>OY728159.1:1363962072-1364562072 GCA_963277665.1 Viscum album
CATGCGCCCACGCTGATTATAATAAATATCATTTTATAAAACAATATTAAATCCTCAAAATCCCAACTGGAAGAACTACACGACATGTAATAATTAATACACGGTGTGTACTTGTTTTCCATAAAACTACATGGCGTGTATATTTAATATACACGACGTGTACTTTTATTTTCCATTTTTCTCTACCACATTTATTAGACCTTGAGTAATGACTATTTATTTCTTAAATAAATGTAACTGCATTACTCACTAATAAATATATTATTTCGTCCACAATATATTCTCTCGAATAACTAGTGTCAAAATAAATGTGATCAGATATCCTTAAATAATTATTAAACCACAGCCGGGAATAATATTTATTTAACTTGTTAAATTAATATTTAACTGAGATACATGGACACACTTAGTGTGTGACCCTCTAGGCCTCTTTTTCAGTGGCATTAGGCTGACCATACCTAAAGTCCAAGGTTAGCATCTAGAAACACGCCAAGGAACCCATAGAGAAAGAAGTTAACGCTGCAATGACGTGTCGCCTCCAATGAATGCTTACCGTGTAATATAATCCCTTTTTCTCGATATCTCCAATCAAGCGGGTTTCATGCTAGTGCCATCAACCCATGTGATTGATTATTCTTTCGTTGAATTCCTGGAATTGAACTTTCCCATACCTTACCATGGCCATGGATTTATTTAGGATGTATCAATTCCATCAAAGGGCCTGAGATATCTACTTCCATTATGGAACAGAAGTGACAAATCCTTTCTTGCATTTTCTACTAATGTGATATTACTCGTGACGCACCCAACGTATCCTACCTCGCTGTGAACAATGTGTCGTCATAGTTTTCATCAATACATCTAAGTGAGTGAGTTTTAATACCCATTAATAATAATCTTAAAGTCTAAGGACCAATACACATGTCTGCAGATAGGAACATACAATGACACTATGAAATGTGGATTTCTTATTGGTGGGTCTCGTTCTCATAATATCCTCTTGGATATTACCAAGGGCGCACACCATGAGAAGGTGCATCAATGTTTTATGAGTTCTCACCCCTAATAACATGTATTATTAGTGTCCCTAAAATAATATCATCCGTCCATAGAAGATACATTCAAGAATAGTGTTATGGAACTTCCAGGTTCTTTTCATAGCAGGGATCCGCTACGACCCTTTAATGTAACAGCTATCCTTAGGACATTATCACATGACATGTCACGCAGAAGAACAATCAAGATGTGATAAGGCTTTTATTTAATGAATAAAGTAAAAATTAGTTGGTTCTAGACCACCAACTCCAACACATCTTTCACCAAGGTGAAAATAGTTAAAGGTCATTGTATATAAACATAGTATCGGGGGATTCTTGTACAACTACCTAAATTGGTATTCTCCATGGTCAAGAGTAATTCTCAATCCTCCCAAGTGGGTGATGAGAATGCTATAAATAATGGTCTGAAGTTCGCAAATATGGAATGATGGTATAATACATTCATGATAAGGATGATCACTAATCATACTGAGGTAAAGAGTTCTAATGTGATGAAGTCCGCACTCAAAAGGATCATATATCCATTATTGTAATGAAAAAATGCATTTGGTTTATGGGTATGGGGCCCTTATATAGATCAAACTCGTACATTGTCAAATAAATGGATATTTTCACCATTCAATGGGATATGGAATGTTTTTATAAACTCAATATAATTAATTCATGAAGTGTGTATTATATATTTAATTACTAAAAAATATGGATGAAGACCCCTGAACTTTGGTAAAATAGGGTTAGGATTTTGAGGTCATTTTATAGGGAGTGATGACGGATGATGGGCTACACAATTTGACATTATGAAGTGGGGATGCACCATCAATTTTGTTTAACATCATGCAGTAATGAATTAATTATTTTATAGTTTAACGTCATGTGACAAGGATGTATTCCTTAAAGTTTAACATAATTATTTAAGGATGTTTTCGATATTGTTTAACATCACTTGGTAAGGACACAAGAACCAACATGGAATAAAGAAATTATATCTCTATAGACGACCTGAATTGGTTTGGGGAATTCATAAATTAGCGACACTTCATAATTTATATGGCTGATCCTCCTTGGATTTACCTATACATTTCATGAAGGTATTAATCATTGAAAAGTCATCTCTTTTAAATATATACATCTATGTAGATCTAGATCATACATGAAAAGGGAATTACAATTTTTTAGTTTATTTTTATGGATGGAATCTAGTTTAAAGGATCCCAGGCATCACTAAATATCTTACGATAATAGGAATCAAGACATTCATAGTTCTATTTTGTCTCCCCCATAGACTAAACTTGTATGTGGGGAGGGGTAAAATATTCAGGGTATACAATATATTAATGCGGATTTTCTACATGGATCCATCCCACAAACAGGTAAATAATATTAATTCATACCTTAGTGAAGATCCATTAGGGACTTGAGGCATCCCTTAAAGGGTTCAAGCACTTAGCTAGGAGAGTAAAATTTCATTAATTTAATTTTAAATATGGGCTCAGTGATGGGAGTTACACGCATCACTACATATCATATAGGGATAATAATCAAACAATATATAGTTATGGGGAAGTTATTAGTCCTATTACATCGATCTGACTTATAAGAAATTGAGAGGTGCATGTTATCCATAGAAAGAGAAGTCACCCACTATTACCTGGGTGCCTAATACCTAACAACCAGGGATACCATAATGGTGAAAGGTTTCTAATATTGGGAGAGGATTTGACTGGTGGGTGTATCTTTATATTCTTGTGGCCAAACTAGGTGGATATCTTTGAACATGGATCATGCACCAGGGAAGGTTTTTATAGTGGAAAACCTGTGTCTAGGTATTGGATAATTTATCTAGTCATCTCTACATATCTATAGTGAGTCAAGAAACTTTTGGTTCCTTTAAAATATGGTGCCTTGCATAGATCAGGGTCATGTGTATGAAAGGGGGTAATACTATTTTTTGGAATCTTATGGATGGGCCCAATACCAAGGAACCTAGGCATCACTACTTATCCTATAAAAATATGAATCATTCCACACATTGTTCTTAGATAAACTCTCTATATAAATCTAGCTTATATGCATAATGAGGGGATTTTTAATCTTCGCTTGATGAGCCGTAACACTGTACTTTGTAAAAGGGTCCTCTATGTAGATAGAATTTATATATAGAGAAAGGAATTTCCATATATTAACACTGTATGGAGGCAAAAAATTCTTACTTCTAATATATTTATTGATAATACTACATTCTCTAATTAGTTTAAGGTCTTCTAGGATGCACCGCATGCTATGTAGTTTAATGTCACATAACCATTTTGTTTTAGGGGATGAGGTTTTTGGGTTGTGTTTCTTTTACCAAATTAGGTTTCCAAGAAATTTTTTATATAAAGGAATTTTGGAATTTATGGGATATGAATACCCTAAAATTAAAGGGTATAAGAATCAAATGTTATCATATTTATTAGATAATGGGTATGAGGCAAAAAAATTTAACATCTATTGTCACTGAATTCACATGAATTGTTGGGTTATGGGAAGTGTAAATCATAACCCAATAATATCTGAGTTAATGGGAGATGAAGAACTATGGTTATAAATCAACCATTAATATTGGTGGAATCCCATATCCCAAAAAGTCAGGAGAATAGCTTATGGATTTAAGTAGGGACTTTCTTTCTAGGCCAAGACACCACCTTGGAAAAAGTTCAGAGGTGTTATGTTATTCACCAGTGAATCCTAGAAAGTTACCTTTGGATTAGCCAATCCCTATTTATAGTACACTATAGGGTGGAACCAAGATTATGTGGGATCATGTTTCCTAATGTTATAATATAAGTATAAAAACTTTAGGAATTGATTAGTATCAAATAAAATTTCAATGATATGGAGTTGGTTTATGGTGAACATAATATTCATAGAGGGTTCGACCGCCCTAATGTCTACATATATTTGAATTAAACACATTTTTTGTGGAGGAGTAGTGAAATATGTTATTCTTAAGTACATAGACATTAGAAGGATGATCTTTTAAAAATAAAGACCTCATGTTGGGTAGTTTAACATCATATGATAAGGATGTGGCTATCATTTTGTTTAATATTATGCAACTTGGATTTCATACTTGTATTTTAACATCATGTGGTAAGGAAGTGGGTCCCTAAATTTGAATAGATCTCATGGGTCAAGGTGAATTTATGGGTTCCTTAATCTCACACTAGCCATGCTTGGTGTAAGAAACAAGAGATAACTAGGAAGTCAGTTGATTTCTATGGGAGTGAATGACAAGGAATGTGTGGGGGTATTCACATTATTATATGAGATGAAATACCCATAGAATTTGATTATTATTAGGAAAAGTAGTTGAGAGTAATAAAAATTCATTTCTAGGATTGAAATATAATATCCATGTTTCACTATATATCTAGTGAAAATAGGAGTCAATCCACATTTAATACTCATAACGAAAAATCCCAACATAGGTTTGACACATATGAAGGGAGGGAAATTATGTATATTTTTTTCTTTTTACACTATGGATGGGTATAAGATTTTATATCTCAGTGTCACTACATATCCTAAAATTAAATAAATCAATCCACACGTGGTTCTTATATGGAAAATTCTCTACATAGGTCTAACCCATATGTATGGTGGGGGGACATTTCATTTTATATTTTATCTTGGATCATGATTTGAGATCTGGGCATCACTACACATCCTTTGGTAACAAGAATCAAGCCACACATAGTTCTTAAAAAAGAAAAATTCACAAAAAAAATCAAGTTATTTTATAGGTTAGAGGTAATATTTCTCATATTTTGGAAGGGACATGATATGTGATCTAGGAATTGGTATATATCCTATGGTAGTAGGAATAAAACCACATGTAGTTCTAATTTTAGACCCCTTATGAAGATCTGACTCTCACATATGGACAATGCATCTTATTCTCAATGTAAATATGGATACTAAATAGTATGTTTCAATTGAATAAGTATCTTTTCATGGGAATTAATGACATATTCTATTTAGTTTAAAATCATACCATAAGGATGTGGAGTTATTATGTAGTTTAATATATTGATGTTGGGACTTAGGTATGAAGGAAAAAACCACAAACCCCTTCTTGACCCCTCTTTGAAATGAGAATATGGGTGAAATAAATAGTGTATTTATATGAATATATAAAAGATTATTGTTTTATTATTAGTGGGATTAACGTCACACCATTAGAGAAATAGATCACAGGGTTAAGGGGGGCCTTTATTTCTAGACCAAAACATCATCTAGGCATGATCTCCAAGGCATTGTGTTATTTCTGAGTGAATCCTATTTGGGTATCTTTAGGATTGGTCAATACCCATTAACAATATTACAAAAAGGAGAAAGAGGATGTCCACTCAAGGTCATTGAAATGCTGAGAGGATCTGAAATCATGATATCTGGTTATTTAGATATGAAAATGGGGCATGAGTTTTGTTTTGTGGAAAAAGGGGGGTGTCTAAAGGGATTTAGAAAATCCAGAAAGTTGTGTATAAATGGGTGATACATACCACTAAATCAAAGGGTACATGAATACGATGTTATAATCTATTTTAGAGAATGAGTAAAATGCACAGATGAATAACATCAATGGGACCTGAATCAACATTAATAGTTTAGTTATAAGAAATGTATATCATAACCCAAGAATATTTGAGTCAATAGAAGGTGGATACTAGTGGGTGAAAGTAAATCACAAATAATGTTGGAAGAATATATACCATGCTCTCAGGATAATAACTCCTAGATTTAAGGAGGGTTACTCATTTGGGACCATAATATGGCCTAGGATCATGATACAAGGTATTGTGTTATTCACCAGTGAATACTAGTGAGGTCTATTTGGATTATCCAGTAAATTTTTCAAATTTTTTATAGGGGAACCAAGATTATGTGGAATCATGTTCCATTGGTTACTAAGATAAGTATACCAACTAAAGGAATTGTCTGGTAATAACTCAGATGATGAAGATATGAAGTCAGTTCATGAATAACATAATATTAAAGAAGGGTTTGATCATCATAAATGAAATTCCAACATGTATTGAAAAAAATTTCATGGCGAAGGGATAAAAGAAGTGATTCTTGATTACACATTAATCAAGGGGATGGTCTATTTCACATAAATACCTCATGTCATGTAGTTTAACATCATATGAAAAGAACATTATCATGTAGTTTAATGTCAAGAAACTAGGATATATTACTTGTAGTTAAACATTACGTGGTAAGGACATGGTTACCCAAATTTATATAGAATGCACCTTGATCATGCGGGTCATGGAAGATTTCTAGGTCCCCTAAGATCACATGATCTATTCTTAGCATGAGAGAAAAAAAAAGAAAACTAGGAAGTCGATTGAGCCATGCGAGAGTGAATGATCTAGAATATTTGTGGGGATGGCCACATTTTTATTTAGACTATAACCCTCACATGGATCTAAATATCATAAAGAGACATGGTTATATGTGATGAAGACTCATGTATTGGTTTTAAATGAAGGATCCACGCATCACTATGTATACTATAATATGGGAATCAAGACAAACATAGTTCTTATATATAGAAACGTACTTTTTGTTGGTTTGAAAGGTATAGAGGAAGTTGATATTTTTTCTTTTATATATTGTGACTAGACCTATGGTTTAAGATTCATGAATCACTATATATCTTGTTATAAAAGGAATTAAACCATATGTAGTTCTCATTTCCAATATCTTAATAAGATCTGAATCATACATAGTGAAAAGAGAAATGTCTTCTAAGATTGAATAAGAAGGATTCCATTTGGATTGGGTTTTAGTGTCCATGATTTATGAGGTTGCATAGTTTAACATCATGTGAACAAGACATGTTTTATGCTCTTTAATCTTATATGATATTGATTTCATCCTTTAAATTTGACATCATTGATTAAGGAATCCTTTCATGTAGTTTAACATCATGTAGTGAGAATGTCTTTCATTTAGTTTAATGACATGTGGTAACAACATCTTCAGTTCAGTTTAACATCATATGGTAGGGATGTGGAGATGGAGTGTAGTTTAAATTATTTCCTCTAGGGATTTATTATCATGGTGGTAGTTATGAAAATTATTTCTTAAGAAGCATTGTGTTGGTGGGGTGTAATATGTTCCCTATTCATCATGGACAATGATTAATCCCAATTGAAATAGAAATTATGTATGATGTAAGGCCCTTCCTATTTGGGTTATAGATTTGGGGGTTTCTTCCTAGGTACCATTGGGGTTATTAGAAATAGTAAAAATTCCCCTTAGAGGAATGAGTGGAGTGTGAATTATTTTATTTATGGCTCACTCAATATGATTCCAATGGACTTCAAGGTTATGTAGTATACAAAAAATGTTCTCATCATTTTTTATAAATAATCCACATAATTATGAGACCATTCATCATCTAAGAGTAATCCATAAATAAGTATTTGGAGTGAAGTAAAATAGATTTCTACGAGAAACTCCACCTCTATTACATAAACAAAAAAACATGGGGTCACATGTGAGGTAGTGTGTGTGGTCGTATGATGGGCCCATAAAGCATGTAGAAGCTTATCTTGACAATAACTCTTGTTACTGTTCATCATTTTATGGATTATATTAGATATATTCTTATTTAAGGCCTCTATCTATCCATTTTCCATTGTATTATAGAGGGTTGAAGGGTTGGAATAAATGTTACAATCCTGATGCAACCTCTTGAACTCATAATAATAGAATTTAGTTCCATTTTAAATCAATATAATTTGATGAACAACGAATTCGGTTATAATATTAGATTTCATGAAGTTGATGATCTTATTTATCCTGACTTACTTATAAGGTATGACCTTAGCTTATTTAGAAAATAAGTCGATATAAGTAGGTATACACTCAAACTATTTAAATGTATTAGGGTGATGTGGATGCAAAATTTACATTCCGCATAAAAAAACATAAAATAATATTTAGCTATTATTATTAAGTTTATGGGCTGGTGGATTAAGTTTTCATGAGTTTTACATGCATGAAATTTCTAGGTGAATTTTATACATCCCTAAATCATCATCTTCCAATAGTAACCAAGCATCCTAATTTTGTGGCACAATATGGTTATATATTAGTGAGAACCACATGAGCCATCATGGACATCCTTCATGATGTTGAGAGTCTCTCATTCTATAGCACATCTAATGAGGACTCCATTAAATCATTTTTTATATAGGGATTTATACTCATTTTTGTACCATCATAGAGGGTGATGTTCACTTCCTGACGCAAAATCTATTAACTTTTTTCTTGTTCTAATGGGTGGATCCCATTTTAGAGGTAATATATTATTAGATCAATCCATGAAGAGGTAGATGTCATATCATCATGTTATGTTCCAGCGTTGACCAGATTAGTTTCCTCTATGTTACAAATGAAAAATTATTATACTACCCTTAGATGTGTGATGTGGTATACTACCACATTTTGGTAGAGTTCAATTTGGACTATATCTTCATTGGTCAGTGCATCAGCACAAGCATTCTATCATCTAGGGATGTGTTGAATTGTTGGTTTAAAAGGAAATTATGCCACCAATCCTCTTATATAACCTTTGAGAGCATCAGTTCTTCCTTCTTCAGGGAACACTCACCATTGATCTATTGGATCAATACCTCTAAGTCACCTTTAACATTCATTTAGGCTACCTAAAGATATAAGGATAGATCCAAACCTATGATAAAGTCATGTTATTCTACCTCATTGTTTGTGAAAAAATAGGATAGTGAGAAAGAGTAAGGAAAAATTTATTTGTATGGGTAAGATAACAATATCACTAGACCAACATAGTTGAGCTTTGATTTTTCCATTTTCTTGCCACTCAAACTTTGAGATGTCTCATCAAAAAACATCTCCTATTTTTGGGGAGTGTCATGGGAATAGAATACTTCTTATTATGGATGTTCTATTTCCAATTTCATGCTTTATGGGGCACGATGTACTCAAAATAAATCATCCACTACATTCCCTTTGATTCCTATATGGGACATGAAATGAAGGTCATACTATTAAAGAATAACCACCCATTAGAACAAACTCCCAAAAAACATAGGGTTGATAAGAATATAAATGAGTGGGTCGATATGAGAGACTAAGTGGTCTTCATGATGCTACTAGAAATGCCTCAAAAGCTTCACTACAAAAACGAGAATAAGGTAGTTCTTCATGATATCATAATATCGAGTCTCAGTATCTAGCATCATTCAAATGAGATAGTAGAGATATTTTTCATTCTTGATATCTTTTTTCTAAATGAGGAAGGAGTTGAGATATTGTCCTATGGTGTCCTTGTATAGGATAAACATATTCCCTTCTACCAATATCATAATACTGGTGGATGTAACCGGTACTAGTTGAGGTTTTTGAAAGATTATTAGCAATAATCTTCCCTCCACTTAGTGAATCCTTTATTCATTAACATATATATGTGGAGATATTTTCTATCATGGTTCTCTATAAAATACTTTATATGAGGGATGTTCCCTTAGAGAACCCTCAATTATTTATAATTCTGTGGTGGTGGAATTTACATGATTTATCTAGTGTTTTATTGATCTACCTCGATGATGGGATGACATACCACAAATCCATGAAACTTACTTTACATTAATCCAAAATAAAAAATCATAGGATTTATCTTCAAAATATACTGCTAAAATTTGTTTAATATTTATTGAATATTAGTGAGTCGGTCATAACAATGTTGAGATTTAATCATGAGGTCATTGATGTATAACTCCAAAGTTTTTCCCAAAATGGATTGAAGATATTTTCATGACACCTTGTTATGTAGAACCAACCTTTTTTTAGTTGAAGGGTATGAAATGGTATCAAAATATTCTTTGATGTGCTCTAAAGGTAGTGGATTTCACATCTTATGGGGCCATCATGGTGTGGTTATAACTTGAATACCCATCCATAATGTAAAGGGATTAGAATCTAGCTATTGCATCAATCAAAAGTCTTGTGGTGGTTATTGGGAAATCATCCATTGGATAATTTTGATTAATGTCTATGAATTCAATGAAGAACCTAATATTCCTGTTCTTCTTCTCAACGGGGTCTATTTTGGAAATCAATTTTGGGTACTGCACCTCTTGGACAATTCTTATTTTGATCAATTTTTCAACATACACTTATACATTGGTACAATGAGAGGGGTTCATTCTTCAGGATTCCTTCTTGATACCTTGTTGTTCATTATATTAGACTATATTATGAGTATCCACATTCACTTTCATCCCATGAATCTCTATATAATACAAAGTGAACACGTATTGATGCTTCTTTAGTAATGAAATATATTTCTTCTGATCTTTGAGAGGCATAAAGACCCTAATTAGTGTAGTCCAAAAGTCTTCTTCTATTCCCAAATCAATCTTCTCGAGCTCATAAAATATGGTAGAGACTCTTTCCTTAAACAAGGGATGTGAATATATATGGTCATTTTCTTCCTCTTCTATCTCTTTATATGTGGGTGTATCTTCACACATGGTGTATATTTCATGGAAATATTTATCCCAGATAAAGGATGAGAGGATATGATAAAAAGTGTTGGTTTCCTAAACAATAGAGGTTTTTGTGGGGGAATCATGGAGGTGCGTTTCTTTGATTTAAACTATATATAAGAGTAGAGAGGTATGGGAATCATGAGTTATATGGAATGTATTGGTGGAATTTTCAATTTATTCCAATAGTAAAAGGGAGTTTTTTGGATTCTAATAGGGCAGTTGTTTGAAAAACCTTTGGGGAACCCACTTCATCAGGCATGATCACCATCACATATAAATGGGAAATGAAGTTATTATTTCATATTTTCTCACTGGTATTGAGTATTATCCCATAATCAGGTTTATGGGAAGCACATAATCACTGATGAATATACTCCATGGATTCACTAGGGTGGTTCCAAAGATAATGGGTTTGGTCATATTTATATCACCCACCATCATTGATTATTTTACTTCCATATTCTCGAAACATTCCTTAGAATATATGAATTTACATGATTCAAAGGGGACATTGTCACCATATATTATTCCAACCATTCCATTAATGGGTGTACTTCAAACATTGGAGGAATATTGATGGAACCACCACATGGCTATTAAGCTATGGTCATCTGAGTAGGACATTGTATGACATGTCTTCCTAAATAAATGTGAACTCAAAATTAGAAATAGAACCATAAATTGGGATTTGATATTAATCTTTCTGTGGTTCCTTTGTTCTCTTTTTTCATACTTTTGAATTATTATCTTTGTTGGAGACAAATCCTCCTCACTATATCCCAAAGGTCAGAGGGTCTGGACTAGGTTGAGGTTGAACCCACATCATTTTTGAAAAAATCTATTTGAATTTCTATATTATCAATATTTCATGAAACATATAGATGTTTATATTTCCCTATAAAGCTTCATCCCCATATTTCTATGTGAATGATACGGTGGTATGCCATTATGATGGTGTAGCTTCCACATGATAAACCTCACCTATAGTGAATTATATCTCAAAATTATGGGGAATCTAGAGGGCCTTGATAAATACCTATCAATGTTATTTTGAAAGGTGTAGAGAATATAGGTTTGATAGTTTTTCTAGGAAATCGACCAACTATTTTAGAATTTCATATTTCTATGCTAGTTTGTGAAATTTTCGAGGTGGGGATCCCCTTATCATGAAGATTAAAATCCAAACTCTTTGGGGGGGGGGGGTTGATAATCCCTATTAATAGAATTATACTGAGGTATTATATGATTTTAGTGGCATAGGTCAAACAAGACTACTTCATTATTTGGGATAATCAGATAGTTGTAATACCACCGAATGATGGTTTAAAATGATTGGGTTAGAGAGACCGCTAAAAGGATATGGGGAATCCTTATTCTTTTTTTTTGGTCATTCTGAACCACTAATCCATAGGTCATAGCCATGTATATGAATTTTGTAGGGATGTGACCAAAATAGCGTGTTTATCCATAACCATGTTGTCCCATGTACCCTCAGATTCTATGGCCTCACCCTCTAACTCCTTGATCATCTATAGGAAAAATGTATTCAAGAGAATATTCATCATCATAGAAAGGGTATTTTAATTGAATTAAATTAACATAACCAAATATGATCTAATCATCCAATGATTATTCCATTTCTTTGGGTTGTTTTCATTTTCTAGAAGCTGAAGGAAATAAGTCTTCCAGAGTAAGAGTCTATGTTGGAGTTGAATATGACTCTTTCTCTTAAGACTTTTCCTATATTTAATGATGATTACTTCTTCTAGGAGGTGTATTATAATGTTTTAAAATCATGACCAGTATAAAAATATATTATTTTGGGGTGGAATGTGCTCAGTCGCCTATCTTCCAAGTCATCTAGTTATCAAAATTATGTCCTAGAATAGCCAAAACATCTTTTTAGTCACCCTATTCTACCAGTTGAATGGAAGTCACACAGGTCACTTACTCTAGGAATTTCCCTAGTATCACTTATTTGGAATCATCCATGTCGTGGATGATATATTTGAAGATAAAACATTCCTAGATGATGTGAACAATGTTCTTATGAAAAGGGAAATATTTGGGGTCATGACTAAGGCTGACCAAATTTGGTTTCCTAGGATCTAGTAAAATGAGGAGGTTATTTTCCATAAATGAGAGAAATAACCAAGGAACTATTCATTTCAAATGAATAATTTTTTTATTACATTCTGCAAAACACTAGCAGCCCAAATATGTATTTATCTTGGGTATAGGTGTTTTTGTTTACTCTTTACACTCAATGGGAGGCACTGGTTGATTCATGGATTGTCTGGGTACTCTGGAGAACACTACTACTGGTTTGAGGGTGATAAAAAAATATTTGATCTTATAGGTTTTTCCATTGTGCCACGGGCATTGGCTAAGATTTAGATTAAGTTTTTTTGAATATAATCTTCTAGGCATTGTCCATTTCTGAAAACTCAGGGAATCTACTTTGGTATTTATCAGGATTAAGGGTGTTTAAACCTCATCTAAAAGGTTCTCATCACAGTTTTCTTGACATTTATATTCTGATATTGGGATGATGATGAGTATTTTAGACCCTCCCAACAGAAAATATAGTGAGATACTCTCTCATTTTTTCACTATTTTTAATTTATGAGGTCAAAAATCAATGTTTTATTTAGTGTGAAGATGAATTTATAAAGGTATTGATGATGAAGGTTTTTCCATCCCACAAATGATCTTTTTGAAAGTTTTGTGTTTCAAATGAAGGATATCCCTACTAGAGCCTTTACAATGAACCTTTTCTTTTTTACCTCCTACTAGTTCCACGAGCCCATCATAGTTACTCATCAAGATACAAAGTGTGTGAGATGCTATTTTGGATCCACTGTTCTATTGATGGTTGAGAAGATATGATTTAAAAAATTGGGTGGGGGTAAAGTATTATCCACACATTTTGGGTTTGAAATCATTTTAGGATGTATGGGGGAATGCTTCACCTCTAAAGATTCCAACCAAGTAGCGAAGGAGTCAATGATATTGAGGAGTTGTAGAGTTCTTTCTATCTAGACCACCCCATCTACTTGGGTAGCGGGTGATACTTGATGCATTTTTATTTCATTCATATTTTTATAATTATAAATCGTTTCTAGGGCTGTATAATCACCTAAAAAAGGATAAGGTTGTCACTATAATAGAGGAAAGTCATGATCATCATCAACATACTCATTTATGTTAACTTGTTTTTTCGATACAGAGCCAACACGGTGCTCAAGTTCCACCCACACAAGAAGATTATAACTCTCTTGTTGTGTGGGAGGAGGTATTTATGTTTTAAAGTAAAATAGATACCCAGTGGGAATATTACCATCGAGTAATTCCATATTAAGATGTATGAGATTTTTCATCTCACTCTTATATTGTGATTGTTTTTCCCCTTTAGAGGGGATTTTTGTCTGTATATGTGGAGAGTTGGATGTATCCAATCACTTCCCTTTATTATTAGAGGAATTCCACTCATGTCGTGGAAACTCATCATTCTAAGGTATGATGTTTTGGATCCTTCTTTAATTCCATTTATTTGTAGAAACAACTTCTTCATCAATATTGCATACGTTTCTAGGTACCACTTTGGCAACATTCCAATATGTGTTTGTGTATTGTTATGAATAATTTTATAGATTCATGGTGAATATGTTCACTGAGGCATACCAAGTGATAATATTCACCCCCAAATTATCTAGGAAATAGGGAAGTTCTGTACAATTCACTTTTCCTTTGAGGGTTATGTTAGTGGATTTCCCTTGGCCCTTGGTCTTTTTTTTCACATCTTAGTTTATAAACTCTACAAGGTTTTATTGTCTTTTCTAGACATTCACCCTATCATAAACTATGAATAGTTATCTTGAGGGTGTTTATGATCATTCTTACTGAGCTAAGACAAAATGAAAGAGGCTTGTATTATAGTGGGAGGAAATATTGGGATGAAGACCATTGGTAATAACCTCCTAGACTAGAAAATATAGAATCTCGTTGATATGATGATAAAAATCTACCTGGTCTAATAGGGAATGGTTGATTTGAGGCAATTTTTGGAACTCTATGATCATATTATTAAGTATCTAATGATTCCTAAGGTGATGATTGAGATAAATATTTCCATATCCCTATGGGATTGGGTTTTTTAGAGAAAAAACTAATTTCATCAAGACCTTATTTGAGTTTGATGACCCCGGCGGTGGAGGGGGTGCTGAATGTTACCCTAGCCCTATGGGATGGGTTATATCCTATAATAATTACTTAGAGGCTACCAAAAAATATGCTTTATTTGGTAGAGATTGGTCAATGCATGGGTTGGGTGCAATGGTTAATTTTAATGGAATTCACTTACAAATGGAATATATGGGGTAGTTTGAAACTTCAGATTCCTTATGTGAGATGTGTTATAATTTTTAGAAAGGATCATCTTAGGAGTCTACTGGTGACCCTCTTTCTCTATTTATATCATCTTTACATTTTCAAAGTGGAGTTTCATTACCTTAAACAATTGGCTCAGACATTACCTATCCCATTATATCTTCCATGACTATGACATTATAGGATTCCACATCCAAGGTAACCTCCTACATTGGGGATAGAGTAAAGTGAAATGCGCCAAACACACCCCATACTTGGATATAAATGTTTGATGGGGATTTTCTAATTAATTTCCAAAGAGATTCCATGATATTAAGGCAAGCATGTTTTAGCTTTTCACCGCACCTTTCCTGTTTCGGGTCCTAGCCCATAGAGATAGTGTTGAGGTCTATTTGACAACATAATATTTTTCTAGACTAGATATGACCCTTATATCCCTAATAAGGAAGGTGTCTATCCTTTAATCAATGAAATATTTCCCACATGTTCTAGTGTATGTAAGGAACACACTCTTCTGTTAGCTCATATGAGATTTCATAATCAAAAGTATCTATGAAATAGAACACAATTGGGAGGTTATTTTGTGATATTACCTTCCATATATTCATGTTGGGCCATTATTTATTAGGTTTATATTCCACCTCCTAGAAATATGACAAAAAATATTTCTCTATGTTTCCTGCTAGCTGAGGAAAGGTGTTACTGGTAGTTTATGAGATTCTATATATGGTTAACCCCATTGTTTTGAGAATATATCTATAAAAAGTTTTATTTCTAATGGTATGGTTTCTTATTTTGGGTGATATATTACAATTTTGAGGTTATGCATTATTTATTTTAGGTGTAGATTCCCTTTAATCCATCTTTGTATTAACATGAGGAGAACATTCATGGAAGTTATCACCATTCGATATATAAGAAGGGTATATATACAATAGAAGAGTGGCTGATACACATTTAAAAACCTCTAGTACATATTAATTGATAAAATTAGGAATATTAACTTTATCATATGTTATGGATAGAATATTTCAACCTACATTTTTGGGGTTGAGTTGGAATATGATCATACTACATGGTGGTGATTGGAATGTGTTGATGACCATATGCTGCTTTGGGAATATGATCCCATTATTGAGAAGCTACCAGAATATTCCAGTGACATTTTATATCATTTATGGGGATATGATCCTTCCTTTTTCTGGATGATAGAATATTTCATTCAATCCTCATTGAAGTAGTGTTATGTGTTTGGTTTAGATATGCATTACCCATAAGCATATCCTAAAGGACCTATATAATTGGATAAGGGATATGTGTCTCATATTTTATAGCCTATGAGGGATTCTATTACATTAATTCATTAGTGGGAGTAGGAATGAGAGCCTAGATCTTGTAATCTACTTGAATATGCCATGTAGCTTCATCAGTAGGGATATGCATATGCCCTATGGTGATTTCCAAAATAGGCCGATGGACCATAGTTTGAATGGGGATTTGGGCCCAATCTTGGTTGTAATTTGGAATATACCACTATCCCTGTTAGATAAGAATATATTCCTATCTTGAGGGTATTACAAAATTAGGTTGATGGACCCCAATTAGAATGATAATGTGAGCCTAGGACCTTGCATCATTTTTTTAGAATACACCAATAATCATACTGGATGGGAGAAAGAATATTTTTTTCTTAGGAGTAGCCATCCATTTATGGTAATTATGGTAGTATAAATCTCTAGAAGTTATGATATAGATATGTTTCTATCATTGTATTTGTACAATGTCAGAATAGTTTGGAGGATCTTTTCTGTTATTGGAAAAATATAGTTGAACTTTAGTAGAGCATGTCCTATAATATAAAAATTAACATTCTCAGTATCCAAGATATTAGGAGAGATATCTTCAATTAAATTTGGTGTATATTACCACTATTATCCTCATTGTTATATTAGAATATGAAGACGAACATCATGTGTGGGTATATGGATGTGTTCCTTCCCTATGCTTACTTCTTAAATATACAAACAGACTTGATCTGGGTAAGCAAGGATATGATCCTTCTCACTGGCTTCACACAAAATATTATATTGGGATTTATTGATGTAATTAAGGATATAGAACTGATCCCTTTATTCTATATCATTCCACACCCTATGAGATCCCCTTAGTGCCCTATTATGGGTTTTTAGGGTGGTGACCAGTTAGGTAGTTCCCTCAACAAGAGACTAAGGGTAATTGGTGGGATTACACTAGTGGTGTAGGTTAAAAAGATACCACTTAAAATGCTACTGAACTACGATGTATCTCTAGTTTAAAAATTGAGCTACCTTACTAAGATAATCTATTCATTAATTTTCATGCTTTGGGGATAATTTCTCAAAGTAGTTAGTAGTGGTGATATGTGTCACCATTTCTTTTGCAGCCTTTCCTGAGTGAGGTGGGTCTGTAGGACTATGTTTCTAGAGGAATCTACATGAATCCTAGATGGTTAGGATCATATCTTGGTGGTTTTATTACCTAACCATTGTGTTTTACACTTAATTTTTAAGATTCTATGTAGGTGATGTTTCTTCATAATTCACGGGGGTTGTTTCAATGGTTATGGATCCATAATGTTTTCATGATGATGCCATGGCTTCAAATTAGGTTTAATTTTATGAGTTTGGTATTATTAATCACAAGTAAAACAATAAACAAGGCCTCCAAGTAGTAAAACATTTAAATTAAGTCACATGATTAATCATCCATGCACGGTGAATACTTTTTTTTTATTTTTATGATCATTTTAGCAATGAGATTTCATGGAAGATGTACGATATCCCACCCATGGGAAACCGAATTATAATAAATTACTGAAATATTCATGTATGTTTTTTTATTTTTTTCTCTAAAAATAATCCTAGGTTATATTGGTTTGGGAAACAAGAAGCCCAGGGCCAATGGTAATATAGTTACTTTGTTATCATATGCTTTCAGATCAGGTTCATTATTTTTCTCTCTATTGGAAACTCCCAATGAATCCCATATCCATAAATAATTATGTGATTACATTATAAAGGTAGAAATTTATTGGGTTTTCAAAACCTTATGATACTTAGGATCTCATATTGGTCGATAAGATGAGATGTTAGGCTCGTCACACCCTTTTGGGGAGATTACTTCCACCTTCGAGAGTCTATTTTATATTTAATATATGTTCATAAATCAATCAAAAATACCAGTATGATATTGGTTAACATAATAAAATGACTAGGTTTTGAATACCTATACTTGAAAGTGGGTGTTCTATTAATGACACCATCAATATATATTAAAGGTTTACCATCTGTTTCCTGTTATTTCTTAGAAATGAGGGACTTCTGGTGTTTCGAATCCATATGAATAAGTACTATAATGTTTACCACCATATAAGAAGGTAATAAGGGTTTTAGGATTGGGAATGAACCTCTTGAGGGTTTCCTATATATATACTATGATAATAGAAATCAAAATCCACATATTTTTTTTGAGACCATTCCTTACAATTTAACATCGTGTGAAAGGGAAATAAATGGGGGAATTTAAACATTAGGTATGGAGATTGGTCCTTATAATGGAATACTACATATCATATTTATGATATGAATAAAAGTCCTCAAAGTTCACTTTACCCCCAACCCATTGATGGGTGTGGAAGTGAAATTATGAATTGTGAGGATTATTACCATTGAGTTTAAGAAATATTGTAATATATTAGAAAATTACACCAAGGTGGGTGTCCATGTCCAGATTCATTTGTATTATACTATAGGTATGATCATTTTGGATCTCTAAGCTCACAAGAGTCAAAAAATATTTCAATAAAAAATGATAAAAACATATCAAATATATGATAATGGATATAATATTGAAATTATATAGCGATTACTCAATAACGATACCCTGATATTTTCATGGGGATTAAAAACTGAGATTTACATGATTATAGGATTTTCGTAATTCTATTTTAATTATTGTTTCAAATCTCTAAAATTTTGTGAGTCATGTTCAGTGTGAGAGTCAAGAGATAGAACATGATAGGACACACAACTTATAGGTGTGGGACTTATGCACTGAATGATCCCTGATGAGATATGATTTGGAACATTTTGAAGGATATAGTTCCATAAGGAAAGGTATGGTAATAATGTTTTATATAGAACTAGATATTTTATAAGGAATCCTATATATCATATTTTATAATAGGAATCATAGTCCTAGTTGTTTATTTAGGTCCAAAATCTACCGAAGGATGAGGAAGGATGGTAGACACACCTAATGTGGGTCCCATGAGCTATAGTAAATGGAAAATTGAGGGACTTAAACCAATGTGGATTCCCATGTTACATATCCAAACACTATACTTGGATGAAAAAATGGATACATATTCATTTATTATCTTTGATGGATGAATAAATATGGTGACCATGAAATATCTATAAAATATGTTTAGTTGACATAGGGAGTATATTTCCAAGTGTGCCAACTTTACATGGTTGAAAAGTTTGAGGGTGTCTACATGAAATATCCAAGGATTTCTGTCTAGAAAAGATGAAATGTCTGAGGATATCATGAAAACATGTTTGAGGATATTTTTATAAAAATATTAATATATCTTTGGATTTCATGCATGATCAAGCTAAAATGTTTGAAGGTATTTGAATGATATAGTTTAAGATTCCCAAAGGCCATCGTGTGTTCTGACCAACATGTTTGAGGGCTAGCACATGAACTTGATGAAATGTATGAGGGTTGTTGCGTGAGCATGTAGAAATGTCCGAGGCCTTTCACATGAACTAGACTGACCTGTTTGTGGGCTATCACGTGAAATCATAGTCATGTATAATGAATGTCACATGAACCCATTGAAATTTTTATGTAGAGTCACATGAACTTGGATAACATGTCTAAAGGTAATCATGTAAACCAAGGTGACATGTCTAGAGGTCATCCCATGAACTATGATGACATGGATATAGGTTGTCACATGATCTTCCTGACATGTATGAAGGTCATCTCATGGTCAATGAACAAATCATGCAAAGGATTGTTAGCATGTTAGTCAGTTCACATAAAGGATATTCAACAATCCATCTTGATCACGTGATGCATCAATGGACAAGATCTGTAAAAATAAGGAAATGAACATAAACCTACTATTTAATCCATTATTTTAATCTCTAGGCCTATTAGATTAACGACTCTTGTTATTTCATGGTCCTTGTTCCCCCAAAACTTCTCCAGCATCCATGTGTGGTTTATTCTTGTGTCAATGAGTGGTTTATATGAATAACCACCTCGTATATATGCTTATTTGCATGATGATTAAGTCTCATATATTTTCTCAAGTCATTGGTGGGAATGTTTTTATATGTCGATAATGTATAACGTGTTTTTCATGATCTAACCACATGTTAGTAACGAAGTTGACCCTTTGTCATGTGATAAAGAGAAACCAGATGATCACTCCATCATTACTATAATTATTGAACTCGTGGACTGTAAAAGGGATTTGAAATGGTGAAAATGACATGTCTAAGGGCCTTTTTGAAATCATTTTGTCATATCTAATGGCCTTCATTAGATTGGGATGACATTTCTAGGACCCTTCATGAGATCATGCCAACATTATTGAGAGCCTTCATGAGATCATGTTAGAAAATCTAAAGGAATTTTTTGACGCTATAATGACATGTTTAGGGACCTTCACAAGATCATACAAACATGTTGAGGGAACTTTATGAGGTAAATATGACATGTTGAAGGTCCGTCGCATGATCCAGAAATAATTTCAAATGAGATTCTCTTGATCCATGAACTGATCATGCGAAGAATGTGTTCCCTTCACATGAAGATCAATAGAACTCACTATTCATAAGGATATCATCATCTCCATCATTTATCACATGAATACCTCAACAATTTTTTGGTATTTTCCAACCAAAATTTCCCTGATTAGAATTACTTTTATGAGGAATTCACATGATTATTAATACTCATCATATGAGATTCATGTGATCATGATGTATTTTCTAACAGAGATTCACGTGATTAGTGAACAGATCATGCGAAGCATGTGACCCCTTCACATTATTTCACAGGTTTATGAGATCATGAGACTCATGAAAGGTTATTTGCCTCATGTGACCCTAGTGATTGATCCTCATATATCCATGATTATTCCTTCTTATACTATTTTGGAAACAAATACCTGTGCTTTGGGGGTTTCTTCATCCCAAATATTTTTAAGTTCATTTGGTGGATATCAACCTGAACACAATGTATTTTTATATTAATAAATTAAGATAAACTTTGATTATTAATATTTTTAATGAAATTGAAAGATTATATATTCGTGTATATATTTTAAACATTCATTTAATGGTTTTTACAAGGAATGAAATGAAAGAAAATTATGTTTTATGCTTAATGATTGATTTTTCTAAAACAAGTTTTCATTGAATTATTATTTAAAATTATATTATAATAAATTAAATATATTAAAATGGATTTTATAATTTTAATTATAATAAATAATATATTTTTTAGGATACCTTTATTTTTTTCATAATGAATTGTAGAAATAGTAAAAGTTTATTACCACATTTAAGGTTAAAAAGAGCTTACTAATGTGGTAAAATAATGAGATAATGGTAGGATATCCATGAAAACCAATATAATTATTATTGGTTTCAAAATTATCATATAATAACTTTTAAAACCATGCTATTTGAATTCACTTTCCCATTAATGTGACCATATATAATTGAAATATTTTAAGAAATTCTATGTGTGTCCCTCCCATCGCATATAAAAGGAAACTTATCCTCCTCGATTATTAACAAAATTCTATCCTTATATATTGGCCAAGAAGTACTAAAAATAATCCGTAGAATCATTATCTTCACCATATAGTTATTTTATTCTCTTAAGACAAATCTTTTAAGGATTAAGTTGTAATCCAAAAAGGTCTATCAAAGAAGAGGTAAAAATCTTAACCATGCTCTTTCAATTTTATTTCTTATTACACCTTCATTAAACTTGTTTTATCTATAAAAAATAATTAATCTTATATTATCAATATAATAATATGTTATTATTATTATGGAACAAACATTTACCTCTTCTTCTCAATTAAATGTTAAATTATAGTATCACTCCTGCATACATGTGGATGACCTCCTCCATGTAACTATACAATAAATTTTCCTTAAACACATTTTATTGATTGTTATTAGGACTTTTTAATGTTTTATATGATAATTATTAAATATTTATTCTTCTAGTATTATAATACCATCAGTAGATTCATAACTTCTAATCCGTTGGTAAAAGACAACATCACTCATGCATACCCCTGGACTACAACCTCCATGAAGTAATGTGATTTTTTATCAGTTACTCTTTACATGATTGGTAAAAAGGATATATTTAATGAAAATATATTATATTTATTATATAATAATGATTATTAAAGTTTAATTATTATATATCACTCTTTCATTATATCCATATAAAAGTGGAAACATCACTCGTGTGTTTGTAAGGACTACCATGTCCACGAAGTA
Source organism: Viscum album (assembly GCA_963277665.1). Classification (NCBI taxonomy): domain Eukaryota; kingdom Viridiplantae; phylum Streptophyta; class Magnoliopsida; order Santalales; family Viscaceae; genus Viscum; species Viscum album. Next base: position 1,363,984,693 of record OY728159.1, read on the forward strand.
ATATAAATTATTTTTCATCACCACATAATATTAATGGTTATAAATATTTATATAATAAATATATATTATTTATATCATGATTAAAAATCTTAATGTGGAATTACCCTAATTAAAGTGAAAGGATCATAACTTTTTAACTAAAGTATACATGAAAAATAAAGCAGTCGACACCCAAAATCAAAGCTTTAATAAATAATTGATAATAACAAAGAATTGAAATGATATAAGTGGATAATATAAGAAATTATATTTTTTAATATGGTTCATTTATGGATTAATAATAAATTTAAATTTCTTATATATAATTTTAGTTATCTTATGAAATAAGACAAACTTGAGGTAAGGGTTTCATCTTGATTTCTCTTTATTGAGACGAATTTTAATGTTATGAACCCATTTCTTAATTATATTGTCTATGTACTTAAAAAGAATGTGTTTAAGAATAAAAAATTATTTAATAAAATTTATTCTCATAACAATATTATTTTAAATCTTATAATGATTTTTTTTTCAAAAACTACTAAATCTATAAGGAATCTTTATCTAAATTTTATTTCATCGAGACAAGTTTGATGTTTTACACATGTATCCTTTTTTAAAGTGAATATAATAAACCATTTATATTTTGTGTTAGGAATATAATTTTTTTCATGGAATTTATGTTTTCATATGAATATATTTCTATTCAAGGGCATATGATTCAAAAGTAACCGCAATAGTAAGAGTTTTATGTTATAATCTCATTTTTTATTGCGATTTTTTATGCTAAATATTTTACAATGATAACAATTATATGATATAACTCTCCAAAATATTAATTATTTTTTTATCATCTATTAATTTTTATATGTTATATGTTTTCATTTATATTTACCCTCTTTATGTACTCATGAGTCCGAAAGAATGTTTTAAGGAAAACTGACTTTATTTATCTCTTTGGTCGTGAATATTTTTGTCCATGTCAATATATTATTTAAAAGGTTTTCAATAATAATATTACTATTATTAAAAGATTATTTATTATTTTAAATATATTATACATTCATCATAATACTTTTAAAAAGTGTTTACACTATTTTCCAAACATGGTATTTTAGTCTTCTTATAGAGAATATGAATGATTTTTTTGGTTTAATGAACACTAAGTGAAACAATTTCCCCACCTTCATGAATAATATTTTATTTAAATATTTATATATAATTTTATAATTATATTTTGAAATAAAATGTCTTTCTCAATATTTTTTGAAATGTTTAGTATTTTTATCAAGAAATTTTCTAATGAGCTTTCGAAGGAATTTTTATCTATAAAAACATCCATTGATGTTTATTATAATTTATTGGGGATTTTATCTATTGTAAACATATTTATTATTTATTTATATGGTTTATTATTATGATGATGAAATATTTAGGACACTCATATCCTTTCTATGGGTTATTAATTGATGATAAGAGTACTTTTTATGATCTTGTGGGCTAAATGTGTATAGTTTTCATTATGTGATTGATATGTTCAGAATTTTATATCCCTCTAATGAATCAAATAATGATGGATATATCATGGGATAATATGTACTAGAATGGGGAGTGAAACCAGTTCAATAATGTAATTTTTCAAATAAGACATCCTTAGGAGTGATCCTCGACTATAAAAATGGTGGAATGAGGAGGATACCCAATCTACTATGATAGTCTTAGTAGTGATCCTTGACCAAGGAAATGATTTTATATCTATATGTGTATTCCAAAATTTATGTCTTATGTTTACGTTATGTTCTCATTGATCATGACTGATTATTGATGATTCATCATACTTACATCTTATATATTTAGACTGATAAAATTATATGTCATGTTTCATGATTATGATCTATGAATTGACATGTATGATTTTTTATTGTGAAGATCATGTTCTCATACCATTAAAATTATTATATGTGAATTTACTAATATCTATTGTGAATAACCTTGTTAATAATATGAGATCACCCTTTATAATTTTCACCATCCTTAGGTTATGAAGAACGTTTTTAAGGGTGATATGTTTAAGAATGGTACTAATTGTGATGAAATATATGTGAGATAATGTAGATATTTTGTGTACCTATTTTTTTTGTATCCATGCTTCCAAAGACCTTATAAAATTAAAATTCTTGTGTGGATCATATTAATAAATAAACTATTTTATACTAATAAGATATAGTATTTATATATAAAAGGTGGGTTCTCAATAGTAAGCATGAAATACATCAACCTCATGACTTACTCCTTCTATATACATCCTCCACCCATAAAAAACCACCAAAACATGTCAGCTAATATATATATATATATATATATATATATATATTATAAAATCATACCATTATATCCCATATATATATATATATACCAAAAAAGTGAGTGATCACATCCCATGCTATGTTTAAATGGAGATCTGGGAATAGGGAGTGGTCAACCATATGTTCCCACTATAACATAGGTATTAGGGAGAACACCTAGGGTCCCAAAACCTTATTAGCATCAATATGTTTACCAGAATCGGGTGGTGTTTTATAAGAAATAATAAAAAATACAATGTATATCATATATCATAGAACCCATTATAATGTTAAAAACCCAAAACAATAGTATGACTTCCCTTGATCTACACATTAATATCATCACCTATCACTAACAACCATTTCCAAAACTATAACACATATCATCCCAACTATACTCACAAACAATGAAAACGAATATCATAAGTTTCCTCTTTCTCAATTGTTAACTAGTGCAAAATTTTGATCCAATTTATCAACCATTTATTTCTATCCATTAATATTCGACATTCTCAATTCTAGTTTTTATTTAATCCATCACTTTAATGTCGTTTGATCACTATTTACCATAACATTAATTACATAACACACTAATAATAACGAATATATCATTATACAACTATTACCTCTTTATATCATTTACTAAATCACACTTTACTTAAATCATTAGTATTTCTTTAAAACCTCATTTTTATCTCCTTTGTTTCATTTCATTAATTAATATTAATCTAATTACCCCTTATAATTCACATACTCCACAACTTAACACAATAAATACCATAACTAATCATTACACTACAACTTCTCCTTTTAATCCAATTTTTCATTCATTAAAAGTTTCATTAACATATCAAAAGATATTCAATATTTCATTCAATCACATATATTATGACTTTTAAAGTTATCATGATGCTTTATAATTAATTTAATTATAAATTAATTAGTATTACATATCTTGTGAAACTATAAATAACTCAAGGAAATTATATCATCATCAACCCATCGCTTCTACAACCACAACCATTCTATCCCACTTTTACCATGTCAACTACCACAACAACAGCCCATACTATAATTCCCTTACTAGAACTAACACATTAAAAAAAACATAAACTAATATAGAATAAAACCACATAATATAAATAATAAAACAACCGTCTTTATCCACACACTTCCTCATATAGTTAATTAAAATTTCTAGATTTCCTACCCACTATATATTCTATTGTCATTCCATTGTTTATATACTTCTGTTATGGTCCTTTATACAAATACATCATAGTGACCACACTCATACCAAATTCACTACAAAAATACACACAAGTGAAATAATAATATTACAACCATAATAGTGAAAAATAACATAATAATAGAAATAAAAATGGACCATTTTCTCTAGTAAGACAAGAATCCTATTTAGATAAATAATACAATGATTAAACATTTCATTATATATCAGAGACATTCATAATATCCTCTTAAATTACTATCTTAAAATTTTTAACCAATTATGAACTTGTTAAACACACAAAAACCACTTAATCATAGAAATAATAACTAAAAATAGTAGTAATATCTTCAAAAAAAGACATAGTATATTAAAAAAATGTGGACAATGAAAACTAAGTCATTTAAAACATTCTCAAATAAATGAGAAAGTTCAAATTTTCATTCTTGGTTTGACCTTCAATAAAACAACATAAAAATTAGATGGAATATAAGTTTAAACATCTCTAAACTCAAATAGATCCACTAAAATTCCTTACCATATCAAACCAAAATTATTAAACCATCCAAAACATCAAATAATTAATGAAACACCATTTACATAACCTATGAATAGTGGAGGAACAATAATTAATGGAGAAAAATATATAATAAGTTACCTCAAATAAAAGGTAGATATAAATCATGGATTAATAGGGTTTGATCCCATAATTATTAATAAAGAGGAAAGAAGATATATCTTGGGGTTATTTAGATTTTTTATAGAAGGAACAAATTCAAACAAGGGGAATAGGCAGACCCATATTTATAGAGAAATCTACGGAGAACTCTCCACAATCTGGTGAGAGATGCACTATAGTGTGAAGGGATTAGTGAGATGAAATTTGATTCACCAATCGATTAAAATGATCATAGAACCTATCCCCATGGTCATTTAATAAACATTGAAAGATTTATTTGGAAATCACCAAGACTTGGTGTTATATTAAATGGTAGTTTCAGATTAAATCTTACTCAAGTCCGAGATCCACCAAATTATAGGTTAACCAACCCCACAGTTTCCACACCAACCTCATAATAAACTATAATGAAGAACTACCATTGAAATATTATAAAAACTCTAAAACCTAAAAAAATGAAATTTCTCTCTTCCCCATTTCAAACTAGGATTCCACCAATATCAATCAATTACCTTGTTCTCTAAAATAAAAACCTTAATAGAGTAGACAGTCCACCATGACATAAAGTCTACCCAAAAAGGGAATTTCAAACACTAAATCAAAAAATTCCTTGAATCTTCTAGAATACCATTCCCAGATTCTAGAAACTACTTCTACCAAACATAAACCCTTTCCGAAATTGTTGTTTTGTCCATCAAGATGACAAAAATACAATTTCTTCCTCTATATCACCACAAAATTTAATATTATCACTCCTAATGCATAAAAAACACAATTTAATGGTCTAAATGATGTCTTGTACTTTTTATTAAATAGTAATCAAATTGTTTATGACCTCATGCATCAAAACTGAACTTGGGATTAAAGACTCAAAAACAATACACCTAAGTTATTTTAGAATTCAAAATAAAATCAGCACAATTTTAGGAAACTACAATCAAATTCATAATGAAAAATATGATTGAGGGGAACACCTATTAATTATAAACTAAATCCCCTCAAGTATGAAACTACCACACTATACATTTACAAAAAGAGAATCCATAAACCTAACATGATATAAAAGATACACCTCAAAAAAGCATTCCATTATCTAAACGAGTCAAATAAATCAGATAAATAAAAGAAAATAAAATCTATATTTAGAGCATGAATAAGTTCTATCACCATATCTCACCATTATCATGGTGATATATGAATTTTAAATTTTATAAATTCATGCTTCATAAAGATTTATCAAACCAGAAAAGATATCTGAAATTTTGAAATTCTCAATATATTTACAAAACCATTAGAATATTTTGAAATGTAACAATTATTATCAATTCAATTTTAACTTATAAAAAATCATGAATATTAAAATAATACCCCATTTAAAAATAAGGTACCAAAATTTGATTGAAAATTTATTTATAAAAGGTAATACTAAAACATTTAATTTGTTAAATTTAGAGAGAGAGTGTATCTACTAATAAGGAACAAATTCACTTTCTAAAAACACCTTATATCCCACAATACTGACCACACTACATGAAAATAAATTACTAACCTATGACATTGGGGAACCATAAACCTAATGGAATACATACTATTGATTCCATTCTATATAATAAAAAAATTAAGTGATTGTCATACCATGAAACACCATATTGCACCCACACCAAAAGGTTGATGTTGCATCCTCTTAACAAGAGGTCATATCACCCTTATACCTTTCCAACAATAAGGACCACAATCCTAATAATTCACCTTACAAGTACAAATTTTTTTCAAAGTTACTTACATTGAATATTTTCATTTTAGAAAATTATTCTTATATTTATTTAGAGTGGTCTCCCACTTCCATTCAAGTATTTTACCATTGATATGTTACACATAATTGATTAATCAGCTTAAAATTAGAGTCAAGATACTATACTCACACATCTAAATGTTCTAAGAGGTATATGAATTGGTTAATAAAGACTTAAAAAGAAAATTCAAGATCACATATACTAAATTTCACTTTTCAAAATTCAAGAATCGCCTTCACATGATCATCCTTACATATGTTGTAAATAAACTCTTTCTTAACAACATCAATATATTTCTTCAATGAAACATCATTTGGGATACCATAAATATCCCTGAACTACATTTGTGACAATCCTTGGAAATAAAACCATGGCTAATGAAATATAGAAATTATCCAGTGTTATCATTAATTCAATGAAATGTTTAATACCTTTTTGAAATTCACCAGCAATGAAACCTGATGCTCCCCCAAATAACTTCAATAATACTTAATTTTAATAGAATTATAATGATTCATCCCATTAATTCTTCTAATAATCCCATATAACACCATAATAATGTGTTAAATAAATGTGTCCAATTCAAACATTAAAATAAACATGCATAATTCATACACCAAAACACACATCATTAATAGAGACGCATACTAGATAAGAAGGGTCAGATACATTCCCACACCACAAATCTAATAAAAAGACTCAATCACCTTAATCAAACATCATTATCTTCCTAACCCAATGTCATCAATCCCACTAGAAACAGAACTATCCCATTACTTCTACAACAGTAACCAATCCAATTAATTCAATAAATAAATAGCTTAAGAACAATTTAGTCGAAACATTTCAATAATTACATGAAGTTAATAACAATAATAATCATACTAATTTCATATTATTATTATATGGTTTTAAAAAAAATCAATAGAAATCATTAATTTTAAAACAAGAAAACTTAATTTAAAATAGAACACTAAAAAATATATATTTAAAATCATACATAAAACCTCTTTATCAAAACCAATTTTAAAAATAAACATAAATTCTTTAAAAAACTGAAAGCCATATTTTTTAAGGATTTTTTTACCATGAGAGAAAAACATTCCCTAAATAAGTCATGAAAATATTATAAAGGTTTTCTATTTTTCATTAACCCTTATATATTGATAAAGGTTATTATTTCTTAGTTTTATAACTTAAAACTAGTCTTATACCCCATTCTAATAATATTAGAACAATAAATGTAAACAAAGAGTGTTTCACATTTTAAATCAAGACCCCAATAACAATATTTTGAAATTTTTAATAATGCCTTAGAAAAAATAGAAGATGTCTTGAGAAAATTAACCTGAGAAATCCTAATAATATATTTATGAATCAAAAACCCTAATCTAGATCAGAAGAATGAAATTAATTTATAAGCATGACACATGGAGTTAAATTAAGGGAATTTTATTAAATTTAATTCAATTTTCCATATAATCATCTCAAAATGAAACAAAAGAACAATCGGGAATAGTACATGAACCTCACCTTATACTCTACCATGAAGTTTACACCATCTTACTCTATAGTTTAAACAAGATTAATGTAATTTTATAGAATTATATGATGACCTAATAAAAAATTTCCCAAACAGCCTCCCATGACCACAACACGTGATAATCATGACTGATATATGGTGACATGAAATTTGGATTTGTAATTTGGTTTTTGGATGTAGATATGTAATTATAGTTCTGGATATATGGGAATGTGGTTATGATATGGTTCCAAAATACATCTCAATATGGATATGGAATTGATTAAAGTTTATGATGTTTGTATTTGAGGTGTGCGAGATATAATATTATTAGGGAAGTTGTTATGGTATACTTATCTACTTATATTCTTTTGATATCATGTTTTTATTTTTTATGTGATATTTCATAATTGAGGCTTTGTGAGGATGGGTGTTAGTTTACATGTTTGAGGTGATGAGATGATTTAATTGTTCATTCACTATTACTTTAGTATGATTCTTCCACATTTTCATGAGAGTGTTTGGGGATGATCCTACTAATTTTACTTGAATATTCAACCCTTTATATATTACTTTTTTTGTAGTTTTTTGTATTTTGGTAGTGATCAGGAAAGATATTACAAGTCTGTGGAGTTACCTCTCTGATATATATTTTAGGGAAAATACCTGGGACCTTAAAACAGATAGGCATCTATAATACTACCTGACCCATGTTGTGGTGCATATTAAATAACAATAAAATATAATGGATAACATAAAATATAAAAACTATTCTTAATTTTCACATCTAAAACAATAATAAGACATTATTTGATCAAAACTTCAGCATTTCCACCTCTCACCAATAAATTCTACCAAAACTAAAATACATGTTCTCCCAAATATCCTCACAAACAACCAAAGTAATAATAAAACATTCCAATTTATCAATTTTTAACATGTTCAAAATTAAAATCAACTTTATTAAGAATTTATTTCTAGATATTAATATTTAACATCCACAATTTCACATTGTTTTTCATCAATCCCTTTTATGTTAGTTGATCACCATTTTCCTTCACTTTAATTTCCTAACTCACTAAAAAAAAACTATATGATTATATAACCACTACCTCTTGCAATCACTTAATAAACTAAAATTTACTTGAATCAATTATATTTCTTTAACATGTCATTAGTTTGCCTCCACTATTTTACTTTATTTATTATTGTTTATTTCACAACCACCACTAAATTTTTTCCACTAAATATTAACACAATAAAGAAACCACCTCATAATTACACCGTAAATTTAATTTTTTTAATAATAAATTAATTAGTCATCTCATTCAGTTACATTTATTATATAATTTTGAGTTACCATGGCCCTTTACCGTTATTTTTTTTTGTAAATTTATTACCATTAAACATACAATAAAACTAAAGCATAAATCAGTGAAACTATTTCAACAATATACCATCACTTCCATAATAATAACCATGATATATCAATTTAACCATATCATCCATAACCACCAAAATAATGTAAATCAATTAAGGAAACGATCATTATTAAAGCCATAATATCCTAATTAGACATCAATTCACTTCCTTTAATTTCAAGGATCTTATTTGGTATATAGTTTTTGATAATTTTGTCACAAATCTCACATAAAAAACCCATAAGATATATGTTGGACACTTTCTATTGGAATCAATTTTTCCCAAAATATTTTTTTAAAAATGAACATGTTTTAATTCCATGAAAAATATTTAGGATTTTCAACTTGACATTTATTTTTTCCTAATAAAAGTCAAAACTTGTGTTTTTTAAAAAAATATGGTATGAGTGAAGAAATATTAGTAAGAGAAATAAAAAAAATCAACCAATTTTTCCCTTTTAAATCATGAAATCAGAAAACAATGTTCCTTTAAAATAAATAAAATTTAAGCTCAGAAAACTATTTTCTTATACATGAAATTTGATTTAATACCAAATGTATTTTATAAAACAATTAATAATAAACCATAATGGAAAATAATAATCATGATAGTTTCTTAGAAAACATTAAAACCCATGAAAAACATTTTCATTAAAATATACATTTTTACCCAAAAAGGGAAAGTCATTCTTTTAAAACAAAAGATCATTAACATACCATTTGAAATGAAATGATTTCTAGAAATAATAGTTATCAAGAATTGAAATTTATTTAGGTATTTTGTGACATCATATTACTATAAAACTTATAATAACAAATAAAATTAGAATAACCATATGGTCAATTTACAATATAAATATCCAGAGAACATAATTGTTACTCAATACATTAAAGAACTGTATCAGTCTCACCTACCATACTGAAAATATCAGGATCACCCATTATCATGATCTATATTGGGATATCCAATAATAATAAAAAATTTATAAGGACCATATCATGAATCACAAATTTTAATCTTTCAATTATTCATCATAATTCCCCATAAAAACTCTTTAAAACCCATAATAAAAACATTTAAAGATATCTAAACACCCTTTAATGTTAAAAATATATTTTCAAAAATAAAATTTCATTAAAAAAAAGGGGAAATAGTTTTTATTTGAATAATTTTTTTTATCTTTTAGAGGAATAATAATGTTAAATAAAGGTTATGATGACAGTAAAAGCTATTGATGTAGTATATGTCAAAATTAAACATTCTTTCTGCCTTTTATAAAGAAAAAAAATTTAGTTTAAATATTCCTTCTTAAAAATCATTGAAATAATGTCAAAAGTGACATAAAATTTCCTTTATTGTTATTTTATGTATATTTAAATTAATTAATAAAATAATTTTAAGAATATGTAAATAGTGAGATGGATTTTTAAAATAAATCATTAAATCATTTTAAACAAGGTTTTATGTTAAAATGTCCTTTACATTGAGTCTGAATCATCACATATATTATTAATCTTCATGAATGATAAATTTATATTAATTATTTAATTTATTAAGATCCTTTTTCAATATGATTATTCCTTTTATTTTATTTATTACCATTTTACATTCAGTTACTTAATCATTTAAGTTCATGTTGGATATTTGACAATATTCAACTCATATATACAAAATGAATTTGGTTGGTTGACTATGGTCAATGACTTCATTATTCTATAATATCTCGAATAATAATAATGAAATAATTAAAAATTTTATACGTCAATTATAATTTTAAAACAAATCATGTAATATGATTACACGAAATGAACTATGTTACAATCATAGAGATGGTATGCCGTATGTAGGCATTAGTGAAATTTCAAATTTTCAATGATCCTGATGTAAATAAGGTAATATTATTATTTTTTCCATAATTATAATTATATAATAGATACCATATTATATATTTAAATATATATATACATACATACATATATATATATATATATATCATCCATGTGATGTGGTGAATAAAAACGAATCACATCATTTCAAGGAGGTGGTTGTCATGCATGAACGATGTTATCATTTTTCAACGAATGCAAAGGTAAGAAAATATATAATATATTAAATTTATATAATTATTACGATATAATGAATATAATATATAGTGATTAATTCCTAAATTATATACATCATCGATAGGAAGTTTTGGAAAATAAATTACATCGGTTTGCATGGCGATAGTTCACCGTACACATGAATTATGGTTTCATTTCTAATTTGATGGAATATACGATGGATATAGCTTAAAAATTATCATAATAACATATAAGTCTTTTTTATATACCTATTTTATTATATCATTTTAGTTAGATAATATTTTATGGAGGTAGAAGAAGGAATAATATTAAAATAGTCGGTGAAAAACTATACCTCTTCTTTAGACAACCTCTTTTGTGTGAAACCTTAAGACCTTTGAGGATAGAGTTACGACCAAACTAAGATATATAAAATTTGGGAAGATATTTTATGAAGCAATTTGATCAGGTATTCTATAAACCAAATGGCTCATGAAGTGTGTAGGGAATATGATAGGTGGAGTCCTTTTATAATGAGGGGGTCCATTCTTGGAATTTCATAATTTATTAAATTAATTTAAATTAATTTTTAGTTTATAGTGTATAAAAATTAATATAATTAGAATATAAGATGATAATGAGTTTAAATAATTTCATCCAAAAAAAGTTGGATAAATTTAGGTTGTTTTTTCACACTTTTGATTTTGTTTCAACCCTTTGTTAACCCCTTTTATGATTACCACAATAACAATATTTTTTACACTTTAGGTGTTTATATATTTACTATAAAAGGAAAATACAATTATAAATGTACCATGGTTAAAATTTTAAACAACAACCCATTCATGTCTCTAAATATTGTATTTTTAGAAATTTTGAATCATTTAATGAGATTTTATATATTTTAAAATATCATTATTGTCAATTTTTTAACTATTCATTTTATTTGACTTTGAAAACAACATGGACGAAAATAAATTTAAATAAAATCATTTAAAATATCCCTAAAATTCTATATTTATCTAAAAAATTCATGGAAACATTTTTTTCATTCAAATTATTTTATTTTTTTATTCTTGAAATAAATTTTTTATTTCATTATTAATTGATTAAATGTTTTCTTAGCATTGTGTAAATATTTATTGTATTTTATCATCAATAAAAAATATAAATAAATTAACATGATAAAAAAAATTTATCTTTAAACTAAAACTTTTATATTAGACCGTATCCTCTTGTTATTCCCTTTTCATAAATTTAGAGACAACAAAACAAAGAGAATGAAATATCCGACTTCTCTCTACATAAAATTATATAAATGTCAAAATCAAATAAATATGACCTAAAGTTTCTATATTTTAAATTTTTTGATTTAAGTGTACTAAATACACTAATAAAATTGGATAAAGGAATGTTTTAGGGGTTTTTAATCCTTATCATATCATTTTACCATAAATTACCAGATTTACCCTTACTGTGGTGACAATTATTTATTATCATTACTTTTCGTAATGAAAAAAAATTCAAGGGACTTATTCAAAAAATTTGGCCTACTAGATTCCAAATATAGAATCTATTTTGCAATATTAAGTTTCTAGATGTGGAAAAAATAAATGTATTATTAATATGGAAAACATAATGAATAAAATTATTTCATAAAAATGTTTTTAAGTATAAATTTTTTTTTAATACCAAATTAAATCATAAAATTTATTACAATGAATTCAATTCTATTATTAATATTATAATATAAATAATGATACTTTTAAAAAAATTTAAATCATAATGTAACATCATAAATTTTCGATACAAAAATTTAGTTTTTAATAAATATAAATATTTTTTACTATTTACCGGAAAAAACAAATTTTTCAAAAAACAATTGGAAAATTAATATAAGGAAATTTTTACATGATGGTTTCAAAATTGAAAACATTTTTATCAAATAAAATTTATAAAGGTTCCATAAATTAATTATAATATTATATGAAAAATAAGTAAAAACAATTTTTGAAGAAAAAATATTTTTGAAGAATAATATGAATTTAAAAAAAACAAGTTCTTATTTACTAAGTATTTATAAATAAATTTATTTCAAGTGGAGAATTATTATATATTTTATAAATTATTTAATTCTATATATACCCATCAATTTAATGTCTTGGTTATGACATTCATATTTTAATATTAATATTTCATGGTTTTTTAAGCTCAGTGTTGATATTGTATATGCTATAAAAAGTGTTCTTTTTAAAAAACTCAATGGTATGAAATTTTATCACATCAATAAATATCATCCTCATAATTTGGAATCATACTAGGTAAATAGTTATTTGAAATTTAAAAACACCATTGAAAAATCCCACAACATAAAAAGGGTTAATTAAATTTCCTCTTCAAAATAGGGAAGGGGAAATAAAACGTTTATCAAGAATTACCCATAAATAGGTTAAAATATTTGAATAGAGGAGAAACATAATCTCCATATAATGATAGACATTTACAAAGATCCTTGACAATAATAATGTGAACGATCCTGAAAAATTTGACAGCCACAAAACTATAAACCAAAGTGGTTTAAAGAAGACCCCAGATTCATCAAAAACGAAGTTTATAGGATAATTTTTTTCTAAGATCATTTTACAAGATTTTATGAATTAATTTATCATCTTGATTAAGAACATCTATAAATACAAATCCTTGATATGTATAATTTCATCCATTAATTAATTTCCACCAAAGTATCATCTTTATTTTTCTAAATGATGGGTATTCATGATAAATTTTTCATGAATGAAGCAATAATATAAACATAAAATATATCACATTACCATAAAAGGATAAAATTATATTCCAAATATCTTTATACATTAACAAAAACCAAATTGTTAAGTACATGATAATTCCCAAAATGAATAATCCATCATATGATGATATAATACATTAATCACCAAATCATAAATAATAAAACCCAATGTTCTACTTAGATAATTTGATAAATAACTCACCTTAAAATTCATCAAAATATTCCATAATAATATTGAAACTTAAAATTCATAATTATTTGATCAAATATTCTTCCAATATTAATTTCACATTTATCCCAAAACAAAATAAATTACTTTTAAAGTATCATAGAATTAATGTATATCCCCTAATCATATAATCTCTAATATATGATAATAAAATCTATAAATAAATTTTATTATCATAAATCCCCAATAAAATCATATATACATCGAAAAAAATTCATCATTTATTCCTCAAATGTAATATTGTAATACTATATTTACCCTAATCATATAATGTTCCACAAAATTAGAGTGACATTTTTCTAAAATAATATTAATAACCTATTCACAAAATCAATTTTCAATCCCATGTTTATATATACTATATAACATATGTCACGAAATCAATATAATATTTACTATTCAAATAATTTATGTACAAAATACAATACTAATCAGAAATCACATAGTCTAGCAGTAGGCACTCCACCTTTGTCTACCTTCAGTAGTGGGTTTAAGCCATATATTACTGCTAGATGGGATGATTTTTCACCTTGCCTATGTATTTCCTTTATAATAAAACAATATTAATATAATTAATATAATTTTCCCAAAAATATAATAATCATCCTAAGAAATAATCTTAATATCCTAAGCATTAAATAATTTTTTAACATCAATTGTTATATCATTTGTTTTAACTTTTATCCCAAAGAATTAAATATTATTATTCAAAATTATTCTTCATGTTATACTTAATGGATACTTATAACTAAATCAATTAAAACATCTCCAAAAATATCATTTTTACCTTAGAATCTGATCACATAAAAACTAAAAATGCGTGTATATTTCATTGAAATAATAATCAAGAAAAAATTTATAATGACATAATTTTATCCATAACTCTTAAGTTAGCCTGAAATGAAAACATAAAAATCCTCTAAATTATCTAATCGTTTCCTATGATACCAACTGTAATGAAATCATCCCAATTCAACACAAAATTTCATTATTTGACAAGAATTAGCTTCCTTTTATTTGAAGGATATTTTTATGCTTATAGTTTTAGATAATTAGGTCACGCATCTTACATAAAGAAAATATAAAATACCAGGTAGAAACTACCTCTTAGTATCCATTTTTCACAAAATATAATTTTGTAGAAGAAAATTTTTTATTTTCATGACAAATCATTATAATTTTTAAATTGATTTTTTCTTTATTCCAAATCATCATTAAAAATACTAAAAAACATCTAAAAACGTGATTTGATAAAAAACCATGAAATAGACATAATAAAATAAATGAAACCATTAGTCTATTTTAAAATTATGGAATCATAAAATTATTTTCCATTAATATAAATAATCATTATGGTCAAAAAATAAATTATTTACTTCGGAAATCATATTTATTGGCAAAATATTTTTGTAAAACATATTATAAGTAATCATAAAGGAAAAAACATAATAATTTGGGTTTCTAAAAAAACCATTAAAATCATGATAAACATTTTTTAAAAAATATACCTTTTTACCTAAAAAGGGAAAAGTATTCCATTGAAATAAAATATCAGAATCTTAACATTAGAAATAAAATGATATCAATGAAAAAACATTGGAAACAATAGAAAATTAATGTCGGTACCTTATGAAATCATCTTCATAGAACCCTAAAAATGACCCTTACAATAACCCTTAAAATTGGAATAATCATATGACCGACTTAAAAACTAATTCATTAGAGAACATAATCATTACCTAACACATTGGGGAAATATATTTGGCTCACCCATAATGTTAAGATATATCAGGATCAACCATTATAATGATCTATATTGGGATAACCAATGATTATAAATTATTTAAAAGTAATAAATAATTAATAAATCATTTTAATCATTAACTTTATCATTATAAATCATTATAAAAATCTTTTGAACCTATATGAATATCACTATCAGATATTGAGGTACCATTTCAGTTTAAAATACCATTTTAAAAACTAATATAACCAGAAAAAATGGAAATTAGTTTTATATTTGAATAAATCATAAAATATTTTAATGCATTAAAATCATCAAATAACTTTTGTGGTGTTAGGAAAATATATTGATGGTGTATACACTAAAATAAAATACTCTTTTTGTCTTTTCTAAAGGAAGTCAAAATTTTTAGTAAAAAGATTCCTTTCTGAAAACCTTCGAAATAAAGTACAAAGAAATATAATATATCTAATATAATTCCTTTATGTCTATATAAATTCATTCATAAAATAATTTTAAAAATATGGACATGGAATTTAATTATTTTAAAAATTAATATTTAAAAATTTTAAAACGATGTTTTCTGTTAAAGTACCACTTACCTTGAGTCTGAATCGTCTCACAAATTATTTGTCACCATGAATAATAAAATTATGTTAGTTATTTACATTATTTGAAAATTTATTTCAATTTTAAAATTAAATTTATTTTATTTATTACCTTGTTATATTTTATTACTTAATCATTTAAGTTCTTATCGGACGTTTTGACAATGTTGGGATCATATGTCAAAAATGAATTTGGTATGTTGAAAATGTTAAATCATGTCATTATTACATAATATAAAATATAAATAATTAAATAATTATCATTTATATACATAAATGTTTCTTTTAAAACCAATTATTAATTGTGATTATGAAAAATGAACTATGCTACATTCATTGATATTGTAGGCTCAATATACACATGAATGTCGTTTTAATTTTTCAATGATCATGAAGGAAATATGGAAAGTATTATTTTTTCATTAAATAATTATCATTATATAACAATTACCATATAAAATTTATTAAATATACTTATATACATCATCCATGTGATCTGGTGAAGAAAAACAATTCATATTGTTTCGTGGTGGTGAGAGTCCACACATACACATAAATAAATTTTTAATTTTTCCATGAATGTAATGGTAAGAAAATAGATGATATTTCACATTTAAATAATGATAATTATGTTATTAATATCATATATATACATTAAATAAATCATTATAACCACCCATGATAGCTGGTGATGGAAAATGAATTACATTAGTTCGTGAGGTGGTAGTCTGCTGTATCCATGATTGACTGTTTCCTTTCCCATTTCATGGGAGAGAAGATAGATAGATGTTATGATATTAAAAAAATTAAATGTAAAAATATGTTATATATTTATGATATTATATCATCATGGTTAAATAATATTTTAATGAGGTAGAAGAATAAATAATACTAAAATAGTTGGTAAAAAGCTATACATTTTCTTTGGGAAACCTCCTTTTCTTAACACATTATGCCCTATAAGGTTAGAATTATGCCAAAAATAATACCTATAAAACATAGTAAGGGATTTTAGGAATTAATTTGGGAAGTTATTTTATAAAAAAATTGATCTTGAAGAGTATAGATAAGAGGATAGTGTATTCCATTTTATAATGATGGGAGGGAAATTCTTTGGATTTTTTAAAATATTAAATTAATATAAATTAAATTTCTTGTTAAAATGGATAAAAATTAATATAATTACAATATAAAATGTATATGAGTCCAAATAATCTCATATAATATAAAAATTGAAGGATTATGTTTTATTTTCACTCTTAGTTTTTATTTTAACTTTCTGCTAACCCTTTTAGCGATTACTGCGATGACAAATTTTTTTAATCATTTAAGGCCAAATAGAGTTGATATAAAAGGATAATTGACCCATAAATGGACCATGGTGGAATTTTAAACCATATTATTATCACTTGGATAAATATATAATTTTTAGTGATTCTAAATTATTTAATAAAATTTTATTTATTTTAAAATAATATTAATGTAATTTTCGAAACTATTCATTTAAATTGAATTTGAAAACAACATGAATAAAATAAATTGAATTATAATCATTTAAAAGGTATAAAATATTTATATTTATCTATTTTTTGGAACACATTAATTCATTCAAATTATATTATTTTTAATATTTTTGGTATAATTTATTTTATTTTCCTATTAATTGGATAAATATTGTGTTGGCATTGCATAAGAATTCAAAGTAATTATTTCAACACTAAAAATAAGATATAACATATCATGATAATGAAATATCATATATATATTTAAAATAAACCTTTTATAACTCAAAATAGTCTCTCTTTATCCATATGTAAAAAGTTAGAGATAATAAAACAATGAGAATGAATATTATAACTTTTATTTACAGAAAATAATATAAGGGTAAAAATCAAAGAAATATGGCATAAATTTTCATTGATTTAGAAAATTTGATGGTAATTTACCAATTAATATTATTCAGTTGGATAAATGAAAGTTTTAGGGTCATTTTAAGTCCTTATAATTTTATATTTAACCATAATTACCTGATTTACCCTTACTATGGTGACAATTATTTTCTATGGTTACTATTCATAATAAAAAAATAAAAGGGTCATATATACCATATTAGGACATAGGGATCCCAAATGTGGATTCCATTTTTAATAAATACAATTTATAAAATTGGAAAAAATTAATTTAATACTAAAACTCAAAACACATTGAAAAACAATATCATAGAAAATTTCCTTTTAAGTATAAAAGGATTTTTAAACGAAATTCAATCATAAAATTGAATCAAATAAAATTAATTATATTATTCACATTATAATGAAACTAATTTCAATTTTAAAACAATTTAAAAAACGATGTAAATTTTTAAATTCTTGAAACAAAAATACAATTTTCAATAAATATAAGTATTTATCACTATTCACTTGAAAATAAAAGTTTTCAAAAAATACCAAAAATTCACTATAAGATTTTTTTACATGATTATTTCAAAAATTATATATCTATTATGAAATAAAATTTTTAAAAAATCTAAACATTCATTAATATATGTTCTCAAAATATCAGTAAAACCAATTTATAATGAAAATATATTTTTGAAGAATAAAACTACTTTACTAAAAATTGAGTGAATATATACAAAGAATTTATCAATAAATTTTCATTGAATATATACTTTATATGTATTTAATAAATCATTTAATCCTATTCATACACAAAAATTTAACGGCTAGGTTATAATGGTCATATTTAAAAATTAATATTTCATGGTTCGTTTAATCTCATCATTGCATATTGCAAACACTATCAGAAAAATTATGGTTTTAAAAAACAATATGTGTTGAATTACTCCCCCTTTAGGAATATTCATTGTAAAAATTTGATCTAAGGCTCAGTAAACTAGTCTTTGACATTTCAAAATAATTTTTAAAATATCACATGTCATAAAAAGGGATAATACATCTTTCTCCCAAAAAGATTAAAAGGAAAATACAAAGGTCAAATAAAATTTTACATAACTAGGTTTCCAAATATGTAAACATTTTTGGGAAGTGAAAATAAGGATACAGAGTAGAAACATAATATCTAAATAATGATGTAGATTGGAATATATCATTCATCATACGAAAGTGAACGACCTTGAGAATGTTAATGACTAGAATACAATAAATAAAGGATGCATAAAAAAGCCTATAAATTCCTTATAAATAAATTTAATATAATGTTTTTTATTTCAAGATCCATTTACACGAATTTTTAAATTAATTTACCAGCTTTAATAATGACATGATGTAATTTAATTACATTATAAGTCAAATTTCATCCTTTAATAAATTTCAAACATGATCTAATCTTTTGTTCCAAATGATGTGTATTCAAGATGATTATTTGGTTCTAGAAGCACTAAAATCATCTTCTAATAGACCATAAAAACATAAAATGATAACAAGATATTTCTACTTTATTAGGACATTTACTATAACAAAAGAAATATGACAATACAATTACCAAAACGAATAAAAAAAATATAAATAAATACCACATTAACAAAACAAATTCATAAAAATAACACCTAAAGTCCATATTAGATCATTTAATAAATTACTAGCTTTAAAAGTATTTAAAATATTCCAAAATAAGATTGAAACCATGAAATCAGATGTATTTGATCACATATTATTTTGAGATTAATATTACACTAGTCTCCAAATAATATAAATCACTTTTTAAGTCCCATACAAAACATTTATATTCCATAATCATATAATATCTATGATATTATAATAATTTCCATAAATAACTTGAATTACCATAATGAAATAGTAAAATAATATATGAAATCAAAAGGTAATTCAAAATTAATTCCTAAAATAAAATCTCATAAAGTTATTTTTAACTTAATTATATAATGTTCCAAAAAATTATAGTGATGTTATTTAGAAATTACCTTAATAACATATTCAACCAATCACATTTCAATACCATAGTTATATATATTATAAAACATACATCCCCAAAGTAAAAATAATCATTATCTATAAAATAATTTAATTAAAATAACCAATGTCATACTAAATCGTACATCACATAGTCTAGTGGTAGTCCCTTTACCCTTGTCTACCTTCTGTTGTGGGTTTAAGCCCCATGGGCCATTTTTAGATGTGATGGGTTGTCAGCCAACCCATGGGTTATCCTATTAAAAAAATATATTTATAAAATTCAGATAAATTTCCAAAAAATATGATGACCATCCTTTAACATAACCATAATATTTAAAACATTGATGAATGTTTTAACATCAATGGTTATTTTAAACCATTCAACGTGTATCTGAAAAAATACAACAATATTCTTCTGAAATTATCTTTCATGTTAAACCAGAGTGGTACATTTACCTCAATACAATAAAACGACTCCCAAAATATCATTAGTCACCTTAAAATAACATTAGTTAATAATTAAAAATGGGTGTCAATTTCATTGAACATATTTTAAAACATAAAATTATAAACCCATAATGGTAACCATAAATCTTAAGTTAACATAAAATGAAAATATACTAATCTCTAAAATTATCTAAACCCTTACTCTGATACTATATATGAGGACCAGATCTTTATTCTACAAATAATATCATTTTTAGATAAGAATTCACTTCATTTAATTTAACGAATCATTTTGGGTTTAGAGTTCCCAATAATTAGGTCATAAATCATATATAAAAAATTCATAATATATATTTTGGATATGTCCTCTTAACATCTATTACCCCATAATAAAAAAAAATTTAAAAAGGAACATTTTTCCTTTCCATGGAAAATATTTGTGGTTTAATACTCTAAAAATTATTTCTTATTAATCATCCATAAAACCAATAAAAAACATTTAAAAATGTGGTATGAGCATAAAAATTCTAGAAAGGGACATTAAAATAAGAAATAAACCCTTTAGGCCATTTTAAAATAATGATCTCCCAAAAGAGTTAAACTTTACCATGAATACCTTTAAGCTCAAATAATCGATTATTTACACATGAAAGTAGCTTTATTGCTAATGCGTTCTCATAAAAAACATTATAAGAAAACATAAATGAAAAATAATAATTAGGAGTGTTTCTTAGAAAAACTCAGAACCCATGAAAAACATTTCTTGAAAACATACCTTTTTACCCAAAAATTAAAATTGTTCCATAAAAAATATCATTTTCTTACCATTTGAAATAAAACAATTTCCATGAAAACTAATTAGAAAGCATAGAAAATTCATGTTGGTAACTTGGAAAATAATCTTCATACAATCCTTGAAAAAACCATTACAATTGGAATAAGTATACAGTCAATATCCAATATAATTCTCCAATGAACAAAATCATTAACAAATGCATTGGAGATATATATACGGCTCACCTATCATCTAATGTTATATAAAGCTTACACATTATCATGAGATATATTGGGATCAACCATAATTATATAAAATTTACAAGGATCATATCATGAGTAAAACATTTATGAATAAAATTTCTCACCATAAATCCCTTGAAAAACACTTTTCAACCCATAAAAACATCATGATTTTGAAATACACTTTTATTTTAAAAACGTATTTTCAAAAATAAAATAACTATAATCTATTTAAAGAGGGGTTTTAATTGTATAAAATATTAATTATTTCAATGTAATCAAAACATAAAATAATGGCCATAACATCGAGAAAAGTTATAGAAAATATATATAAAATTTCCTTTCTAAATATTTTTTGTCCATATAAATTCATTCCTTTAATAAATTTATGAACATTGAAATAGAATATAATGGTTTTGAAAATAAATCTGTAGAACATTTAATATGAGGTTTTGAGTTAAATTGACTCTTACCTTGAGTAAGAATCCTCATGCACATACATAAGTTCTTATATAATAAACTTATATCAATTATTTACATATTTATGAACCTTTTCATGTTTATTATTCCATTTATTATATTTATTATGATATTATATTCAATTACATATTCATTTAATGTCATATCATATGTTTGGTCATATTCAGATCATATGTGGATTCATTTAGTTGACTATGGTCAATGTAGATGTTATTCCAGTATCTCTATAATAATAATCATGACATAATTATCATATATATATATATAAATTATACTTTTAAATACAACCAATATAAATGATTATGAAAAATTAACTACCTTAAATTCATGAAGATGGTATGCCATATGTATGCTTGATTGATGATTCCATTTTTCAATGGTCATGATGGAAGTACCATAAGTAATGTTTTAACTTCCCAAATTTATCATTATATAATAATTAATATATCATTTCATTAAATATAATTATATATATATATATATATCTTCCAATTGTATATGGTGAATAAAAAATAATCACATCGCATCATGGAGGTGGAAGTTCACACATATACACAATCAACCTTATAATTTTTCGATGAATTGATTGGTAAAAATATATATTATATTTTTAATTTAAATAATTATAATTATTTTATAAATACAATATATATTCTTTAAATCCATCATCACAACCATTTGTGAGAGGTGATGATGGAAAAAAAAATTACATTAGTTCGTGAGGTGGTAGTTCAAAATACACACTAATGAAGGTATCATTTAATAAAATATCTGTATATGATAGACACATATGTTATTATATTATCCTGGTTGAGGAATATTTTAATGTGTTATAAGAAGAAATAATACTAAAACATTTAGTAAAAATCTATACATCTTCTTCAAACTACCTCCCTTGCTTGACACCTTGATCCCTAAATGGTTGGAATTATAACCAAAATAATATCTATAGAAAATGGTAAGGTATGTTATGAAGGAATATGGGTAGTAAGTTTCTAGTAAAAATGATTCTTTATGTATGTAGAAAAGAGGATCGAGGGTGACCTTTTATAATGAGAGGAGGGTCCTTCTTGGAATATCTTAAAGCATTAAATTCATATAAATTAATATTTATGTTAAAATAGATCCAAATTACTATAATTATAATATAAGATGCATATTATTATATATAATGTAATAAAATAATAATTGGTCATGTTTAGGTGGTGTTTTTACCCTTATCTTTTGGTTCTAACCATCCGTTAACCCTTTTGAAAATTACCATGATAATAGTGTTTTTAACCTTTAAGGGTAAATATATTTACTATAAAATGAAAATTGGAACATAAATTAAAAATAACTAATATATTAAACAATGTACCAATAAATTTTATGAATATTGGATTTTAAGAGTTTAAAATATTTTAATAAAATATTATATATTCAAAATTTTATTAATGTCATTTTTTGGAACTATTTATTTTACATGAATTTTAAAAAAACATGAGAATGAATAAATTTGAATATAATATGGTCACAATTACCTAACATGTTATAGTTATCTTTTTTTCAGAACACATTAATTCATTAAAATTATATTATTTTAATACTCTTGAAGTCATTAATTTTATTTTTCTATTAATTGAATAAATACATTGTTAGTGTTTTATAGGCATTTATGGTATTTGTTTCATCAATAAAAATACAAAATAAGATAAATTGGTAAAAATAATAATTTATATTTAAAATAAATCATTTATAACCAACCATATCGTATGTTTATCCATAGGTTAAAAATGTATAGATAATAAAACAAAGAGAATGACATTTTTGACATTTTTTACAAAAATAATCTAAATTTCAATATCAACTAAATAAAGGGAAAATAATAAATATTCTAAAAAAATGGATGTAAATGGATGAATTACACTGAAAAATAGGATAAATTCAGGTTTTAGGGTCATTTTTAGTCCTTCTCATATTATTTTTAACATTAATTAATAGATTTACCCTTACCATGGTGACTATTATGTAATATAGTCAATATTCATGATTAGTAAAAATAAAAGGAAATTATTTACCAAATTTGAAAATTATAATTTCAAATATGAAATTTATATTTCAAGATTTAGGTTTCAGAAGCTACAAATAATAAATTTTATGAAATAAAAACACAAAGAAAAACGTTATTTCACCAAAATGCCTTTTTAAGCCAAATGTTTTACAAAATTAAATGATAAAATTGATTCTAATAAACTTAATTTGGTTATAAAAATTATAAGATAAATAATTTTAATTTTTTCCCTTTTTAATATATAATAAAAATTTGTAAATTATTAAATCACAAATATTGTTTTCAATAAATATCATAATTTTTTACTATTCACTAAAAAAATCAATCTTTTTAGAAAAACACGAAACATTCAATATAAGATAATTATTAAATGTTTAATTCATAAATTATATCATTTTAACCAAATTAAATTTCTAAAATTTCTAAATAATGTTTATAATATTCCCCCACAAAAAAGAAAAAAAACTATTTTTGATGAAAATTAATTTTTGAAGAATAAAATGACTTTTTTAAAAAATCAGTTCATATTTACTAAGAATGTATCAATAAATTTTTATTTAGTAGGATCATTATAAATATTTTATAATTATTTTATTCATATTCATTCCCTCCCATTTAACGGCTAGGTTATAATAATAATATTTAAATATAAATATTTCATGGTTCATTTAAGATCAGTGTTGCATATTGTATATTCCACCAAAAAAGTATTATTCTAAGAACTTAGGGAGTTAATGAAAATAATATATTTACCAAAAAACCAAGTATATAATACCAAAATTAAATTTTGAAAAATAATACATAATTATACTAACAACAAACACCTTATATCATCACACCTTCTTGTATATTAATTAATTTAACAATTATAGATTTCACAAGCTTACTTATTTTGATGGATTTATATTGTGTATCTACTTATATTATTATTTCTTAGAAAAGTTCTTTATATAAACCACACTAATACCATATTCACTAAAACAAACTAACATACCAATGAAATATTAACATTACAACGGTAATAATAAATAAAAATATAATCATAACAACAAAAAATGATCATTAAATCCAGTTAAACATGAATTTTATTAGATAAATAACTCCATGGTTTAGGTTTGACATAATAAATAAAAATCATTCTCAATATCCTATTAAATTATTACAATTACATTTTTAACAAATTTTAAACTTGTTTAAAATATTAAAAACACTTAAGTATAATAGTAATAACAAAAAATAATACAACCCTCTTAATAAAAAACTGATCATAATGATGTAATATGGGAAATAACTACAAAGCCATGTCAAGTATTATTTTAACATTATATCCCATTATACACCTTAAGAGGGTGTATAATTTGGGAGACTTAAAATTTTTCTTCTAAATTCACGATTTTTTGTTCTTGTCCTAATGTTTATAAAATCACCATAATTTTTTCACAACGACCAGACATGTGAAAAACAAAATATAGATATTCAATAAGCACGAACACAAGGATTTTACTTAGTTCACCTATTGTATGATACAATATAGGAGAATGTATTAATGATGTTTATATGTTATAAATAATCATTTCTCCATTGATTTGAGATTAATTTATTTAGGATATGATCACAACTCATCCATGGTCCACAACCTCCTTATCTCTTCCTTTCATTGAATTAAATTGTATTATACATATTATTACCTCAACACGAAGGTAAATACCTCAAAAATAATAACTATATACATAACACCAAACAATATTGGATGTTCTCCATGATGAATTATTCATCACTTTTATATATTCACTAAAATATACAAAAAATCTTCACTTTAAAGCATGATCTTCAATGGAGATAAACCCAATCATACTTTACTCCATAATTTTAGATATTCAGTAAAATACACACATAATACACTACTATTTAAAATTTTTAATATTCTTTATTCCCACAATATTTTTCAGGTATTTTTTTCAAAAGATTTATTTTTTACGGAATTTTGAAATACAAAATTCAGTCTTCAATCAGTTTTTTAATTCCCATACTTTAAATCTAACCATTGGATCATTGCAAAGAAAAATCTCTACAATATATATTTAAATTGTAAGTTAATAGATATTTCCAAAACTACTAAAGTTTATTAAGATATATAAGTCATTATATCTATTTAATTCCTTCAAATTCTAAAAATCATAGCATGATAAAATTCATCATAGTGTGGAAAATAATTTTCTTCCCTAGTTTATTTTAAACTGAAAGGAACATTATGATGTGACCTATAAATTCATGGCATGACCTTGATTTTTGATTCAAAAAAACCAAAATATTTACTTTAATATACTTTCTGTTTTCCTTCACAATATAAACATCATATCATGATTCCCTTAATCAAAACTTGTCCATTTTATCATGGGGGGGGGCAAATTTTACTAATCCTTAAATTCAAAAACATTAATGGAATGACTATCTTCCATGATGGGGGTATCTCTAAGTTAGAAGAATAATTTAAATCATTCTTATCCTATTCATATTATGACACCCTTTCCATGATGCGAATGATAGATTAATTTAAATTTAATAAAGTACAAATCCCTATATTCGATAAATGACCCTTATGTATCATATTTGGATAGTGTGAATTTTGATACTGAACTATAGATAATCTAAATGAATCTTAGAAATAAAAAATTACTATATTCTACATCCAGTCTAATTATAATACCTTTACTAATATAGGGTATCTTATTTAGAAAATTTCTATTTCCAACATCTTCACAATTTTGGATGACACTTATGTATTTTCATGAATGACTCTTATATATTAGGAATTTTCAATTATTTCTTCCACGTGACCCTTATGTATTGTGTAAAATTACTCTTATGTATGGGTCATTACATTTTTATAATAGTATTAATCATGATATGACTCTTACCCTTACAATGTGACTTTTTGAAAAAACCGAAACCTTTAAAATAAATCACCATCCATCACAACTCAAATCTAAACTTCTTTACAAATTCCAATATAAATAATTTTTTCATCCAATGGATAATAAATTCGAAATTATAACTTCTGGTCACAACATTTTTTATATTTTTATTTTTTTTCATTCCTCTATATTGATCATTTTATTTAATACCCACTACCTACAAGAGAGATATTCCCTCATTAGTCATTCTCTCCCATGAAAAATAAATTTCAAATTGATTATCCTTTCCTAGATATGATCATTCAATGAAGTCATGATACATAATAATTACCAAAAAAATATGTAAAGATCCATTAAAATGTTTTCTAAGAATATGAGTTTCAGTGAACATTATAAGAAATAAAAAATATATCAATGTATATCTTGTTTTCCATTTTGTTTATTTTATCCACAATATTTTGAGTAATAATTCCCCATCCATTTTCTATAACACTATTTTATTTTTCACAAATGATGATAAATCCTTGTAAGAATTGAAAATATCAAAATTAATAATCTTATACAATGTGGAGAGGTAATATCAAATCCTTTAAGCTACGAAAATTAGTTAAAATATAAAAACTATTATTTTTAAACAAAGTGTAGAAAATGTTTGGTAAAGATATTTTAAAATATATTATAATAGATAATGAATCTCAATTATATGATACTTTTCACCACATTATACTTTATAAAATATAAATATATCTTACTATTATTTGTGAAAGAGTGTTGTAAAATATTTTTCATTAACTCAAGGTAAATATTATTGCCACACTTAATTGAAATAAGTTGGTATAGAACTTATACAATATCTTACAACTTTTTCATATTCCTTATCAACTGTGTACAAGCCTTGGTAGTTAAAATATATTATTTGTATATTTTACTCAAGAATACACAATTCTATATATCAGTCAATATTCTAATGTAATTTATTATTATAAATAATGCTCTATAATATGTGTATTTTATTTATCCAAAAAAAATATATCCCAATAAATAATTGAAAAATCTATCCAATATAGATCTTTACCTACATGGAAAATCATACCATAGATTAATGTTCCCTATATATACCTAAAAATCCCTTTTTAGTGAGATAATTTCATCCTTTGAATAAATATAAAATAATTATTCTAATAACGTATCATAAAATATTTCTATCCTTGTTATTGTGAGTTATAATAAAATCCTAATAATTTTACTATACAATGTTGAGTCCTCTCCCTTTTCCTCTTCATACATTCAATGTTTCATTCCAACTAGTATTAGTGGTGAAACTGGTTGGAATATTTAAATTTTGAACTTCTTCAACATATCTCGTATATACTTCAACTAAGAATTTAAAGTGTTTTCTTCCCTTTGATTAAATTATCACCCAAAATAATTGCTTAAATATATAAAAATAGACATATCAAATTTTGATTGCATCATATTTGGAAAACTATCAATTTAATTTTTATTTTTTCCACCAAATAATATATCATCCAAATACACCATCACGATGAAATTTTCCTCATCTGAGATTTTTTACGCAGGGATTGTGATCAACCCCTCCTCTATTAAATTAAAATATTCATTAATATGAGTCTATTTGTGCATAAAATGAATAAAGTTATTCATTTAGGATATTCAATTTATTTTTTATCTATAAAACTTATAATAATTATTTAAAATAATAAATAATATCGGTTGTTCAATATAGACTTCTGTATTCAATATTACATTTGGAAAATATGTATTTATATCCATTTGAACAACTCTAAACTTACTTTGAATAGGAACTTTTAAAAATTCTTATTTATTACATTCTTTCCACTAGAAAAAATTTCATATCATCAAAGACCCCTTCAAGATATTTATATCCTTAAAACACCAACCTCACATTATTCTAGATCACTATTCCATGTTCACTAATGTTTTATTAAAGACTAATTTTACACCAATCACATTATGATGTCTAGTTCTATAAAAAAGCTTAAATCTTTGATTCTTATGATTTTTTCAAACTATTCATTCATCTCTTTGACCGATGATTTTACCCCTACTTATTATTTTAATGAAGTTTGTTTTAATTATTATGATATAATACCGTTCTCCATTATTCTAGTTCTCTAGGTATTAGTTTGAACATATTTTTCTCCAATAAGTTTCTGTAGATAAAATTAAAACATAAATTTTTTGTTTGAGTCATAGATTGATTAGATTGATCACCATTATATTTATTTTATTCAAAATCATAATTATCATTAATTGGATGATTTTGTGATTTTCCAAAATCCCCAATTTTTACTTATTCTTATTCACTAAAATCATCGAGGAATGGATTTAATGAATTATATTTAGCTTCAAATTCAATAACATTCACATCAATGGTTTACACGACTTCATTGATCATTTTTTTGAAACATTTATTAGATTGAATATTTGAAAATTATCATGAAAATATTATTTCATCCACTGCCTCTCAAAATTTTCAATGATTTAACTCTTTATTCCAAAGGAAATAATTATATATAAATACATTGAGATGTTTTGATGAGTGTTTTATACAATGAAACATCTCATATAAAATATTCTCATCTACAAGACTAGTAACTGATTAATATTTAGTGTACACAACCAATTGAGAAACTTCTTTACCATGTTGGTGAATGCTGGAACTTTCAATCAACAATGATTTGGCCAAATTATTTACTATACCATTTCTACATTCCACAACTCCATTCTATTGATGAGTACATACCACTAAAACTACTTGTTTATAATTTTTTATATTGATAATTTTTACATTCAATGAAAGTGTATTCAATCCCATTTTCTGATCATAGAATCTTCATTATTATTCCAGCTTCATTTTCTAATCTTCTTCAAAATATTTTACTGTTTTTAAAATTTAACATTTATTATATATATACATAAAACATTCCATCCTACAATCTTCATTAACAAAAAAATGAAATATTTATCACTATAAGTTCTGGACAAACTGATTTGATCACATATATCAGTTAGGAAAATATTTAATAGATTTAATGCTTCACTGCTCTTCTGATGGTAAGTTTTTCGTAAAATATTTCACCTTAATAATAAATCTAAAATATTTTATGTTTTTGTATTTAGTAATGGAATTTGAATAACAAATTTCAAATTTGATATATACCCCATAATTTTTGATGAGTGTGAAATAGGATTCAACACCAAAAAATATTCTCCTATTATATAGTAAGAGGCAAGTAATATATTTTTAATATACTTGATACGAGTTTCCATCCATTCCATAGTTGTAAAAAAATGGGTCGGGCTATCATTAAACCTGACAATTGAACCGATTCAAGAAAAGTACCAAGAGGAATTCTCGATCCTCCTTGGTTAGAGATTAGAGTTGGGAATATAATATAATCTAAATGGGAATGATTTATGACCAATAAAACCCCAAGAAAAATTAAACTAAACAAATCACACAACAAAACCAATTACAGAACATCAATTAAATACACAAATGAGATCCATATACAACTGATAAACAAAACATAAACTGAAAAAAAAACTAAAACCAGATCAGAATAAAAAAATCACCACATGACCTACTGGTCACCGCTAATCATAAGACAAACCTAAGCCAAATAGACACACTCAAAATAGAAACCTAAACATACAAAACATCTATTGTTTACCGATGTCGAGTGACACAAGTAGGGTGTGAGCATACAATAACTCTATAGGTAACCACTATAGAGTATATACATTTACTTTCTTGAAATATTCCACACATACTCGATTGAAATATAATTATGATAAAATATTTTTATCTATTTAAAGAAATGAACACTACCTTCAAAAAATTAACATTTTAAAACAACACACACCACTTTACTCTTTTCAAAACAAATCCCCTTTAAAAAAAATTGAAACCAAATATCAAATAAAAGTTCTCAAAACAAGTATGAAAAATGGATATTCTAATAAATATTAAAATGGAATAAGCAAGAAACACATTAGAAAAATGGTACTAGTATGAGTAATCATATATTAGTAAAATGGGTAATTAATCATAATAGAAAGATGTATGAAATAGATAGATAATCAGGGGTATTTCTTAAAGATATCTAGAATAAATCTCTAGATTCACTCAATTAAGAATCACTCACCTACGTATGACGCATCTCCATAGTAAATAACCCACTTACTGCTCAAAACAATCCAGTCATGTGGCATGTCCCACCTGTCCACTCAACAAATATTGGGCCTAACCACATGTCCAATCGGGGTCAATAAGAAACCATCACTAGAACCACTATATTTCTCCAACGAATACCATGATAATAGTACATGGTAAATGGGGATATCCTCGCCCATGTCGCTCAAAAAATAACCCAACACTACCATGTTTTCCTATCCCAAACACTGTAACAACCTATGCGATGACCCTCTCCTTGAAGGGTCCACCATAAAGTTTCTTACCTCAAAACAAGCCATTCTAAAGTGAAAACTAGACCATCACATTATATGAGTTTTGAAAACACTTTTCCAATAATTATAAAATACCAACCAGGCAATCAAACCATATAATATTTCAAAACATTTTTTAATACAAAGTCAAAAACATACAATATTCACAAAAGGTGCCAAACGGGCAATTATCTAATTTAGTTACCAAACCATATTCCAAAGTACCGAATGGGAAATGATTTTAAAAACTACATTTAAAAATACATTTTAAATCAATTGAAACAAAAGAAACATTTAAGAACCAATGGGATTTTTAGAGAATAATTTAGATAAGGGAACCAGAGATGAAAATAAATGGAGGAGCATTTATGAAATAACCTAGTTCAAGAGGGGCATTTTATATTAGAATCCATTATCATTTGGGAGCCCTTACATATTTGAACCATATTCACATATGAATGTTCCCAAATCTAATTAAACACCAATTTAATACCATATATGTTCTCAAAAATCAATTTAGAATTTCAGCACTATCTTTACCACCCAAAACACAACTCACACATAATAACCAAACCACAAGGATGCATCGAAAGCATATAAAAACCCAATTCACAATGTTTTTTTACGAAATTCCAAACTAGGAAAAACACACTATAAAACTAAAAATTTAATTTAAAAGGCTAATTTAAATTTCATAAAACACTTTGCATTCATATATACACAGTCATATTGAAGTAGACACTTTGGAAAAAAATTCACCAAAACACCCTTAGTAAAACACCATAAAAATTAAAACCAACACACCATAAGCATGAATAAAACATTTTGAAAACAATATAGGAATGATCAAGATTAAATGGAATGATCTATAAAGGAAAATAATGGAAAAAAATACCTCAATGACATGCGCACACAATGAAACTTAAAGGGATGTAAGAACTAAGCATAACAGAAAAAATCAACAACATATCATCAAAATAAAAAAACTCGCACAGAACCGCCAACCCATAAGGTTTGTCTAAGAGTAATATTTTCCAAGAAAAACCATGAAATCTTTATAGGGAGAAGAGGATAAGAGGAAATCAACCAAAAATCAAAATTAAATTTCATTATATTGGAAGAAGGAACACCAAGGGAGGATGAGAAACTAAGATACAGGAGCTTGGGAGGCCCTTCATGAATAAAAAATGATCCATGGTGGAGGAAATCCTGAAATTGGTTAAAAATAAGAGGGTAAAATGTAAAATTTAATGTTTTAAGGAATCCTAGAAACTCATATGGTTTGGAAGAATGGTTTGACAAATTGTGGACAAACCGTGCACACCCGACTAGATAGAAGGGACACCCTGTATGGTAGAGGAATAGTTTGGGAAATCATTCCCCAACCATGTTATTTGGATATGTCAAATTTAAAATCCTATGAACATTCTTGTTGTACGGTTCCCTCTAAATGTACGCAAGCTATTCACCATTTCCCATACAACAACACCAAATATGTACAATTTTTCTTAGTCCTCACATGTTTTGGACCAAATTGTACATAGGCCATGAAAAGAAAACCATGATATAAGAAATTTAAATTAAAACAACTTTCTACTTTACAGGATGCATGGTTTACCCACAAATCAAGCACAAAAACCATGCACAAGGCCAAAACTCACATGAAACCTGCAAATCTCAAAATATTTTCCCCAAAAACTCAACCCGAACGTCAACCAAAATATCTAAATACATGAAAATAATAAAATAAAAGAAATAAAATTCTCAGTGTGTAAAAATTATCTCCACCAAAAACCCTTTATTTCCCCTTGAAGTCACCCAGCCAACTAAGGAATCAAACTTGATCTCAAATCTAAATGAGACTCGACAAAACCATGATCCTCAGTGTGACCTATCACTACACAAGTCACACCTAAAAAATTTAATAGAAGCATAAATTAGAAGAACCTTGGGAAAAAGAGAATGGTTCTCCATACTATAAGAACCTGACTAACACTATGGAAATACAATAAACATGAACAATGTGGGATCTCCCAACACAATAAAAAAAATCATGACATATGGGAAAACAAATGAAAGGAACTTGAACCAAACCTGAAGACAGAACTCAATTCCTATTTTCCTAAAGACACAAACATCTCAACAATATGTAGAATTGAAAACCAAGACCGATCCACAAAATGGTTAACTATCAAAATATTTTAATCCTCAAAACACTACGCCCAAATTATAATGAAAACAAAACCACCAATCTTATTTTATAGTAAGGAGAAACATACAATGAAAAGGAACACCACAAAAAAAATCCATCAACCTTTTCCATTACAACATTGGACGTGATTTTGGCCCACAAATATCCCCATACCATAAAAATCTAGACTGCATGAAGAGCTTCACTTCGGGGCTTATGGATGGAGCCCTAATGTATTGAAGCATATGATACACCACAATTATGCGTTGAAATCCTCCAACTGAGACTACCCATTCTAAACATGATTCAAATAATAATTCTTCATATGATATAGGTGAGCATATCAGTGACAAGGCTTCAAAGGGTTTTGAAAAGATGGCATTAAATACCTGAGCTGACTACACTGGAAGAACATGGACAATAGATCCAATGAGTGAGAAGCCAGAACCAACAATAGAGACTCTTTATGAATATTGTCTTCTAGAATATACATATTTTCAGATAGGGAACCTCTATGAGAATCAACTACCATCAAATGTACCCCAGGAACAAACATAGTTAAGAACACATCATCCACCAACTTCTCGAACCAAAGTTTTCCAGATGAGATGAATCACTTCTTGGTCTCTGGACATAGACCATAGATCAAAATTGGAACTTTTTGAATATTTTATAATTCTATATATGGAGAAAAAAACTCCCTAAAATGGTCAACATAGGATTTCTCAGTCCGCTGACCATGCTGAATTCTCTAGAGCTCTTTTACTATCCTCATCTACACCTAATAATGTATAAACCATCAAAAAAAGTGGTGTTAAACACATCCAAAGTCATCCCATCTTGAAATGACACTCAGATGATCACCTTCTTTTGATCCAAATATATACCCTCAAATGAATCCAAAATGGCATGCCTGACCATGAATTTAGGAGTTCCCAATGATGGTAAAAAGACCTTCGACATCTTAAAGCCACTCTAAATCCTTTAACAGACCTTGATCACCAAGGATGATAGAAAATATATAGGAATAAGTATATTCCATCACTCCCCTAAGGGTTTGAAAAAATCAAAAAAATTGGAATAAATTCACTTGAAACCTCTTGGACATTTTTGGGAGGCATACTTTGAACAAAAACAGAACACCAAACCCAAAATCAACATTAAACCAAACTCAACCAAAAAAAAACCCCCAGAAAAAACGAGAATTCACTATAAAAACAACACAAAACAACCCCAAAATCATCTTTCAAAACAAACCCTTTTTATTCAACATTCAAAACCACTTGGCCTCTAGGAAACTTACCAACAACCATATCCAAAATTTTAAAACAAAATCACACACTCAGTCCCTCCTAAAAAATAAAACCAAACCCCCAAAACCATTATCCTTTCAAAATCCTATTTCCAAAAAAAAACTTTTCATTATAGAATCCACGCCCATTAGCCCAATCTAAAAAATTACAAACCCCACACCATCCAAAACCAAACCAAGTCACAACCCACACTAAAATACCAGACTATGGAATTGGTATTCATGAATAACGCAACAACATCGTTAGTGGGCCATGCCATAAGAAAGAATCAACCACTAAGAGGACCCTACACAATGAACTCAGAATCCACATGGTTCAATACTCTATGGGAAATCATAGAAAAATAATGTCTCACCTCTGTTGTTAATCCCCATCCACACATCTAAAAGAAATCCAAACACTAAAATCCCTAACTACTCCAAGAAATTTGAGGTTTAGAATGAGAAAGTTTTCATGAATTCCTTCATGTATCTACCTATCGAGTCTCAAAAATCATAATATTTAATGTATATAATGCCCCAAATAGAAAAGGTGCTCTTATGATACTATTTTTTTCATGAACCTGGCCAGGCTACTATCTAACCCGATACTTGACCCAATTCGTGACATGGCCCGAGAGGCATTCCTGATCCTCCCAAGATGGACACTAGCACAAGAAAACATATATAATCCAAATGGAAACAATTTAATCCCATAAAACACCCATGAACATGTAAAATAAATATAGTACACAAAAAACCAACAAATGAACATCAAATAAATACGAAAACATAATCCAAATTCAAATTATGAAAACATAAACTAAAACAAAAATAATACCACACTAGAATGACACAATCGTCTGATGAAATCATAATCACCACCAAGAACATGACCAACTTACTACAAAGGTACACACTCGAACTAGAAACCTAAACCTACAAAGAAGATCAATTTTAACGATGCCAAGTGGCACAAATAGGGTGTGAGAATAAAAAATCTCAGTTGGTAAGAACCACAAAGTCCATACATTTTATTTCACGAAATAGTTAATAAATGATAGTATGAAATAAATTTTTGAGTTTATAGTTTTATACATTTAAATGACCAAAAAATGGGAACCATAAATTCCTTTTTTAAAACAACACACCCCACTTTCATCTTTTCCAATCAAATTCCCTTTTTCAAACCACATTTTAATACAAATTCTCAAAAAAGTCTCTAAAACAAGTTATAAAAAGGGATATGATGATAACATAATGGAAGAATAATAAAAAAGAAAGCAGAATAAAATAAATTACAAGTATGAATAGTAAGATACTAGTAAAATAGGTAATTAAGAACAACAGAAATAAGCAAAAACATATAGATATATAATAATGGGAATTTACTAAATGTATCTAGATCTAATCCCATGATGTACTCATTTTGGAATCACCTTTTGGTGTATGGTGAATCCCTATAATCAATAACCAAATTAATTATCTAAACTATAAAATCTAGTGGAATGTCCCATCTGGCATTTGAGCTAATCTAGGGAGTACCAACCTGTCTAATTGAGGGTGATAAGTAACCATAACTTGACCCAAAAAATGACGCCCATTAATACCATGATAATATTATACATTGAATGAAGATGTACTCACATGCATAGATCTAACCAATAACCAACAACCACCATGATTTCCTTTACAAAAAATTGAAACCACCTACGTTATGACCCTCTTCTCAAAGGATTCACCATAGAGGTACCCATCTCATGACTTGCCATTACAAGTTCCAACTGGGCCATCATATCATACAAGTTTCAAAACCACTTTCCCAAACATTATAAAATACTAATCGGTCCATCACACAACCAAATAGTTTAAAACTTTTTTCAAAACAATTTTTAAAACATAAAAGATTCATAAAAGGCTCCAAATAAGCATTTATCTCATTCAGTTACCAAACCATATTCAAAATTACCAAAAAAAAAGTTTTATAAAATCACATTTCAAACTACATTTAAACTCAATTGAAACTAAAAAACAATTTAAAAACCAATAGGGGTTTTTGAGAAGTTAACCAAGGAAGAGAAGAAATGGTGGAGGAGATTTTTTTTGGAAAAAACTAGTTCAAGAGGGTTATTTTATATTGGAGTCCATTATAATTTGTGAGCCCATCCATATGTGCACCTCATACACATATGGATGTGCCCAAATCTAGTGGAACACCCATTAAAAACTACATAAGTTCTTTAAAACCAATTTAGAAAGTCACCACTAGATTTACCACCTAAAACAACAACTCACACATAAACAAAAAACTACATGGATGCATCCCAATCATATGGAAAACCCAATTCAAAAGGATTTTTTTAGCAAAGTACAACCTAGGGAAAAAACTCCAAAAGAGCCAATTTCATTCAAAAAGGGGAAATTATAGTTCATAAAACAATTTTCATAAATATATTTATATAGGCACATTAAAGAAGACCCTTTGGAAAACAATTTTCACCACAAAATCCTTATGAAATTACCATTACAATTCAGAAAAACACACCTAAATTACGACTAACGTATTTTATAAACAATATAGGAAATATCAAGAATTAATGAAATGTTCTGGAAAGGAGAATAATTGAAACATTTAAATCAAATAAATTCACACACAATGAAACATCAAAGGATGGAAGAACTGATTCCAATGGGGAAACCACACACCATAGGATAAAAAAACCACAAATAAAACCTAACCATTGGGGTTTATCCAAGAAGAATCCCCACTAAGAGTAACAATGAAATCAAGAGTAGGGGAATAGGAGTAGAGAAAATCAAGAAAATCCAGAAAGAAATCACCTTAGATTGGAAGAAAGAACACAAAGGGTGTGGAGAAACCAAGGTAAGGGAGCTTGGAATCCCATTTATGCACAAAAAAGGAACCACGAGAGAGGATATCCTGAAAGGAGTTAATATATAAGAGTGAGGAACTTGGAATTTAAAATTTTAAAAAATTTTGGAAACAGACACGGTTTGGCCACCTAGTTTGAAAAACTGTGAACCAAATGTGCATACCATACTAGATAGAAGGGAAATCCCACAAAATTTATCAAAATGGTTTAGGAAACCATGTTCCAACCATCTGATACAGCCCTTTCAAATTGTAGAGCCCCATAGAATTATTTTTTATGGTTCCTCATAGCCTCATGCATGCCATGTTCCATGTTCCAGACACCAAAAACCAAGCCACATGGTTTCTCCTAGGCTTCACACGGTTTTGACCAAACCTTGTGAAATATATGAAAAGAAAATTATTTAAGAAAAAATTTAACTAAAAAACAATATACCTGAACATGATTCACAATTTACCCTTATGTTGTGCATGAAAACCGTTCACAAGACAAAAACTCTCCCAAAACCTTCAAAACACAAAAATTTTCATCAAGGAATCAACCCAAACATCATAAAAATGATCTAAAGTGAAGAAAATAATAATATAAATGAAATAACATGGTAATGGTGTGAAACTATTGAAACATCAGACTTTTACACATATCATTACATTATTTTAAGCACAATTAAACATTGAATTACAATCCTGGGATCACAAAGTGTAGTTTCTTAGGAAGATTTGGTACATAATAGAAAATCATGAAAGACAATTTTATTTAGTCTCAAAAATGATCTCCTAACTTCTATTGATATATTATATCTACATTGGAATACCTGTAGAAGACATGAACATAAGGCATGAGCTAAAAACCCTAGTAAAGAAATAAGAATTGGAATAAAACATTTCTATTTGGTTAGAAAGCATAACATGATGACATAAAGGCATAGAACATGAATAAAAAAAGGAATATTAACATTTATATCATGTGAACATATAATCATGGAATTTTATGAACGTGGAAAAAACATATATCCTGACTTAAACATTAGTCAAGGCTAATCGCCCATACTATATAATGCAGTGGACAAAGTCCCATAAAGAAATTTGGTTCCAACCTTTTCCAAACATGAGTTATCAGGAGACTAAACAATACACAATGAATTAGAGAGATATATTGGTTGTACCATCAGAACATGTTCATGAATATATGTTTCATATGAGTAATCATACGTAAAGGTTACTTATGGAGAGAAATGGGTATCATAATCACGTCACAAGAAATTTCAAATGAGCATATCATAAATGTGTCTATGAAAGAATATATTCAAAACATATGTGGATATTAATAAGGTAAAATAGGCAGGTATCATGATAATTGATTTCCAATTGAATTGAAAACATGTAAAAGGAGTGTTGAAGAAACATTATAAATGAAAATTTTTGGTGAAGTTTAAGGAAAACATTAAAGTGAATTTAAGGGGGGAAATGAATATTTGTTTTCATAATACCATAAATTAACCAAGATAGCTTTTAATGATAAAATATGTTATTTTATAAAAATATTTTGGATTAAAATATATTATGGAGTGAACGTGGATGTAGGTAATAAATTGGGAAGTTCCCATGAACCGGGCTTACTTATTTGGATGAATTGAAAAAGGAACCTTTCTAAAACAAGTATTAACCCCTAAAAGAGGGATGATATGATCAAGATAAATAATTTTGGATTATATAAATAGAATTTATAATAATTATACCAAAATAAATAAGCATTACATTATGTTAAATAGATATAAAGAGTAACGTGAAGGAAACATGGAGGTTCATGCATAATCTCTTACCTTATGTCTCAAATGATTTTACAATTGATATTAATGTTCATAATAATAAAATTAAATCCATTAATTAATTAATTCAAAAACTTTTGTTCATGATTTTTTTAGTATCATTTTATTAAGTTAATTTATGTCCATTTTTGTGGGTTATGGTATTCAATTTCAGCATTTATGAGTGTTATTTTCCTCGGTTATCATGATCGGTTTACATGTATATGTGTATATAAAATCATGTAGATTGAGGATAGTGGACCATAACTGATCTTTTATTTTATTAAATAAAATATATAATATTAAAATTCAATTTTATTCATAATTTAGGATGATAAATATATAAATCATTAATGGTAATAATTTAGATTAATTTAGAGTTTTTTGATGACCACAAACTTGTTTTGTTATATTTTAAAATATATTGTATATCAACTATTTACAGAACATTAAATCAGCTAAAATACCCATATTATAATCCGTTTCAACAATAAAAATGGTTTTATTACCAAACTTGAAGAAGATTATGGAAATTTAAAACATCATCATCCTTTAATGCGATCCATTAACAGATCACAGGTGATGCTTCTATTTTAAGTATAAAAGGAGTGGGAAAGAGAGATGAGGTTGAATTATTCCTTTATCATAAAAAAATTATATTATTTTTAATATAATTGATTTATTATATCATTTTTATTAGGGGAGGTTATGAGATAAAAATTAAAGAATTGAACTGGAAAAGAAATTAAAAGTTAAGGAAGATGGTTTTACCTCTTGATTCCTTCTTCTTGAGAACCTTCGTAGGGGATTTTTTTGGTATTTTTTTATGAAAAAAAACTCATATAATTGGGGGAGAGTTTTGGAAATACTATTAGATATAATTGGGGGGGGGGGGGGGGGGTGTTTTCTCATTATTTTATTCATTAGTAAATTATTTTAGCTAAAGAATATGAATAGTTTGAGTATTATAATAAAATATAATAAAATAGTGATATATGGTTAGATATTTTGGGCATAAATCATCCTTACATCATCTATAAATCCTTATTTCATCTATTTATCATTTATCATAAATTACCGTATTTTACTATTCAAAAAAATTCCAGTATTTTAGAAAAATCACAAAAATTCTCCCTAACCATTTTTCATTGTGTTGAATTAAAAAAATGAAATCCATTTTATGAAAATTA
Organism: Viscum album; assembly: GCA_963277665.1. Lineage (NCBI taxonomy): Eukaryota > Viridiplantae > Streptophyta > Magnoliopsida > Santalales > Viscaceae > Viscum > Viscum album. The sequence continues at coordinate 1,364,025,825 of OY728159.1, forward strand.
TCTTCTAGATATGAGAAATTTAATTTTTTGAAATTATAAATTACTCAAAAAATAGATATTCTAAAATTATAACTTCTTTTACATCACTTTAAAAAATTAACTATGGTCTCATTAAATTATCTTTTATGAAAGTAATTTCATTGATAAATTTTTTTGGTCATTACATTCTTCCCCTCTTATGAAATTTCACACATGAAATTTGGTTTTACATTATAAGTATAAAATAGGTGTGGGTAATTTTCCTTCACCACATCATCCAGTTCCCATGTTTCCTCTTCATACTTAGGGTTTCAAGAAAGTACTTGGACTAGGTGAGTAGTATTGTTGTGTAGAAAATTATCTCTATGATCCAAGATCTTCCCTATATGATCATCGTAAGAAATATCATTATCCAACTATACCACCTATGATGTTAGTAGATGTGATGGAATTGGTATATACTTACTCAAGAGGGATATATGAAATAAATCATGTACTTTAGACACAATAGGTTCATCTTCTATTTGATATTACACAAATCTTACACGATCAAGAATATTGAAGTAGCTAATGTACCTAGTACATAGCTTTCCTTTCCCCCCAAATATCATGACCTTATTTTATGGAGATATTTGGAGGAATACCATGTCTCTAAATTTAAAATAAATGTCTCACTGAGGATTGTCTGTATAACTCGTTGTTGAATTTGGGATGACTTGATGTGATACTGAATGGTTTTCTCCTCTTTCACCATTTCTTCAGCCATTTCAGATACTAGCAGCTTATGCTCACCGACTTCTTTCTAGCCTGCTGATGTTTTAAATGTTGTCCCATAAAGGACTTAATATGGGGCAATTTGGATTCCCAAGTGAAAGCTATTTTTATATGATAATTCATCCAATGGAAGATGTTTTTCCCATCATCCTTTTAATTCCATTGAACAAACACTCAAAATATTGTCATGTGTCTGAATAGTTTTCTCAGATTTGACATGAGTTTGAGGATGATAGGCCATACTAATGTTCAACTCATTGTTCAGAGTATGTTTGATAATTTTACAGAACATGGAGGTGAATATCAGATCTGAATTGGATAAAATAGATAATGGTAATCCATGTAGAATTACCACCTCTTCGATATATATCCATTCAGTTTGATTCAATGACCAGTCCTCTCGAATTATGGTAAAGTGAGATGTCTTTGTAAGACGATCCCTAATAACCCATATATCATTTTCCCCTCTGGATGTCTTTAGAAGTCCAGTGTCAAAGTCTATGGTGATTTTTTCCCATTTCCATGTTGGTATGGGTAATGGTTACATCAAACCTTTATACTTTTTCATTTTAGCCTTCACATTATCACATTCCAAGAACATTTATGTTTATTAATCAATCTCATACTTCATATTATCCCACCAATAGTTCTCTCAAAGATATCAATAAATCTTTGTGCTCCCTTGGTGAATAAAAAAATTATAGTTATGTGCATCCTTCAGAAGAACATTTTTTATCTCTAGATTGAATGGTTCACATTATCATGACCCAAATATTATGAATACATCATTATCAAACATAAACTTAGAGGATTTCACATTTCTGATAACATCCACCCTTTTATGAATTTCCCCATTATTTCTTATAGCATCCTTTATTTTCTCCAGAAGGGATGGTTGAGAAATCATTTGGGAATGGATTTATGATGTTCATCCCTTAATTATTTCTATATCCACACTTGGTAAGTCTAATAAGATTGGATCCTTCCCAATTATCATCATTAATAAAGATTCTGAATGCTTTATACATAGATCTTCCACCACATTTTTTGCCTTACTTGTATGGCATTGTATTGAGAAGTCGTAATCCTTAATAACCTCTAACCATCTTCTCGGGGGCATATTAATATCATTTCTTGTGAATATATATTTCATACTCTTGTGATAAGTATATATCTCACACTTCTACCTATACATATAATGCTGCATTATTTTCAATGAGAAGATCATAACCACCAACTCCAGATCATGCGTAGGATATTTTTTCACAAGAATTTTCAACTTCCATGAGGCTTAGGCTACCAATATATCATTTTTCATCATTACACTGCCTAAGGATTTGTTTTAATAATCTATTTATACCAAAAAAAGTTCCACACTTATCAGGAGTGTGAGTACTAGAAAAGTGATTAGCCTCCTTTTGAGCTCCTTAAAGATTTCCTCTCATTCTTGAGTCCAGAAAAACATCACTTCCTTCCATGTTACCTTGATTATTAGGTTTCAAAGTCATGAAAAGTTCTTCAAAAATCATTAATAATACCTAGATAGGCTATGAAAACAATAGATCTCTATTACAAATGTTGGGCTGGGCCACTCTTTGAATTAATTTATCTTGGAAGGGTCCAGAAATACAACCTTTCTGATAATAAAATTCCCTAAGAATGATACTTCCTTGATCCATAACACACATTTACTGTACATTACATTATTTTATCCCTTTGAAAAATATTTAGCACAATATTCAAATGCTCCCCATGATCCTCCTTGCTCTTGAAGTATATCAGAATATCATCGATAAACACTACCATATATTTGTCGAGGTTATCTCTAAATACTATATTCCAAAATTCCTTGAAAATTACTAGAGAATTAGTGAATCCAAATGGAATAACTATGAACTCATAGTGTCTTTACCTCAGTTGAAATATAGTCTTGGGAATATCTTACTTCTTCACCGTTAATTGGTGATATCATATCTGAAGGCCAACCTCGGAAAAATAACTACCCCCATGTAGCTGATTGAACAAGTCATCTATCCAGGGAAGTGGATTATTTCAATTTATTGTGATTTTATTGATCTCAGAATAACCAATGTAGAGGTTCATTGATCCATCCTTCTTCATGAAAAATATGAGTGGTTCTCCCCATGGCGAAGCACTTTGGTGTATAAGACCCTTATCCAGATTCTCTTGTAACATCTTATTTATTTCTTCCTTTTTAACAGTGGCCATTCTTTATGGTTTATATGATATAGGTAGAGATCCATGAATTATATCAACTGAGAAATCAACCTCTTGGCCAAGAGGAAGACCAGAAAACTATTTGGGGAATGCATCAATATAGTCCCTTACATTGGGCATATCTTTGAGCATGATTCTCTCATTTCTCTCAATCATTTTATCTAGATATATTTTCTAATTTGGTAGTAATATCCATACTTGAGACAATGATTCTAAAGGAAATTCATTCTCCTCCTAAAACTTCTAAAAAATTAGAGGATTCATAGAGATGTGTAGTGTGATCTCCCTTTCCAAACAGTTGATTTTGGATTTGTATAAGGACAAAAAATCCATTCCAAATATAGCATCGAAGTCCACCAAAAAAAGTATGATGTGTTTTTAGGGACGTTCCATCCACAAACATTAACCATAGATGATTTATTACTTTGGATATAATATTTTCACTATTTTATATCCTATAGATAACTCAACCTCTATATTTTGAGGCGGTGTTTTAATAGATCTACTAAACTTGCAAGATATGAAAGAATTTATAAAACCAGAATCAAATAGTATATTCAATATTTTTAAATGAATAATCAGAATACCTCTCACAAAGTCATTTTACTACTCTACCTCAACTATATCAGTAGCATATTTACATCCTTGTCTCCTTGGAGGTTGTTGTTGACTGCCTGTGATAACCATGGGCTTAAAAAATTGGTTTGAAAAACTACCATGTTTCTTGCAATTGAAACACTACACTACAGGGAGAGTGATGATCTGAACCTTTCTTTTTTCTTCCACATTAGTTGAAATTTTCATATCCCTTTATCAATTCATAGCTAGATTCCCCATTCTCCAACATTTGAATCATTTACTGGTTCCTTTTATATGGTTCCCAAGATGCTTCTTCCCAAAATTTTGAGACATGGTATATTCAGTTTTCATTCCATCATTGGATATATTTTCTAATGAACCCATATTAGACTCTATTTTCAACAATTTTTAAAAAAGACAATGAGACTAATGAGAGTGTCCGATCTTCATTTCAACCTTAAGGAAAAAATATAAAATATTCTCCTAGTTGTCAACGTCATAAATTGCCAATGATTTCCATTGAATTAGCTTTATTCAACTAAATAAGGGATCCACCTTTCTTTTGGAGTTCATGAAAATGCTAGAGATATATCTTGTAAGCCTTGTAAAGTTTTTTTATACTCCCTGATAGAATCATCTTACATTTTCTTTAGTCTAAATAATTCCCTTTCCATCTTGGTATGGATGTTTTGGAAAATATATTTATTGAACAATATTTTCTTGAAATCTACCCATTCAGGGAAATTAATTTCCTCCTTGGACTTTATGTTCCTGATTAGTGTCCAGCAATGATCTACTTCCCCATAAAAATGATAAACATCCAGCACAACATCCTATTCTTATAATCACTAGGGTACTGAGAATATGTTTTCCATAAAATTAATCCATTATTTTATTAGGATGGGATTAAAAGATCCCGTAAACATGGGGGGCCTTTTTGTCATGAAGGATTTGATGAAAAATTTCACTTTCTTTGGAGAGGAAGGGAATTCCACACAAATTAAATTTATTATTCATAACATGAGCTAGTTGATAAAGTATTGTCATGAATTCTTGAGAACCCATTCCAGTCATATTTGTTATATCATTAGGTAAATCATCACATTTACTATCACTTTGATTATTATCACGTGTTTTCTATTTTCTGCCATTAAATTTGAAAAAAAGTTCAATTAGAGGGAGAGAAAACTATGTAAATAAGAATGTAAAAAAAGAAAATTTGAAAAAAAGGATATAATTTTAATGAAAAAGGATATCTGAACTTGTGATTCCTAGGTTTCAATATATTCTATCCAAGGATTATTTCCTTATATAAACTATTATGGGATTTTTACATTAATAATGGTTTATAATGAGATTATGAATTTATCCATGCATATCCCATGAGATTGTCTAACAAGGTGTGCAATAAGGAATATTTTCATGCACCAGGTTACACCAAGTAAGTCCAAAAAACCTTATTGGAGTTATTTATCCTTGTTAAATCTATTCCAGAACCACATCTATTTGTAGTATCCGTACATGGATATATTTTATTGATATACCACTTACTCTATACTTACCAAAATATTGGGATGTTTTCCTGGAATTAGTCTCACCCATAAGGTTCTTACTAACATACTCTATTAATAATCTCCAAAAAATAACTAGACCTTCCTCTGATAAAAACTATAGCAACCCTATCATTTTACACATATCATTATATGACTTTCAGAAAAATTAAACATCAAATTACAAGAAAAGGATCGTAAAGTCTAGTGTCTTTGGAATATTAGGTACATAATAAGAAATCATTAAAACATATTTTATTTAGTTTCTAAAATGAACTCCTAACTTCCATTGAGCTTCTATAGCTCTATAGGTTAACCTGGAGAATACATGAACAAAAGCAACAAGCTAAAAATCCTTGAAGGAAATATGAATATGAATAAAATCTAACACATGGGTTAGAAAGAATAACATGGTGACATAAAAGGCATGGAACATGAATAAACATAAATAATAATAACATGTCTAACATGAAAAAATATAATCATGGAATTTTAGTAATGTGGAATCAACATATAAAATGATATAAACATGACTCAAGGGTAACCACAAAGACTATATAACATAGTCGAAAATTTCCCATAAAGGAATCAGGTTAAATCCCTTTCCCAAAATGACATATCATAAGACTAAAAATTACCCAATAAATCAAATCACTATCTAAGAGAACTCATCATAACATGTTAATGAATATGTGTTGCACATGGAGAATTATATATAAGTGTTCCTCATGGAAAGAAATGGGTATCATAATCATTTTACAAGGCATGAAAATGAGCATATCATAAATTTCTCCATAAAGGAATAAATTTGAAACAAACATGGACATTAATAAGGGAAAATAGGAATGTATCATGATAATTTATATCCAATTTAAGTGTAAACATGTAAAACTAGTGTCTCATAAACATTATAAATGAAAAATTTTAGTGCGGTTTAAGGAAAATATGAAATGGAATTTAAGGCAGAAAAGACATATTTTTTTCATAAAACCATAAATGAACCAAGATAGTTTTTCATGATAAAATAATAAATTTTATAAAAATAATGACGGATTAATATATATTTGGGAGTGCACTTATAAGTGGGAAAAAATTGGGAAGTTCCTTGAAGCAGGCTTATTTATCGGGAAATATTGAAAAGAAAACCTTTCTAAAACACATATTACCCCATAAAAGAGGGATGATTGATCTAGAAACATCATTTTGGAACAAATAAATATAAATTATAAAAATTATAAAAAAATTAATAATCATTACATTGGGGTAAAGAGGGAGAAATAGTAACACGAAGGAAAAATAGAGGTTCGGGTAGTGTCCCTTACCATATGTATGAAACGATGAAAAACATGATCTTAATGTCCGGAATAATAAAATTAAATCCATTAATTAATTAATTAATAACCTTTTATACATGTATTTAATTTATTATAATTTTATTATATTAATTTATATACATTTTAATGAGTTATAAGATTTAATTTCATTGTCGAGAGTGTTAGTTTCATGGGCTTTCATGATCGGTTTACTTTTATATGTGTATGGTAAATAATCTAGAATGGGGATAGTTGTTGAGAACTAAATTCATATTTTATTAATGAACTTATATAATATTAAAATACTATTTTTTCATAATTGAGAATGTTTAAATAGATAAATCATTAATGATAAATGTTTAGATTGATTTATTATTTTTTGATCATCACAAGCTAGTTTTGTTATATTATTAAATATCATATATCTCAACTGGTTCTAGAACATTAAATTGGGTATATTACATATATTATATTTTGGTTCAACCATAAAAATATTTTCATGAATATCCTTGAATATGGTAAGGGAAATTGATAATTTCATCGTCCTTAAATGTGATGAATTAACAAATCCAAGACGATGTTTTCATTTTTAGTATAAAAGGAGTAGGAAAGAGAGATGATGATGGATAATTACATTAGAATAATAAAATTCTTGTATATATATGTTAATGTAGTTATAATACAATTTTTATTATGGGGATTTTGGGGATAAAAATAAAATAAATGAATTTGAAAAAAATTAAAATAAAAGGAAGAATACTATACCTCTAAATTCGTTCTTCTTGAGAACCTACAATGGGGATTGGTATTGGTATTTATTTTAAGACAAAAATATCCTAGATATGGGGGAGAGGTTTGAGAAGAGTATTGTTTAGAATTTGGAAAAATTTCACCGCTTTATAGGTTTGAGGATAAGAGGTGGTATTTATAGTGGAAGATGGGGTGTTTCCTCATTATTTTGTTCATTAGTTTATTATTTTGGCTTAAAACTATGAATAATTTTAGATTTATCATAAAATATTACAAAATAGTGAATAATGGTTTGATATTTTGGAATTACATAATACTTACTTCATCTATGACTCCATAATTAATATATTTTTTATTTATCATAAATTACAGTATTTTACTATTCACAAAAAATTTAAGTATTTTATAAAAATACAAAAAATTCACCCAAACCATTTTTCAATGTGTAGAATAAAAAAATTAACCCCATTTTATGAAAATATTTTCTCAATATTATAAATTTTATTTTTTTATTAAAATCCTAATTTACTCGAAAAATACTGATTTTAAAATTATAACTCATTTTATTTCACTTTGAAAAATTAACTAAGGTCTCATAAAATTATCATATAATCATAAGAAATAAAAATAATAAATTAAGAATATATTTTATGAAAATAAATTTTCTTTTCAAATTTTAAATTATTCATAAAATTTAATTAAATATTTATGAATTCAAAAATATCAACACTTAATTAATAATTTTTAAAATATTTATTTACTTATACTGTTATATAATTATATCATATTGTCACTTATATGATTTATAAATTTTATTTATACATTCATTGGTGAGGTTACTATTCAGTTATATAGTTTACTATTCATTAGGGTATTGTTACTATTCTAAAGGTCAAGTAATTATTGCTTTGGTATATGTTTCTTAGCTTCTAGAAATGCCTTTTATTTGATGCATTATTAATTTATAATATTTGAATTGTGTTAGTAATGTTATTTTATGTGATTATACTATATTAAATAATTATAATAATGAAATTTCAATAATAAATGTTTCTAGTCATTACAGACACCATCCATACATATGAGAGTTTCCATCTCTTCCTTCGATATTACAACATTTTTGGTTGAATGTTACTTCCAAACCTAGGATACATCACTATATTAAATTAAAAAAAATATTGGAAAAGTCCCTCAAAAAAGATAAATTCATTATTAATCAATTTATATATAGATAGGTGCTTTTTAATACTCTCATCGATCTTTTGAGATCTATCATTTCAAACCGTACCATTCCATTAACACATGAAATAACATTTTTCAGATGATTCATGTTAATTATCATGATGTATGAGTATATACTATCAACAATCAACTTAATAATATTCTTTTTATTATTTAAATCCATTTGATCAAGAATAGATTTCTCCTCTAACTTCTTATCATTCAAAGAAACACTAAAACTAGTTGATATTTCTATTTGTATCTCTTAATTTTCTTTAGAAAGACTAATTAGGTCATATTTTTCTTAATCAAACATGGAAGTGGATTTAATTTGATCCATTTTTATTTTTTTCAATAGGAAAACCATCAACTTATTTTCCTATAATCTATAACCCTATGCAAATAAATTCAACTAATTGAAACAATATATGTAGAATGAGTTTCAATAAAGATACAAAAGAGATATTTTAATTCACCTTTGCTAACATTGAATTACTTAACCTCCATAGTATCTTTTAGTTTCATGATAATACAAAATTCTGTGGACTAAATAACCATAGAATTATAATTTAGTTATTGAAATTATATTCTTTCTTCCATCTATCCACAAATAATATGTTTTAGATCAACTACTTGACTTTTGGTAAGTTCTCAATGATTGATAAGATTATGATTTTGAAATTAATTACTTATATCTTAATATTTTGTCTTGGATTTTGATGTTATAATATCATATTCACAACCAATTTTACACATAAAATTGGGTTTTGAGGAACCATCACTTCCTCAATGATCTTGTTCATCATTCATCCATTTCATTTAATACATTATTTGAAAAAAATTAAACTATAGATTATTCATTGAGCCATCAATTTTTTTTTTCAAAATCAATATTATTTCTCAAAAAAAATTACCCTGTCAATTTATTCAGTATTCATAATTTTATTATTGTTTGGCATATTAAGTTCATCAATTATCTTGTTTTTTCTCAAAAATTAATCGATTTTTCAATAATTTGTCATACTTCACTTGATCATTTTTATATTATTACAAAAATTTCCCTAGGAAATGAATTTATACTTGAATATCATCAATATAACATGATGATTACTTTAATAATCCCCAATATTTCTTTTATATATATATATATATATATATATATATATCTTTTTATGATACCCTTATAATTAAACCTTTTGATGAACAAAAACTATTTGGTGGATTATCCTCTACTACTTTAACTTTATATTTATATAAAAAAGCCATCATAACATATTCTATATCTGATATGAACTCAGTTTCAATGGATTTTAATATATATTCATATGTTTCTTCTTCATATTCTATTACCAACACTTTCTATGAAATTTATCTCCACTAGAATTTAAGAAATTAGATCTCATTATAGGGGATAACTTAATCCTTTATTTTAATTGAAATTCAAACTCACCTATCTTTATATGAAATCTTCTTACACACCTATAATTGATGTTCCCTATTTTTCAACATCTAAAATTATCTTGGGGTAGTTTATTCAAAGATTTCGATTTCTTCTCTTAAAGATATCTGCCACGAGATATAATAAATAATAAATAACATATTATTTAATATCATTCTTCAGAATCATTTTCATCCCCATAAATTTAAATGTTATTTCATTAAAATAACTTTCTAAATAATTTTTTGGATTTGCATTAATTTCACATGTGACAAGTTTTCGATATATTTCATCAAGAGATAAATCCCAAATATTTAATTATTAATGTGATGATTCTTTTGGGTTGTAAATAGGAGGTAATATTCAAAAAATATTTTTTAGATCAAAATACTTCATATCATGATCACTTTCACAAATAGATCAAACCAATTCAGTAATATGGTTAAAGAGACATTCATATATTCACCAAAACTTATCTTCAAATCATCGAATCTATTTTTAAGTATCTTCAAAATTTTCTGTTTTACTTTTCTATCACATTTATAAATATTGGTAATCTAGTAGAAAATTACACTAGTTATTGTGAAACTTATCAAGTTCATTTATATTTGATTATAAAATAATCTATACATGGTATTCAATGAGTATGATTAATATTTCTTTAATTTATTATTTGATTCCTTTATTAAAATTTTAGCAGAATAACATAATTTAATTCCATGAAATTATAATGAGTAAAAACTAAGCCTAAGAGATTTTATATTAGATCAAATTTTATTCTTCCATATATGATAATTTCATTCATTAAATAGTCATAAAACCATTACATTCATAATATTCTCTCCATGCTGACAAGTCCTTCTAATAGATTCTCTATGAAATAACCAGTGTCTCTAATATCACCTGTTTTATCTCGAGGACCCACTATACACCCTAGTGTTGGGGGGGGGGTGTTGTTTTGGAATATGATGAATTTATATTTCTCTTCATTATTCATGTTTACTTGATCTTTTATTTGATTTTTCATAAATACCTTTAATCTGTCATTATGATCACACATATCCATAACCAATTATTGAAATATAAATAAGAAATAAATAATAAATTTTACCTAGTTCACCCACACTATGATACATTCCTGGATCACATATCAATGGTGTATTGATATTTCAAATTATCACAACACCTCATGTTTGAGTTACAAAATTTTAGATAATCTCACTAATAGTCCAATGTCTACAACGTCTTCATCTCTTATGGTAACTAATTTCAAAAGGCATTATAAAAAATAAAATATCAACATAGATGGAGAAGTCACAACGATAGAGAAATTTGAAGTAGAACAAAAAAATAATGAATGTTCTCTATAAAAAAACTATTCTTTACTTCAATATATTCATATAAATTCACAGAAATGCTTCAATTGAAAGGTTTATTTTCAACGGAGTTTAATAAAATCACACATAAAACCTTAATACTCAATATTTAATAAAATACACACCTAATAAACTATTATGTCCTTCTTACTGATATTATATACCCCTCTCTGTTTTCACTATTTTTTCGTACACGAAAGGGGTTTCCCTTTTTCTAAGTAAATTTGATATTTTAAATTTTGTCTTCAATGATCTTATAACTTCATCTACATAAAATAAAACAATTATATCCTCACTAATAAAATATATACTATATATATATTCAAATAGGTAGTAAATAGAGATTTTAAAAATTCAAAAATTACTTTAGTGATCCAAGTCAACATATATATTAGAAGCCTACAAATTTGATTAATCGTGGTGTGATAATATTCATGATGGTGTGAAAAATTAGTTTCTTACCTAGTTATTTATCAATTTATAGTTTCTAAATGATGTTTTGTAGATCATCATTGTAAAATATTGGTTTTTATTTCAAAATTATAGTGGCCCAATATTTTTACAAATTATTACATAATTTTTAGTATAAAAATCCGATAAACACAACCCAAATACCATAATACCTAGTTTCTTCTGAAGACTAGGTTAATAATACATCCAAAAACAACCAAAACACAACCTATTTATTTTATTATCCTTAATGATAAATTTAATTCAATTGATCTCCAAAAAATATATAGGATAATTAGGGGAAAACATAAAGTAATGAGGTGAGCTATAAATCCAAATAAGGGAATGAAAATGAAAATGATAAATAAAATTTGTGCCAAAAAACATAACATTATATCATAATATAAAAGTTTCATGAATAATAACGTGGGATAATAAAATAAAGAACATGGAATCTTAATATCAAGGAAACATAGGAATGTTGTGTCAATATAAAACATGACATAAGCATAAGTCAAGGCTCACAAAAAAGACCAAATACCATTGTGGAAAAAGTATGAAACATTCGTATCATGTGGTGTGGACAAAAAATTATTTATTAAGTTAAAAATTTATTAAAGTGTAATCCTAGGTTGTTTCTATAGAGGAGAATGTGAAAATAACATTTTCTACATTAAATTAATGGAAGAAGTGTAGGTTGTTTTTGCAATTTTTTAATTTAAAAAAAAGTAATATATTAAATAAAGGTTGATAAATTGTTTTTGATGAAAGTGATGAGGTCAGGGTAGGACCAACTTTTTCAATGTCATCATAGTAATAAAAATCATTCCCAATATCTTCTAATTTAATGACAAATAAAAGACTCCTCGATTGAGTTTTCAATCTCCCTAGTAGAAGGAAGCAATGGAAACGACTTCTTTGAGAATGAAAATTAGTAAATCATCCCCAAATCACTAATTCATGTCGTAATCATTAAACTTTTCTCCTTATAAATCAACAAAAAATTTACTTATTCTAGAAACATAAAAATTATCTCTAGAAACTCACCACCTAACATAATCTACTCAATCTAGACAGACTACACAAGGAAGAGGGAGATTAAACAACTTTAAACAAAGATGCAAACAATGAATAACAAAAAAACCCTAACTACAATTGCATTAAGATATTTGGGAACAAATAAAAATAAAAATAATAAAATATAAAAATATATTTTTAAATTAATTTATAAGAATATAACATTACAAACGTGAAACTCCCCCATCCCCTATCTCTCTAAATGTTTACCCATCCATGTGAATGGTAATATAGTTTAATGTAACAAAAGAGGTCACTGTGAAAATAATAAAAGAAAAAATATAAAATAAATAGAACATTAAGGTTATAATTCTCTATCACAAATCCTATATCTCTTTCTTCAATCACTTTGAATGAATGTGGATATTTACAGGGCTGTGGGGTGGAGAAGTTTTTATACAGATTATTTATATTGAACGTTTGAGCTTATTTTGCATAGTATGTTTCTAATTATCAAGAAGATATCTTCATAAAAGTTGTTCCTATATTCCTTTTCCATTTACCTAAAAATATCACCTTTTTGGAAAAGTTACTGAAATTTTATTCATGAATTAATCATGTAAACATTTTTCAAACCAAAGAGACCCTTCATCTTTCTTCACTTTTGACAATTAAACGTCTACCTTAATTATTGTAGTTCTCCATTAAATTTAATTTGAACATTATAGTTGTAGAATTGTTTCAAATAAATATATAATAAAGTCATTTTGAGGTGTGTATCCTGAGTTATACATCATTTACAATGGTGGGGTCCATTCTATCATCCAGAAAGATTTTTTAAATTGATTAATTTTTCCGGGTCTCTGTATGTTTGAATTAGCTTAGGGTCTATAAGAATATGTTGAAGAACAGAAACAATGGAAGACCAAAAATAAATAATCACTCAATTTGGATCAATATTAAAACATATATTCTCAAAATAAAGAAGTGATAAAAAACTATTAAAATTCTAGAATTAAGAAATTTTCACATTTAATGAATAAATTTACCAAAAATAAAAAATTGATGAAAATATGTTCAAATAATTAAATTTGAGGGAATTAAATCATTTAAATATACAAAAAAAATATTTTAGATATTATCTCTATCAATTAATTCATAATTTTCACTTGTAATACTCAATAAGTAAGAACCAAAATCAAATAAAAGAAAATTTAAAACACATAAACATGAGATCCACCAATTTAACAATAATGGAAAAAAGATATCATGCCTCTTAAAAAACCATTAATTAAACTTATCCATCCATGTCACTCAATATATTTTCTCTTCATTTATGCTCCCATGCGTATAAAACACCTACCTCAAATGAATTTTATCTCATATTACAAATGTCAAATTTAAATAAGGATATTTTTCATTCAAACACATGTAAGGGTCACCATAGGCTAGATAAAATAATACATATCCACCCAATGTAATTCAAGGATATGTGTTTATCAGGATGAATTTTGGGGACTGTTTAGTGGATTTTGGTGGGTAGGATTTATATGTTAAAACATCAAAGGCTGAATATAGAGTGTTTGGATCATTTTGAAGATAATTTGCATGACTCTAATTTTACTAAAGTGTGGTATTTTCCTCACTCTCGTTAGAATATAATAAGTTCCTTGAATCTTCTAAAAATGCATGGGAATCCGACACCATAAAAACTATCATTTCTATTCTATTTATTTCTTGAAGGCTCCACATATGAATACATATTTTCATCATTAAAATCTCCAGAAATACACAACTAATTATTATCATGAATGTTATAGAAATGCATATATTTCAACAAAATTAATTTTTTATTAGAAAAACATCTCTTCATCTTTTTATTTTCCACCCAAATTAGCACCAAATGATGCAGCAGAACACAAAATAACCCCCAAAACACTTAAGTTTTACTAGATCATGTAATTTCACATTAAGAGAAGTTTGGAAGGAAAAAATTTCATTGTAATGTGGCTATCCTAATAGGATGTTCATAGATTATAAGGGTTAAAAGGAATTAATGTACAATTCATGCCAAAATAAAATAGATTTTTTTTGAAAAGGGGGTATTTAAAATGAAAAAATGTCTTAATAATTTAATTTATAAGATCCCAAACCCTCATGTTTAAACAAAAATAAATTATATTATGGTTAAAGAATGCATTGTTTGGTTCTATCATAAAGTGAGGTGAATGTAAATAATGAGGAAAAAATTGTTCAGAATCCCTATGTTAATGTGATTTAAAAAAATACGATGATATGTGGACTGACATTAAAAAATAAGATGGATTTTCATGCAATTTAAAATGATTTTCACTTAATGAAAATTAATTTTAACATTCATTTATGCTCATAAACTATAAAGGTTTCGTCCCCCAACCTTAAATTATGTATTGTCCTCAATGAATTCATGTATATATAACATGTAATAAGATTTGTAATTGAATCACATCAATTAATATTTATGTAACGGTACAACATAACTTATTGTTTTTGCAACATTGATTTAATATTACTTGTGGTTTTCACATAAAACATACAAGAAACAGTAGGAAAGAAATTATAATAAATTCATTTGAATAAAATAAAATAAAAATAGAATGATTATAGAAGGAAATATATTAGATTAATGGTAGGTCCCTGAACTAGGTGCCACAACAACTGATGCCGTGAGATAGTTCACCATATTACCTTAGTTGTGCCTCCCTATATTCCAGAGGCTACTAACTATAAATTAGGGTCCAACAAAACACATGGGGAGACAAAAACATCTTTATTAGAGTAAACTGAATATAAATAAGGAATAACATATTAGAAAAAATATATAATCTTTCATCA
The DNA here is from genome assembly GCA_963277665.1 of Viscum album. Taxonomy (NCBI): domain Eukaryota; kingdom Viridiplantae; phylum Streptophyta; class Magnoliopsida; order Santalales; family Viscaceae; genus Viscum; species Viscum album. The sequence continues at coordinate 1,364,041,384 of OY728159.1, forward strand.
CAAAAACAATCTCCAAAAATTGATACATGACCACAACAAACATTTGATATTCCATGTCATGTCATACCATGACACATAGAAAGGAAAACCCAAAAATGAAGACATGCTCAAAAAACCCCAAATGGGTCCTAACACCAAGTACGATTACCTTTTACATGCACATCCATAAGACAAAAATTAACCCTCTAGAGTAGGTCAATTTCCATCATCCTAAATTATAACCATGAAGTCTACTAGGGTACCTAATGGTCCTAAGCAGGGTGTGGGTACAACTCAATTAGCCACCACCAAGAGTGTCTATAGATATCTTTTGGAATACTGTGTATTCATAAGTACAGATAATAATGAAAAAAATTAAAATAGGAAACATCATTTAAAATTTATAAAAACAATTACTTTCATTATTATCTCCATGATTTACCAATTTTTCATCAAACCCGCTTCGTCCTATGATGGTTATCCAAGCCATGTATCAAAGGGATCATACGTTAAAAAACAAGGTGTCTCAGTCCATGAATTAGACTAGGTTTTGGAATTCCATGTGTGACCATTCCAACCACGATATGGGATGCCATATCTATATCCTTGGGTTCAGGATCATTAATCCTTTTAAAAAAAACTACTATGCACAATGGTGCCTAAGCATTAGTCAGACCCACGCATAAGAGAGGAGCATCAGTTCAAAATCCCAATACAATTTATGACATAACAAAGGTTCATCTTCAATGATCCCACATTAACCACAACACAAGTTGAACCATTCCCATTATATCAAAATTCAATAGTTTATTACACTCATTATGCTCCCAATTTTCATATCAGGCCCATTTTACCATTTCAACAAATCAAAACCATTTATCATCCATTTAAATCCTTTTAACAATGAATCCAATACCTATAACAAATTATAACATCCATCCATTTAAATCCCATATCTCATTTAACTCTTCAAGTTAATCCAAACACCTTATCACGCTATGTTACTGGGTTAATCACTATTACAATTGCTTTAACATCATAAAACGCTCAATTTATCATTTAACAACCCAACATTTCATGTTTAAGGGAGTGGCTCACCCAATGGGTGTCTATAGGCATCCTCTATTCATCATCCTCAGATCCCTCAAGGATCACGAGGGGTCCCAAAAAATCATATATATGACCAATTAATAATTTATTACCATGGAAAACAAAATTTATGATAACAACACCAATGTGACAACCATATACACATAAACAACATACAGACTATTAGATTTATCTTTTAAAACACAAACCCCAGGTTCATAAATAATCATTCACTTAATCTTGGCCTTTTACTCAATCTCAAACAACCTTCAAAGAACCCAAATCAAATCAATTGAAAAAAGTGTTTTAGGTATTATAAAGGAGAGAAACAACTTCATAAGGACTTTTATAGAAAATAGTTTATAGATTAGTGTTAGACTCACACATCGCTTCAATTTATACCCAAACACACAAAAAACATCCAATAATCAAGGGATAATCATCCCCAGGAAGCTTGGGAGGAGGAATTGTACCCCCAAGGATATTTTATGGTGAAATGGGAAGAAAATCAGGTGAGAGTTGATAATGATCTAGGGAGAAAATAGGAAATTCCGCCTCTTCAATGAGGTGCAGAATTGGAAAAAATATGTACCGATTTTGCACCACCCTCTATCCAAGAGGGACCTAGGTCACATGGTCTCCTGAGAACTCACATGGTTTGAAAAATCATACAATGGGCATTAAAAATGGATCTTTCTATGTTCTTATGATTTGAAGTATCCCCCTTGCACGATTTATCAACTGTTCAGCCTACCCATGTCTGATGCATGGTTAAGGCACACAGTTAGTACTAATTATGTGCCCTACCTAGTGTATCCTATTTTATTCCATTTTTATGTCCCAAAAACGTAAAATACACATGATAATTATCATATTCTACAGAAATAATTTATTAACCCAAAAAAGAGCTTAAAATATTTAAATAAAGCATACATCATTAGAAGTTCATGATATTACAAACATCCCACCTCTTACTAGATCATCCTTGATCTTAAATCATAAGAATTATTGAGTCTCCATGACAAAAAGATTGAGAAACTAGGACTTTATGTTTTCATACATCTTTATGGTCTCCTCCTGAACAATGTCATGCTAATAAAAAACTCGAACCAATGACATTGTATTACCCCATAATATTTTATCACTCTGATTCAAAATATGAAATAGATTCTACTAAAAGGACACATCAGAATTAAGATCTACCTCATCAACATCGATGAAATGATAAGGGTAGGGGTGATATTTATTAATATTTGAAACATGGAAAAAATTATGTATATCCCCTTACTACTATAGAAGATCCAATTTTCATGAAATCGGTTTGATCCCCTCTATAATTCTGAAAAACCCCACATACATGGCTGCCAAAATTCCCTATCTCTCAATTTTATGGTGATACAAACTTAGAAAAACCAAAATGAGCACATTATCACCCATTGAAAACTCAAGAGGTAAACTTCATCGGTTAGAATATAACTGTTTTCTACTCTGAGCTATAGCCATAGGTTTTTGAATCAACTAAAATAGCTCAAATGTATCCTGTATGAGACTTGTCCCTAACAAATCTGATTCCCTAGAATTAATCCAATAGAATGGGGATTGACACAACCTAATATTGTGTGGATAATATGGTTTTATCTAAATAGTCTCTTGATATGTATTTTAGTAGGTTAACCCAAAAAATATCAATAATATTTTCCAAGGTTCCACCGATATCAAAGATGCATGTTCTCAAAATGTCATTTGTCACCTGTATAGTATACTATAATTTCCAATATATTTGTGGGTGGAGATAAATTCTCAAAATTATATAGGTACACCTTTTGAAGGCATTTCCAGAAGCATGAAGTAAAACTAAGACCATGATATGAAAGAATACTTCAAAGATACCTATGAAACCATACTATCTCCCAAATATATAAGTCACCCAACTGGTCCGTGGTAAAAGTCTATTGAATTTGTAAGAAGCGTTCCGCCTTTTTTAAATGATTGAAAACTATCCATATCACATCATTATTCCATGGTTTACTTCAAATACTTACCCCAAATCCATGGTGACATCATCCCACTGCCACTTCAGAATGGAGAATGGCTGTAGCATACCACCTGGTTACTGCTATTCGACCTTCACCTACTGAATGTTGTATAACTGCATCATGAAACCTGCAACCTATTTCTTATTTCCTAGCCACCAATATTTATTAATAAGTTCATGATATATTTTTTTCAAACCCGGATTAACCATGAACTTCATGGAATGAAACATACACATCATATCCTCTCGAATACACGTCGGCATAACAACATTTCTTCAAACATAAAAAATATCATCGTCACCAATAGACCAGTAAAAATGTGACTCCACACCTTCAAGGCTTTTCCTCAAGGCCAAACACTCATTATCCTCATACTTATTCTCCTTCATTTGGTTCAGAAGTGTGGAATCAACTGATAATGATGAAAGGGTAATTTTTCCATGGCCCTCTCAAACCTCTATATGAATCTCAACAAACAAGTTCATAATCGTTCACACAAAACTAGATTCATGGACCTCTTGATTATGTATCTTTCCACTTAGAGTCTATACAACACTTTGTACCTTCCCCAATGTATTTTCTAACTCAAAATCAAAAGGCTTAATGTACCCGACCCTTCTCTGCTACCAATGATCTAAATATCATCGGCAAAAATGTTCCTAAATTTTTTTTGGTTGGTATATACAAAAAAACTCTCACCCAGTAGGTAATGCCTCCAACACTTTAAATCATAAATCACCATTGGAAAAATCAAGATCATGGGTAGGATAATTTCATTTAGGAAGCCTTAGTTTTCTGAACCCATATACGATTACTCAATCTATTTACATCAACAACTGCCCCAAGTCAGACCCCAGATGAATCACAAAACATTTGTTAATCCTTACCTAGCTTGGGTAGGATAAACATAATCACAAAATTCATACACTTATTCATCTCATAGAATGAATTCTCATGTGTAATAGACTATTCAATTTTGAATCCCTTCTTGGTCAATCTCGAAAGTAGTGATTCCAAGAGAGAGATATCCTTGATGAACATCTAGTAACATCCTTCCAAACCTAGAAATAATATTATTAAAAAAATGGGATTGTCTTTAAAGTAAACATTTTTTTCCTTTTTAGGATCCACTAACATACCTTCCTTGTAGATTATGTGACCTATGAAATGTACCTTTTCGATCTAGAATCTACACTCAAATATTATGGAGTATAATCAATTATATCTCAGTGTACTCACTATGATATCCAAATGTTTGACATTATTAGCAAGAGTATGTGAGTACACAAAAATATTTTCTATTAAAAATACCAAAAAAATTATACAAGAATAGGTTTAAAATTTTGTTCATAAATTCTATAAATAGCACTAGAGCGTTCTTCACTTGAATTTAATCCAAAAAAAACTTATAGAAACCATACAGACTCTTAAAAGAAGTTTATAATATATCAGAAGGTATCACCCTCAGATGATGATAACATAACCTAAAATTCATATCAGAGAGAAAATAAGAACACCTAAGCTAGTTCAAAATATCATTGGTATATGGGAGTGGATACTAGTTCTTGATGTTCATCCAATTTATCTTCATGTAATCAATGCACAAGTGAATCAATCCTCCAAATTTTTAGAAAACTGGACTAGTGAACCCCAAAACAACATATTTGGAAGGATAAACCCTCTATTATCTAAATAATATAAATAATTCTTACGTTTTTGACGTTATTAAAGTTGTATTCGATATGGAGGAATGAAAACTGGCCTAACTCTATGCATCATCTCAATTATGAACGCAATCTCTCTCTAAGAAATAATCCCTTAGAAGTTATTAGAAAACAACTTCTAGAACCAATCCACCACATGAGGAAAGAACTCATTTTGTACTGCCCCATAATAAAACAAAAGACATACCACTTGGGCTATGAGAACACCTATCCATTAAAAAACTGGCACTGCATGACTCTCTTGGATATCCCATTCTCAATGGTGAACATAAGTGTCACCATCAACAGATGGGAATGTTACCCTTCCATGGTAACAATAAATATAGTTTTCATACAATGACAACCATTCCATCCCCAATATTGTGTAAAATCCTGACATCATGAACACAAACATTTACCAAAGGAAGTGGTACTGACCATCCTCGAGAGAACACTCCTTACATTTTGAGATATTATCATTTTATACTCACAACAATGTGTCAATTGAAATAACACCACAAAAAGTTACACCACTAGACCCAAAAAACTGAAAACAAATCAGATATAAAATAACGAAAGGAATCCAATCAAATAAATAAATAAAAACCATTAAATTTATAATAATCATACATCAAATAGTCGACGGTCTAGCCTCTCTATCACTAGGTGCACGTTGAACTACATGAATCCGACCTACCCCTATACCTTTGGATCAAGTCTGAGTTCCTTGTGTTGTACTATCCTACTTATGGGGGAGATCAAGTCCAAAAGTAACATCCCCTAACCCTGACTAGTACAACCAGTGGTACTCCAACTATCTAACTGATACAGAGCAACAGACCCATGCTGACACTCTTTACTAGACTAGATCCTTCACCACTTTCTACATGATATGGGTTTCAATATAAACATTATATATGACCCATCCTACCACAGGTTTGACATTCCACCAGTGGTTGTGTACACTGAACTCACATATTTCCTGGCCTTCCACACTAATAGTAGATGATCATGCAAACTCCCTGGAAGATAGTTCCACTTCCCTAACTACTATAGCTGCCAATAGTCTAGTGAAAAGCCTCACAATAGTGATTGTACAATCAGATGATGCACCACCATATTTTCTATCTTCAATGGTCTATTCGACAACAGGTGATTAATTAAGGTTCCATTTAGAAATGAGAGACTAATTTGTTTCATATACAAATATATCTATGTGAAATATATTTAACTAGGATTTAACTTATAGACCACCTCCCAAAAGTTCATATATGATCATTCTCTTAACCATATCCTTTGATTCGAATTCAATCAACATTTAATGCCCCAAGATATAATCTACCAAAACAATATGGTTTTAGGGAATCTGAAGGATGGGAAAATTACACAAGCCCTTTTCCAGAAAATAGAGGAATGAGGATTGTGAGACTGACCTAGATATTTGATTCACACTCTTCCATTATTCAATCAACAAATAATCAAGGTAGAATCATCCCTCATTAGCTTGGGAAGAGGTTTTTCATCACCTAGGACGCCTCTGGGTGAAATGGGATGAAAATAGGGTGAGTTTTCATATATAAAAATGGGTAAAATTAAAAATTCCCTTACTTAATGAGGATAATATTTTAGATTTAAGGTTTTCCCAAACATGCACTGGCTTTGTGCCACCCTATACGTAATAGGGAATGGGGTCACACAGTCTCCTAAGAGCCCGCATGATTTGAAAAACCATGAGGTGGAAAAGAGAAATGGCCCTTTTTATGTTTAAATGGTTTGAAGGGAACACTTTCATGGTTTTATACTATACACACTCCCCCTATAGGCTGCACGATTATGGAATGTAATTAGTACTAATCATATCCTGACTATGTGCCTTACCTAGTGTAGCCTCTTTGTTTCATCCATTTACAAGTCCCTAACCCTTGGGAGACACCCGATGATCCTCATATTCTAAGGAAATAATTCATTAAACAAAATTAATGAGTTCAACTAAAACATAAATAGATCATACTTCCTTATATGTTTAGGTTCCTAAATTAGTCCCAAAAACTGGCCCTAGGATTTGATTACCTCTTAATTTTCAGTTCCACTAGTTTATCCCCAATTTTATGGTCGATGGAGTTTATTTGAGACGAACCATTATAACTTCATCTTTATATAATCTACTTACTCCTTTTAGTTGAGGTATCCAATGACAGCTTATAGAAAATCCACCCCCATTGTAATGAGAGAAAACCTACATTGTGTGGTAGGACAAATAATGAGTCCTATTTTTTTTCCACTTTTAGAACATTCTCTACATTCTCCAATGTTTTCTCAATGTATGATACATCAAAAGAATAGTATAAGGTAAATACAGATTGTAATTTTATTTGAATAAAATTAAAACATGAAGATTTAATAACAAAATCTTCACCTTTAATGTAATTAGTTTGTGTCCTTGTTTCCATAGAAAAAAAACACTTGGATCTCCTCATACACTCCCTCAAATAAGTGTTTAATATGTTCATGGAACTCCAAGTTTTTATCTTCATGTTATTCATCTTGTTTATCATCTTCCCCCGAGGATAAAAATAAGTTGGAAGAATCTGAAAAATTAAAATAAGGAGATTTAATTGTCAATTCAGATTCAATAAAATCAGAATAAAAACAGTTTAAAAAAATATTATCTATCCAAAGTGTCTCTATGTAAATTTCATTATAAGTGTAAATTTATTCTTAGAGTTTAATTTCACTATCCATAGGTATATATTTAGTCTTCTCCAATTTTCTTGAAATTTGACCACATGAGTGGTATCTTATCCTTCCAAATCTAGGTGGAGATACAAAGGTGCAAGATATTTTACCTTTTCAAGAATAGGGAAATCATATTTCACATCATATTTATTTTAGAAGTCATCCAAATATTGTTGATCTCCTATTTTTACATCAGTAGAAAAAAATTATTCATTAATATCCTCCAAAATTAGTTGAGAAGGGCGAAATGAGTCTTATTTGAATTATATAATTTTATCCCTATACTCTTTAAAACCACAGATGAGTGGGGAAACCTTGCCCACCACTGGATCAAGTTAGGGTTTCTCTTGAGAACCATTCACTATTTTCTTTATATTGAAATAAATATCCCATATCATCTCTTCAATCCATTGAAACTAATATTTTATATTGTTTTAATCAACTAATACTTGATACTTTACCTGTAGAATTTCATCATAAATTTTGGTGGCAAAAAGGAAAAATCTTGTTGTACCTTGAGAAATTCTTGATAAAATTCCCAGAAGTACTAATGGAGTTCAATTAATTATATGCACAAACCCTATAACAATGGAAATTCAATGGAATCTGTAAGGTCCTGAATGAGATCTTTGAATTCCTCCACCATGATGATTTAGATTCAAGATCCCATGATCTATTTTGAGAATAAATAAACAATATCCCCAATACACCAAAGTGATTTAAACATTTTTAATTATTATTTTTTTATTTGAAAACAATAAAATATTTGAAATTAGATTATTAGAACTTCATCCCTGAGAACAACACGATTTTTTGACATGTTACTATCATGAGGTATGGAAAAAGTAATTATTTCTTAATTTAAAAATGTAGTAAAATGGTTAACATACGTTTTCTCTTGATAGGATCACACAACAATCATGTTATTCACTTTATATTTTGAGAAAGATGTGGAGTTCTTTTTAATTTCATGATTTTATAAAGAATGAATGAAATTAAATAACAGTTCAAAACAAATTGATGAATAATGTGATGGGGTCAGGGTAATATAACCTTTTTCAATGTCATTAGGGTTATAAAAACCATTCCCCATATCTTTTTATTTAATGGTAAATTAAATACCACTTGATTGAGTTGTTAGTCACCCATGGTTGAATGAATCAATGAAAATCACTCATGTGAGAATGAAAATTAGTAAATCATTCTCAAACCACTAAAAAAATTCATAATCAAGAATTTTTTCTTCTTATAAACCGAGAAATAATTCACTTATTCAACACACATGCTAATGATCAATAGACACTCACCATATAACACAATTTTCCCGATTAAGACTAACCAAACTTGGTAGGGGAGATTAAAGAACATAAATTAAAGTTGAAAATGAAGAATGAAGACAAAACAATAAATAAAATCTCATTAATATAGTTGGAAACCACTATAAATAGAAATCATTTAGTCAAAACAAATAGTTTTAAATTCTATCACAATACTCTAACATTATAATAGGAAAACTCCACTTTCCCCCATCACTCTAAATGTTTACCCAACATTGTGAAGGGTAATAGAGTTGACTGGGAAACAATATAACATTATGAAACTAATCACAGAGAAAATATAAAATCAAAATCACATAAGAATACCAACTATACATCACATCCCCTATTTACCATTTTAAAAAACCTTTGTATAATAGTGGATACACATTTTCATATGATTGGGCGTGGATAATTTTCACTCTAGATTATATCCACAAAAACCTTTATCATATTTCTCATAGAAAGTGATTGATTATATGGAATGTGTATTCATAAAATTTGTTTTTATATATATTTTTCATAACCCAAAAAATATAAGATTTTATGGAAGGGATGAAAAAAATTATTCTTAAATTACTCAAGTACACTTTTTCTAGAAAACAATAACCTCTATGTTAATCCACTTTTGAGAATTATAAGTATACATTAATGACTGTAGTTCCATATGAAATTTAATTAAAACATGATAATTCGAAACTTATATCAAATGAAGTTGTAATCACATCATTTAGAGGTTTTTATCCCAAGTTACACCTCATTTACCGAGGTAGGGTTCATTATATCGGAAAAAAGGTTTTTTCAATTTGATTGATTTTTTTCGGAATATATAAGTTTGAATTAGATTTGGGTCTACTAGAAGAAGGTGTAGACAAAACAAATTAATCCTAAGAAATTAATAATAACTCAATTTGGATGAATTTTATAAAACCTTTGCTCGAAATACAAAAGTCATAACAATCTATTAAAATTATAGAATTAATCAATTTTCACATTTAACTAAAAAATCACCAAAAATCCAAAAATTATTAAAATTAGATCAAATTCTTAAATTGTATGGGATTAAATAATTTAAATACACATTAAAAATAATTATATTATTATCCTTATCAATTCCCCCATAAATAAAACCAGGACTCCTGGACAAGTAAGCATCAAAATCAAATCAAAGAGAAATCAAAACACATAACCATGAGATCCACCAATTTTAAAAAAGAAAAAATAGATATCATGCATCCTAAAAATAAGTTACATAATGTTCTACATTCATATAATTAAATATATTTTCTATTTATTTCTCTTCTCATGAACATAATACACCTACATCTCTTGAATTTTTTCTCATCCCACATTTCTTAATTTCCAATAAGTATTTTTTCATCCAAAAACATGTAAGGTTCACAATAGGATTGATAAATTACAACATCTCCACCCAATGCAATTCAAGGATATGTGTTTGTAATTATTACATTTTAGTGATGTTTAGTGGATTTTGATCGGATGGATTTAGATGTCAAAACCACTAATGATGAATAAGTTGGGTATGGCTCTTTTTTTAAGAAAAATTTCATAATTCTAATTTTCACTAATGTACGGTCTCCTCCTCACTCCACTTAATATAAAATTAGTTTCTATTATTTTTTTAAATCTCATGGACATCCTCCACCATCAAAATTTTAGCAAATAAAATATTTATCTTCTTTTTTTTTTCTTGAAAACTAGATATAGTCACATATTATTTGTTCTTTGAAAGCTCCAGAAAGGTACAACTTATTTTATCATGAATTATCTATAAAAAAAATATTTCGACTGAATGAATTTATAAGAAGAAAAAAAATATCTTCTTCATTTTATTGTTAACATAAATTAGTTCCAAATAATTTACTATAGTTCAAAACAACATCCCCCACACTTATGTTCAAGTAGATCCTAGAATTTCACTTTAAGAGTAGGTTGAAGAGGGAAAATTGTCTAATAATCTGTCTAAAATAACAATCTTTTCATTGATTATAAGGAATATAATGATTAAATTTACTAGGACGACCAAATTAAAAACTATTCTGTTTGAAAAAATGGGTCATTAAAACTAATTAAATTCATCAATAATTTAAAAGATAAGTACCTCAAAACCAATGGTTTTAATAGGAATGAATCAAATTTTGGTTAAAGAAACCACGGTTTGGTTCTCCCAATAATTTAGGAGAATAAAAATAATATTAAAAAGGGTTACGAATCCTTATAGAAAAGTGATTTAAAAAAAGTGAGATGTTTAATGGGATTCTAAAATCGGAGGGATTTTAAAAAAAATCCTAAAGATTTAACATGAAAAAAATTCATTTTCAACATTAATTGAAGCTAAATTTAATTATATGTTTTAGTTCACTCATTTACATAGGTTTCAAAACTGTAAAATATAATCATTCGAGCTCACAATTTTTAAAAATGAACAAAAAATGAAAATAAACAATAACAAATGTGAAAAATACATATTTAAAAATAACCGAAAAACAAAAAATTAACAATAATAAATGAAAAAGGATCCCCAAGACTTAAGTTATTTCATGTTCTTAATTCATTCAAGTATTTATGTAATGTAAGAAAATTTTTAACTGAATCACAACAAATAAGTGTTAAAGAGGGGTACAATCTAACTTATTGGAAGTGAAACAATGAGTTAATATTATAAGTTCTTCTCACTAAAAATCTACAAGAAAAAGTAAAAAAGGTTACAAAAAAATTATTTGAAGAAAAGAATATAGAAATATAATGAAAATATAAGGATGTATCTTGGATTAATTTTAATGCCCAAAACTAGGTTCCACTAAAACCGGTTCCTTGAGCTAGTTCATCATTTGACCTCTTACATTCCTCCCCATACTCTAGAGGTTGCTGACTAGCAGTGGGGGTCTAAAAAACACATGGGGAGACTATACCCTCTTTATCTGAGTAATCCAAAAAATAAAAAATAAAAAATAAAAAAACAACACAAAAGATATTCTTGCATTACTAAAAAAATATCCCAATTCTAGTTACATTAGCACAACCAACAATAGATATTCGATGTTATGTCATATAGTTCCAACTGGTAAATAATTTCAATAAATGAAGACATGATGAAAATACCAAAAATGGTTCATGATACCATGTTCGGTTCCCTCATCCATACACATACCTAAACCCCAAATCAATGCTGTAGAATAGGTCCCTTTCCCTTATCCTGACGTGCAACCTTGAAGTCTACATGGGTAAATAATGACGACCCAAGAAGGGTGTGAGTATAACTCCGTAGGCCACCACCAATAGTGTTTAAATAAATCTAGTCTAATAATATATTTTTAGAATGACATATAATATAAAAAACAACAAACTAAAATAGGATCCATCATTTACCATTTATAAAATCAATTACATTCATTCTTTGTTCTATGCTTTACCCATTTTTCATCAATCCTACTTTGGCCTATGACGATCGTCTATGCCATGTGTCAAAGGGGTCACAGGTCAGAAATCAAGGATCCTCATTCCATGAATTTGATCAAGATTCATAACTCTACGTCCAACCATACCAACAATGATATGGAACGCCATGGATATACCTATAGTTTTGGGAGAATCCTTCCATTCCCCAAAAAACTACTATGAATAGGGGCACTCTATCATTTGTCATGCCCACCCACAAGAGAGGATAATCAATCCAATATTCTAGTACCATTGATCACATAACCAAGTGCCATCTTTCAATGATATTCATTAACCATAACACACAATGCAGCATTCCAATTATATAATAATTTTTTTGGTTCATTATATTCATTATGTTCCCAATTCTCATATCATACCCATTTTACTATTTTAACAAATAAAAACCATTTATCAAAAATTTCAATCCATTTAACCATGAATCCAATCCCAATTAACCAATTATCACTTAAATACATTTACATCCCACAACTCATTTAACTCTTCATGCTATTCTAAACACCTAATCCTTCTATGTTATCTGGTTGACCAGAATAACAATTGGTTTAATATCGCAAACCCCTCAATTTATCATTTAATAACCAAATAATTCATGTCCTAGGGAGTGTACAACACCATTTATATCCTTATCCCCAATTTATTCATCATCATTGGATCCCATAGGGATCATGAGGGGTCTGACACATCATTTAGATACCTAATTATTCATTTACTACCAAGGAAAACAAAAAATAGCATAAAAACTACAAGGTCACGACCTCATACACATAACGAACACCAATACTATTGGATAAAACTTATAAAACACCTACCTCATGTTTGTAGATGATTGTTCACTTAAAAATATAATTTTATTCATACTCAGACAACCTTCAAAGGATGAACCTATAATCTACCATAAAAATAAGGTTCTAGGGATTTTAAAGGAGATGAACAATTACTCAAGGCCTTGTATATGAAATATGGGAAGGATGCGTGTTAGACTATAATAGAGCTTCAATTCAAACCCAACCTCACTAAAAATTTCCTAGAATAGAGGGATAATCATCCCTTGGAATATTGGGAGGATGATGGTCATCACATAGGATACTATAGAATAAAATGGGAGGAAAAATACGTGTGATTTAATATATCATGATGGGAAAACTAGAAATTCATCCTCTATAATGAGTTGCATAGTTTGGTCACTGGGTTGGCCAAACCATGCACCAAACACGAGTTCTATCTAATAGGGACATGTGTTACATTGCCACATGTGATCCCACACCGTTTGAAAAACCATGCAGTGGACATGAAAAATGGATGTTTCAAAGATCAAACAGGTTGTAGGCTCCCCATTGCATAGTTTTCAAATTTTCACCATACCAATACAATATATATGTCTAATTAAAATATTTAGTACTTACTATGCACCAATCGTATTCCCTTCCTGATGTACCAAATTTCCATCCATTTTCTATTCTGAACCCATAGGACACCCTGAGGAATCCTCATATTCTCTATAAAAATTTCATTAACCAAAAGAAAAGAGTTCAACCAACACTTAAACGGAGCATACATCATTTGATGTTTAGAATATAAAAACCTCCCCACATTATAAGGACTAGTACTCGAGCCTCACTACCAATAAATATTGGGTCATAATGACAAAAATATTGGCCCAATAGGCCTTCATGTCTTTATCCCTCTCCTAGGTATCCTCTTAAATGATACTATGCTGCCACAACACTCGACCTAATGAAATGGTCTTACCCTACAAGATTTGTTCACTACTATCCCAAATATGAACCAAATGCTTATGATAGGTCACGTTGACATGAATCATTATATAATCAAAATATATCATCTGATAACGGTCAAGGTGATACTGCTAAAGCTGCGACACAAGAAAAAAATTGTGCATACCACTATAAAACTATAGAAGATCCAATCACCATGACACTAGTTTGATCCTCTTAAAAATTTCAACTAGACCCACATAGTTGGACACTAACTTTACCTATCCCTAAATATAATGGTGACCAAAATTTTTAGACACCTGATGGAAAACACAATCACTCACTACAAACTAAATAGTTTGATTTCATCAGTCAACATAACATTTTTGTCTACTCTGAGTTGAATATATAAATTTATAAATAAACAAAACATGATCTAATATATCCTATATGAGACATGGACACAACATATTTTATTCCCTAGTCCCCATCCAAAATAATTTGGATTTACATGACCTACCATTAAGAACCTTATATGGTGCAATCTAAATTTTTCCTTGCTAACTGTTGTTGTAAAAGAACATAACATGCACTAGGTTCTTTCCCTAGTTTCTAAAAAATAAAGGGTTCATGATCTTATAATGTCCTCCAGCACCTGAATAGTATTATTTGATTTCCAATCTTTCTATGGGTGGAAATCCATATTCAGAACGACCTAGGTAAAATGCTCTCTCTACAAGACATTCCAGAAGTGTGATGTAAAACATAGATCATGATCTGAAATAATAATTCATAGAACACTATGAAGCTATACTATCACTCTAACATATATGTCATTCAACTATTCCTTGGTAAAATTATCTCAAATCAATAGTAAAATTTCCACCATTTTCAACCAAACAAAAATAACCCATATCTCTTAATTCTACCATAGTTTCCTTGGAACAGCTACTATAAAATATATGGTTACATCTTCCTAATTTTAATCTATAATAGGAAATGGATATAGAAAACCACTTGGTTAATGATGTTTGACCATCAACTACTGATAGGTGTAGCACTGCATCAAGAAACATAAAGCCTATTTCTTCATCCCAAGATACCAATACTCTCTATAAAGGTCATGATACATTTTGGTCAAACCAGTGTGAACCACCCACTTTGAGCCATGGAACTCACGCATCAACTCCTATCTAATACATTTTGTTATAATAACATGAACATGAGCATAAATGATCTCATCATCAATAATAGTACTTTGGGAAGGTGACTCCCCAAATCCATGTATTTCTTTAATGGACAAACACTATTTTTCATCATAATTCCTCTGATTGATCAAGATTAGATGCAGTGACTAGTCTGACAATAATATGATGTTCATCTATCCCTGGCCCTTCTGATCCCCTATATGCATCTCAATGAAAACTGCTATCATCTTCTACTCAAAACTAGACACCTGGAACATCTGAGTCTGTGTGTTTCAGAATAGAGTGTCTAAAACAATGTCTACCTTCCTGGACATGTATGCAAACTCAAAATCAAATGAATGAATACACCCGACCCATGTACCCTAACAAATATTCAAATCTCCCTGAAAAATTTCGTACTCAAGGATTTTATGGTTGATAAAAACAATAATATTCTCTCATAGCATGTAATTCAAACAACACATTAATTCACAATACATGAAAAATAAATCGAGGTCATGGGTAGGGTAATTCTGGTCATGAAACCTTGATTGTCAAGACCCATATGACATGAATTGATCTCCCTATATTTACACTACACAAAGTCCAACCCCGATGCATTACAAAAAAGTATTTTATCCTTACCCGACTCGAGTAGGTTCAAAATCAGCATGAATGTTAGAAACTTCTTCAGCACCTAGAATGAATTATTACATTATCTAGACCATTCAAACATTACATTATTATTGGTTATGATCAAAATTGGTGATACCAAGTGAGATAATTCCTTGATGAACCTTCGATAATAGCCCGAAAAACCAAGAAATCTAAGGATTTCAAAAACATTCTTGTTATTATCACAAGGTAAAATTGTATTCACATTTCTAAGATCCACATACACCCCAACTTGGAGATTATGTGACCCAATTAATGTACCTTATTGATCAATAAACAAAAATTGAATAGATTGGTGTATATACAATTCTCTCTTATTGTACAAAAGATGATGTCAATATGTTTGGCATGATCATCACAAGTATTCCAGTACATGAAAATTTAATTTAAAAAAACTATCAGATATAGATCCATAAATTGGTAGAAAATTCAATTCATTAAATCTATGAAATCCATTGGAGCATTCATCTCATGGATAGAATAAAAAAACTCAAAAAAACCATACATGCTCCAAAAATCAGGCCACAATATATTTTAAGGTATCAAAGTCAACTGATTATAACCTAAAATGAAATCTATATTGGAGAACACACAAGAAACACTGAGTCGGTAAAAGGTTCATCAATACTTTGGAGTGGATACATGTTCTTGATTAGAATCCATTTTAACTTCCTGTAATCGACACACAATAACAATATCCCATCAATACATTTGGAAAACAACTCTGGTTAACCCCAAGGTGACATACATTGGTAAATAAAACCTTTTTTTATCTAAATCCTCCAACTAAGTCTTAAGTTCTTGAAATTATTATGATTTAATCCTATATAGAGGAATTTAAACTGACTCAACTCCACACATCATCTCAATCATGAACTCAATTTGTCACTCTCTGAGGTGGTATCTCTAATAAGTCATTGAGAAACACATCCTAGAATAGATCCACCACAGGGGGAAATACATCATATTCTACTCCCCCATTATCAAGAATAAAACATTCATATTTGGCTGTGATCTTACTAAACAGCTAAACGAATTTCCTTGTACGACTTCCCTGTATATCCCATTCTCCACTGTGAACTTAAGTGTCACCATCAATGGATGTGAGTTTTACCCTTTGATGGTAACTTTTGATATGAGATCAGTACAACACCAAATAGTACATCCAAAATATCATGTCAAAACCTGAGATCCCTAGAATAAACCTATCCCAAAACAATTGGTATCCTCTAATATTGAAAGAAATCTCCTTACATTGATGGATACTCACTATTCACACTCCAAAAAGTGCATAAGTTGACATAACCTTAGACCCAAAGTCCACAACTAGACCTAAAAAATTTAAAAAGTGATCAGATATAAATAAATGAGTGGCCCCCGTATCAAATAAAGCACTATAAAGAATAGAATCTATAAGAATCATACCTTGAATAGTCAATGATCCATCATCACCACTTCTATGTATAGGCTAAACTAAATGAAGCTGACGCACCCCTCTACCTTGGGATCTAGTCTGAGTTCCTAGTGTTTCACTACCCTTATGATAAGTACACTATTGTCAGGAAGTAACATACCTCCCACACTAACTAGTATGGAAAGTGGAACACCGACTTCTTGATTGATATGGAGTAACTAACCCCATGTTGGTGCTCTGTACTAGCACTACATACTTGTTGTGGTTTGTAACATAACTTTTGTGTATGACCCATCTAGCTTCATGCTCAATATTCTACTAGAGGACAAGGAAACTGACCTCACAAGTATCTTAGTCTAACATAATAATACCAAATAATTGTGATATATATTTGGAAGACGATAACTCTTCCTTGACTAGTCTTTATACCACTAATATTGTGAAAACTCTAACCATAGTTATTCCTACTATTAAAAGATGCATCACCAGATCTCCCTACTACAACAGTCTGTTTTCCACTAGATAGTTCATTTAGGTTCCCTTACGAAATAATATCTTGATCCATGAATGCGTTGCCCTGATATGTCAAATTGATAATGATTTTAAGACTGATTTATAGTCTAGGTAAAACCCTAGGTCATCTCTCAAGGAGCATTGGTTGGTTTAGAGTGTGTATTTTTAATAAGAAGTACTAACAGAGGGGTGGTTTCAAACTAGTTTAAAGAAAATGACTTGATTTAAAGAGTTTAATAGTTGATAAATATATGTGGTATTTATGAATGATGGGATAAGGAGATCATTTAATGTTCACTACACATCTTGGTGAGTTCATCATTCTTAAAAATACATAGAGTTTAATTGAATCCTTTAGTTGAGGGTTGTCAAGATCTCAACTTCCCTCTTGCCTCTAAAACAATGACTAATGAACCACAAATTGAAAAAAAATCGTGTTGTCATGCATTGGGTATCAATCATAGTGAAGAAAGGCTACCAAATCATACTAAAATATTATGTATGTGTGAGATAAATAGGAATCTTGTCTTGTCCAATCAGAACAACCCAAGATTCCCACTTGAAATCTCAACCCAATCGATGTTGAAATAAAAAACATTTCACTTAATTATAATAATATAAATGATATCAATGGAGAATCATGTCAAGATAAGAAAAAAGTGAAATATTTAGCAAAAAAATTACAAAAAATGAGTTGAATAAAAAGTGTTGGAACTCCCTCCCATGTGTGTGTAGCTTCCTCAAAATGACCGTCCACTATTTAGATCGACATCAGGAGGAGGAGGAAGCTCAAGTGGAACTTCACCTTTATCATTGATCCCCATATGAGGATCGGGGCCACCAGAACTCCTTGGATGATGAGAGGAATCCTTTGGGACTCTAAAATACCTGTTATTTTCTTTCTGGACAAACTTCCAAATGGGATTCCCAAGGTTCCTTTTTAAAGAAAAAATGGGAAGTGGTTTTCAGAACCCATATTTGGATAAACCACTTGGTGGATGGTTTTTGGCTAATAGAAAGTCGAATCACCCTTTTGACAAAATTGGAAAGTTGTATCCCCACATATTGACTATCACCACGGAACGTTTGGAATCATTTTTACAAAAAGGGTGAGATATTGACATATTATTGAATGCTAGTTTTGAGTTTTCTCATATTTGGTGTCTGGGATAGATCAGTTTAGATGGGCACCATAGAAACCAAATTATGATTGGTTTTCTTGAGATGAAATGTTATTTATTAAATGTTGGAGTAGAATAAAAAATTATGCCCACATGGATGCATAGTCTATTAGCTGTGTGCGGATTAATCCACTAGTGTGCTTGGATCCTGCGTAGTTTGGACCATATTTCATAGACTTCATCACGGGTCCTCCAAATCACCTCCACCTTCAATGATTTTATCAAAATAAGTTACATTACCCTTTTTAACAGCGATAAACACAATATAACTAAATCAAAAATGAAGTGAATTTTATTATTATATTTGTAATTTATAATGCAAATTTAGTTTAATACAATGGTGAAAGGGTGAAAATAACACAGTGAATCGTGGTACGATCAAACCCCACACCTAAACTTTTGCACTCCTAGAAAAGATACATTTTCTGGAATTATTCATGTTTATATTAACAACATCATGAAGATTTAACATCTGAGGAAATTTTAATTCATTAATGTAATGTGATCAATGCACAAACCCCACGAAGGAGTACTTCTTAGTGAAAATAGAAAAAGATGTCTCATAAATAATATCACAGTGAAATTAAAAGAGATTCATGATACCAAATTGAGCAAGGAATTGATAAGTCAACAATGCCACTAACTCTCTATGTGTGTGTGTGAAAACCATTCCATGATATTCTTTTCAATTTCTACATCCTTTTCAGTCATATTTCAAGACCCACTGAGTTATGCATTCACAGAAGTTAAACCATAAGCTCCCGACTTAGATATCCCCATATGTTTTACATTTAATCACTCCCCTCAATTTTTTAGAAGTTGCATTTGGAACAAATGTCACACTCATCTCTAAACCCTTGTTTAATCTCCACACAACACTAATTGTAATAGTTATAACAAGATTGAAGGTTGAGGAGGAGTTTTCTTTGACCTGCCCAAGACAAAACCCAATTTTGTTTTGATTTGGTTCATTTTTTTGAGGGCGTACAATAGTCAGATATCTGGTACACATGCATATGTCAATCTAGTACAGAAATTAAATAGATCGAATAAGGAACAAACATATGGAAATATCACCTTAAGATGAAAAATATTAACCTATAATATATTTACCTTTTATTATGTAAGAAATATTAACACTTTTTGGTTTGGTGAAAAAATGTGTGGAGATACTAGTGACACAATTTTCCCAAAAACTACTCACATAAGGGGTATTAATCATCTTAGAGGTTTCATAGTGATACAAATATTTATATCATTAACAGAAAACCAATTCACTAAAAATCACTTCCAAATGTTAAACTCATATGAACATGCATTCCATAACAGTGTCAGGTTCTCCTCAAATGTTAGATCAACATGGAATAAGAAAAACTCAACATAAATTTTCAGTAAGTTGAATGATTTTATGACCATAATGGGGGGGGGGTGGAAAAAAT
The DNA here is from genome assembly GCA_963277665.1 of Viscum album. Lineage (NCBI taxonomy): Eukaryota > Viridiplantae > Streptophyta > Magnoliopsida > Santalales > Viscaceae > Viscum > Viscum album. Next base: position 1,364,061,850 of record OY728159.1, read on the forward strand.
TCCATAAAAAGGAAAAAAAGAGAAGAAAGAAAAAAATGATGAAAATCCTAACAAACTAAACAAGACAGGGAAAAGTGAAAATAGCATAATGAAGGCAAAAAAGATAAGAATGAAGAAATGCGATGAAAAATTCTAACAATCCCAAGAATGTACCCATCACCCCAAAATGAGAACCCTGGTCACTGATGATGAGCCTAGGTATGCCAAACCTACAGAATATTTCTGTTAAAAAACTCTACAACTATGTTAGAATCATCAGTCCATGTAGCTTGCGCCTCTACCCATTTTGACACATAATCAACTGCAAGAATAGTGTAAAATTTGCCAAAGGAATTGGGGAATTTACCCATAATTTCAATACCCCAAAAAATGTCATGAAATAGAAATGGTTGTGGAATTTTATATATTTTAGAGACATTACCCATTCATTGATAATGAGGACAAGATTTACAAAAATCATGGGCATCCTGAATAAGTTTTGGCCAAAAGAGTCCAGAATGAAGTTTTTTGTGAGTATCCCATTGGGGACCAAAGTGGACCCCATGAGCAAGAGTTTGGAAGAACCTAAGGACACACTAAAATTCAATATCGGGAACACAATTCATATATAATTGATCACTACATGTGCGCAATATGTAGGGGTCATCCAAAAGGTACCAATGAGACTCATGATTTAGATGACTGGCTTGGTTTTTAATGAAATCAGTAGGAATGCAAGATTATACAAAATAACTTACAATTTTAGAATACAAAAGAATATAATCATGCACTCAGTACAATTTCTCATCAGGAAACATATCATTTATAGGAATATTGGTGGATGAGTCAATGTATGAGGATGGTATAATCCTACTGCTATGGTCAGACACCACATTCTCTGCTTCTTTTTTGTCACCAATTTCTAAATATAATTCCCGAAGGAGGAGCATCCAGTGAATGGGATGTTGTTTGGCTTCCGGTTTCATAAGGAGATACTAGAGGGCTGCATGATCTGAGAACACAATGACATTGAACCCTAAAAGATACAACCTGAATTTATCCTCAGAAAACACAATGGCAAGTAATTATTTTTCAGTTGTGGTGTAGTTCTCTAGGGTGGGGTCCAGTGTATGCGAGGCATAGACAATGACATGTGGAGCTCGATCAACCCTTTGTGACAAGACTTCCCCAACTACATAGTTAGAGGCATCACACATGAGCTCAAATGGTAAATCCCACTGAGGTGGTTGGATTACTAGCGGTAACGTGAGACTCCATTTTAACTTATTAAAAGCATCTTAACATTCTTTCTTAAAAATAAAATTCTTTTTTTCGAGTAATCAGGAGAGGGGGAGTGCAATTTTACTAAAGTCATGAATGAAACAATGGTAAAATCTAGCATGACCTAGGAAAGACCGCACATCTCGTACATTTTTTTTGGGAATGGTAGGGAAGAAATGGCATCAACTTTTGATTTATCTACATGGATTCCATCTCCATAAATGACATGTCCTTAAACTATACCTTTTCGCACCATGAAATGTAATTTCTCATAATTAAATACAATATTATTTTATATATAGTGACGTAGGACAGAAGCAAGACTACAAAAAGATTCATCAAAGGAAGATCCATAAATAGTGAAATCATCCACGAATACTTCCATGCAATAGTCCAGGTAATACAAAAAAATAATAACCATGAATTTTTGGAATGTACATGGAGAATTGCAAAAAGAAAATGGCATCCTCCTATATGAAAATGTGCCAAAGGGGCAGGTGAAGGTCATATTTTTCTGGTCCTTGGGAGAAATAAGGATCTGAAAGTATCCAGAATACCCATCAAGGAAACAGTAGTGGGACGTACCTGCTAGCGTCTCTAGTATTTGGTCAATGAACAACAAAGGGAAATGATCCTTCCTAGTGTGTTAGTTTAGTCGGTGATATTCTATACACACACGACAACTATTCTGCACACGAGTTGGAGCCAATTCATTGTTTTCATTTTTGATTACTTTAAGTCCAGTTTTTTGAGGAACTAATTGAATGAGACTGACCAATTGGCTGTCAGAGATGGGGTAAATGATACCAGTATCTAATAATTTTGTTACTTCTTTTCTCACAACTTATAGGATGTTTGGATTCAGTTGACATTGTGCCTACCGAAATAGTTTGGCCAGATAATTTAATAAAATATGATGTGTGGAAATTGATGGGCTAATACGAGGATTGTGAGAAAGTGTCCATCCCAATGCTTGTTTATACTCCCTCAATATTTCAAACAGTCTCAATTCATGCTCTGTAACACCCCAATCTTCTACGGTACGTTTCCCTTCAAATAATGCGATAGCGTGTGTTGTACGCAACCTCGAGTTCTAACACACACCACAACTAATTAAACTAGCCGTTGTGAATAGTAATACCTACTTTTTGAAATCATATATATTTTATATTTCAAAATGGACTTCATTTTTGGATTCGGAATATCGAAATTAGCCTAGGGTGAAATTTTGGTACTTTTCGGATAACTTTTATATTTTGATGAATAGTGAAAATTACTAAATTTTAATTAAAAACAACTTTTTTAATCAAAATAATTAATATTGATAAATTATGAATTTGAGTGGTCTTAAATTATATTTAGAATATATTTTTACCATTCAATTTAATTTTTGTCATTGGACATAATTTTACAATTAAACCGAACATAAACAAGTGTCAATATTTTGATAGTTATTATCTCTTAAAAACACGCTTTTTGTTTTGACAGCGGGAATTAATTTTAAATTAATTTCTGCCACTTCTGTGTTTTGAATTTGGAAAAATGGATTACATATTTGGAATCAGGATGTCCAAATTATGTAAATAGGTAACTTTCATTTTTACACATTTTGAATAATTACTGCGGTAAATATTTTATTTACCATGGTTAAGGGTAAATCCGGTAAATAAGGGTTAAACAAATAATATTATAATAATACTAAATTACCCTAAAACGTGTCCTAACCCTATTGGTTGATACATGGTCGACCATGGGCATCTTTGGGTCGATTTTGGGACCCCATGGATCCACTTGTAAGTGATAATGACACTTTATTTTAATTAAGTTAAAATGAATAAAAAAATGACATAAGCATATATCTTTTAGCAAAACAATTGTTACATAGGGTTATATATGTTGGATTTTAGATTATAAATATTCATTATAAAGATAAAACGATTTCCTACATAATTATATTTTATTTATAATTTTTTGACATTAAATAATTTATTTTATTTATGACACAATGATGATGCAGTAATTTCTAAAATAGTGAAAAATTAAAATAATTGATATTATAAATACCCAAATAAATATAATATGAAACTTTTAATGAATTAAACTAATTTTCTAGGATAATATGATATATTAGGAGTGATTTAATTGACTTTTTTCGAAGTAATCAATCTGTTATGAGTTTCACAAAAATCAACTATTGAATAGTGTCAAAATTGACATAAAAGAGTTCTTAAAACAAATATTATATTATTAATTGATATTAAATTTTTAAAAATCTAAGGTTCGGCCAAGAGACTTATATAATGATAGGATCATCATTAATGGACCACTTGGGGGTCGCTTGTATGTATATGGTAAGTCTATTAACCATATAATATAAAAATAAAAAGAGACATTGTAAAAGTGAAACTAATTAACTTAGAGTTAATACTTAATGATAAGGTTAATATAAGTACCCAAACCTGTCTAAATTCTATTGGTTGAGTTGTTTTAGACCTATCCCACCTTAACCTTTGAATAGTCAATTTTGGAGCCATTAGAAACCGAATATGAATTTATTATAAATTAATATTTCTAGCTTTTCCAAAGGTGCCCCTCACCCCTCTTATAAAAAGGCACTCCTCCTTCTCATTTCTTCACACCTCTAAAGCCTTTTGGTTCGGCCAAACTCTGCCCAAATACTCTCCCAACATCCCTAAATACAACCTAGAGGCCTTAGTTTGATCCGAAAGCCAACCTAAGGAGCCCTTTTGATCAAATCAAAAGGAAGAACCCGAAGAAGAGGTAATGATTTCACCACCCTTTTCTAAGTTTATTTCTTCTTCCACTTCTTCTTCCTTTGTTATTACCATTCTAAAATAATAACTCCAGTATCTCACATATACTGTGATGTTATTATAAATATGGTACAACCATATTCATTATCCTATCCACCCTTTGAATAACATGTCACCATACGTGCGTACGTATGGCTTACCGTCTCCACGTCGTGGTGTAATTGTTATTCAATATAATATTATTTGGATGGGTATAATAATGATGTGTAACTCATGTAAATAATAAATCTAACATGTTAATGATTCTTTATATATTATATACCATCCATTTATATATTATTTTAATATCAAAAGAATGATATTGTCGCTCGTGCGTACGTACGGACTACCGTCTCCACGAACGCGATGAGATTCATTCTCCATCGTATCCATTCAAGTATAATTTGATGATTTAAAAAATGATGTTTAAGGACTTGATATCATTCTGGATATGAATAATATACAACCTATCCTTTACATACATGTCTTACGTAACAAAACATACAAAAGAAAACAAGTAAGTTAACACCCGAAACAACGATAATACTAAGATATTATTATCAAATCAATATTAAAAGATCGTATATGATATCATATTAATGTATATAATTCCTGTATAATTTAATAACAATTATTTCACCATTATACAGGAGGTTAACCTACCACAACCAAGGAAAAGTACAAGGTAAGGGTTATTTCACAATCTCTTCATTATCCGAGGTTGTATTATACGTAATAATCTACTGGGATCTCTTTATCATCCACATCCATGTTTCTTTGAAATGTATTTCAAAACATTTTTACTATTTACAAGAATATGGGTTAAAGTCATTTATACCCTTGTTTGACTTTTTATAAGAGGTTTATAAAGGAATCTTTCCGTCGTTTTCAAAACAAGGTCATTTTTAACCTTTTCGACTGAATTGAGGTAAGAATGTTTTTTTTAACTTATACGGCGGGTGCGGTTATTTTCCATCGTTATAAAATCGTCGAAGCTTTCCATACAAGCTTATAAGACTATTTTCAAAGAAAATGTTTTATTTTATATGGATCTTAAATGATTTCAAAATAAAAGGAGATACTTCTTTAAAAAGAATTTTGATTTCATCTATGTCAACATCCTTTGATGGATTTTAAGATTATTTGAAGTTGATTTATTATGATACAAAACTTCTATATTGTATTGAAGTTTTTGTGATATGTTTGACTGTGGATGTGCTATTTTTATACCATTCATAGTTTATGGTGAAATTATTGACATTTCGTATGCTAGTTTTAATACGAATGTTTATGTTATGTTTAAACCTTTTCATATGGGAATGCATTGGACTTAATAAGTGACGGGTGGAGCCCGCTATAGCTCCTCGATGCATCGGTAGGTCTCATGAGACAAACTAGTGTCTTGGCACAAGGCCTTGATAAAATCTTATTTGTAGTCTTGGCACGAGGCCTTGGCTATGTGGTTATGATAGTCTGGCATTATGCATTCCAACATTATGAAAGTGGTTATTGATATTGCATGTGATTATTCGATTAGTAGAATATCCATGTGAACAAGTAAATGGCATTATTTCATTTTAATTTTTCCATACTATGTTGAAGTTAAATTTTAAAAGGCTTTTGTTTTAGTAATTCATTGCCTTAAATGTTTATGCTTATTTTGAATGTTCCGCTATATTGTTATCCTTACTGGGCATTTGAGCTCACCCCTTTTCTATGTTTTATTTTTCCCAGGTAGTGAAGAAGTAATTTATGAATGACTTGCAGGGATATTATGAGGGGTTAATAGTGTGGATATGAATACTTTGTTGTTGTAGTAGTTTTTCACTTTGAAATGTAATGTAAAACATTATGATTATATCTAGTGTTTCCAAGGCTACTAAACCAATCGGTCTTTCGGGATTTGATCTTTCTTGTTATCATGCCAATGTTATGTAATTAATGCACCGACTCTGGGTAGCTGGGGTCGGGGCGTTACAGTTGGTATCAGAGGAAGTTTAGTACAAACCTTGGAAGCTAGATTTAGATAAACTCTGATTAGAGCACGTAGACCTAAGATGAACTTTGAGGATTAGTATAGAAGAACTTCCTAGAATTTTGGTATTGTAGAGATTTTGTGAGTTTTCCGAGCAATACATCCCTGTCTGGATACGAGCAGGTAGAGGCGGCTCTGGCACAGATGTACCTAGGGGTAAAACCTGAAAACACCGCTTTGAGCTAGACTCGAACGGGAACTGGTGCACGACAACGGGCCTTGCTGCACTCTTGGTTACGACACTCTCGGGGGATATGCTTAGGATAACTCTCATTTTCTTTACAAATCATTATGAAGGGTTTATGAGTATATAATTCCTCAAAGAAAACATTTTTATGATTATGGATTATATCCATAAATAGTTCAATTTATGTTAAGTGTTTTATAAGTATGGGATTATGTATTTTGATTCATAAACTGATCTAGTTTATGCCATTGTTTAGAAATGGCGCCTAGTGGAAGAAATGGAAACCGTATCAATGCGCGCACTCCATGTAGGGATTTCCCTCCTGCTCCAGATAATTATAGTGGGGCTGGTGATGCAACTGGTGCCGATCAGCTAATCACCATACTGGGACAACTTACTCAGGTTATGAATAATAACCTTACCTATATGGAGCACCCTGATCCGCAGCGTGGAGGATCAATGTTAGATCGATTCATGAGGCAACAACCACCAACGTTCAATGGGAGTACAAATCCATTAGTAGCTGAGCAATGGATAAATTCCCTAGAGAAAATATTTCAGGCTTTGGGGAGCAGTGAAAGGGAGAAAGTTATCATGGCAGTTTACCGCCTCACTGGAGATGCTGATCAATGGTGGTCATTGATTCAAAACATGAAGGAAGATGATGAAGTATCAAATATGGAATGGAGGGAGTTCAAAGATCTGTTTTTAGAAAAATACTTCCCTCGCGACCATCGAGCAGATATGGAAAGGCAATTTCTAAGTCTGAGACAGAAGGAGGATGAGAATGTCGCAAAGTATGAGGCAAACTTTACAAGGTTAGCGAGGTATGCTGGAGATTATATACGCAACCCAAGAAGTAAGATTGATCGTTTCTTTGATGGGTTAAAACCATTTCTCCGTCAAGCATTAGTCTCACAATCCTTTTCATCGTACGAAGACATTGTCTCATGTGCCATCAAGACCGAAAAGGAATTCTCTAAGTCTTATGACTTTAAAGCAAAGCAAGAGAAGAAGAGACCTGCTGAACAATCTGGGAATGGAAATAAGGGGAAGAAGGGAAAGGTTGAATATCCATCCTGTGGTAAATGCGGGAAGAAACACCCTGGTACTTGCTTGAAGGGAATGGGAGTCTGTTATAAGTGTGGTGAAAAAGGCCACCAAGCTCATAATTGCAAGGGGAAGAAGGAAGCTACCAACGTTCAGTGCTACAATTGTAGGTAGATGGGGAATTATGCAAATTCATGTCCTATGCGTCAGGAGAACTTACCTCAGAAAAGGCCAAGGGATCAAGGCCAGGCATATGCTATCACTACTGCTGAGGTAGAAGCTCCGAAAGACGTGGTGGCAGGTAATTTAATGGTTTCCTCAAGTTTAGGAAATGCATTATTTGATTCTGGATCATCGCATTGTTTCATATCTTCCCAGTTTGCTAAGAAAATTAGATATTTCCAATTTGATTTAATAAGGGAGTTGTCATTTAAAACTCCTAAGGGAAGTATCATTGCAACAATGTTTTGTGAATCAGTCCCCATTAGAGCACATAAATTTTCTTTATCAGCTTATCTCATCGTCATACCTATGATTGAGTTTGATATAATCCTCGGTATGGACTGGCTTTCGGACTATGATGCGAAGATTTATTGTAAGAAGAAAGAGGTTACGATTCTTGATGATAATGATAAGGAACACCTTATATTTAGAGCAGAATCATCACCACCTAATTCTTATTTAGATCCACCCCCAGTAGCTCAACTTAATTCAATTATTGGGGAGGAAGAGAATGAAATAACTGTCGGTGAGGAAAGGAATGTTCAAATAGTGGATGTACCTGTTGTGAAAGAATTTGTAGATGTATTTCCGGAAGATTTACCTGGACATCCTCCAGAACGAGAAGTTGAGTTTTCCATTGATTTGATTCCTGGATCAAGGCCTATATCGAAAACCCCTTATAGAATGGCCACTGTAGAATTAGTCGAACTAAAGAAACAACTAGAGGAACTGAGTAATAAGGGATTTATTCTCCCTAGTGTTTCTCCATGGGGAGCCCCTGTTCTTTTTGTTAAAAAGAAAGATGGATCTATGAGGTTATGTATCGACTATAGGGAGATCAATGCTATAACGATAAAGAACAAGTATCCCCTACCTCGTATTGATGATTTATTTGACCAACTGCATGGAGCTCAATACTTTTCAAAGATTGACCTTCGATCTGGATACCATCAGTTGTGTGTGAAGAAGGAAGACATTCCGAAAACAGCATTTCGAACCAGGTACGGGCATTACGAGTGTACTGTAATGCCGTTTGGATTGACTAATGCACCATCTGTATTCATGGATCTAATGAATAGAGTTTTCAAGGAGTATCTCGATGAATTTGTGGTGGTATTTATTGATGATATCTTGGTATACTCCAAAACCTACGAAGATCATGAAAATCACTTGCGCATTATCTTGAAGACTCTGAGGAGGCATGAATTATATGGGAAGTTTAGCAAGTGTGAATTCTGTCTTCAGGAGATTTCTTTTCTTGGCCATATTGTCTCTAAAGATGGAATCTCTGTTGATCCTTCTAAGACCAAGGCAATCCAAGAATGGCCAGCACCGACGAGTATAACTGAGGTACGTAGTTTTATTGGTTTGGCAGGTTATTATCGACGTTTCGTCCAGAATTTTGCCCGATTGGCTAACCCATTAACGAAGCTCACACGTAAAGGGGTTAAATTTGTTTGGACAAAAGGGTGTGAAGAATGTTTCAAAGAACTGAAGAGAATATTAGTCAATGCTCTTATATTGACTCTACCATCGGGGAATGATGGGTTCGTTATTTGTAGTGATGCATCAAAGAAGGGACTTGGCTGTGTCCTTATGCAGAATGATAGAGTTATTGCCTATGCATCACGACAGTTGAAAATTCATGAACAAAACTATCCTACTCATGATCTTGAGTTAGCAGATGTGATCTTTGCTTTAAAGATATGGAGGCACTACCTCTATGGGGAAAAATGTGAGAATTATACTGATCACAAGAGTTTGAAGTATATTTTCTCACAAAAAGAACTCAACATGAGGCAAAGGAGATGGCTTGAATTACTCAAGGATTATGATTGTACGATACACTACCACCCGGGGAAAGCAAACAAGGTGGCAGATGCTTTGAGCAGAAAAGACCATGGAGTTTTGAACATGATGAGAATTGAAAGGGATCCAATTTTCATGGATCTAGTGAAGATGGACATGGGAATAACCAGGGAAGGTGAAACATCAATGCTTTTTCAAATGGTTGCCAAACCATCTTTACTAGAAAGGATTAAGAGTTCTCAGACCGATGATGAAGAATTTCAGAAGAATATTAAAGCTATGAATGATGGGATATTGAGAGACTTTGTGTATGAAGATGGGATTTTGAAATTCGGGAAGAGACTTTGTGTTCCCGATTCACCTGATCTAAAAAGGGAATTGCTGGATGATGCTCATAGTTCCAATTTCTCTATACACCCTGGGAGCACGAAAATGTATAGAGATTTGAAGGAACATTTTTGGTGGGACAACATGAAGAGGGAGATGGCTGATTTTGTGTCAAGATGTATGGTTTGTCAACAAGTGAAAGCTGGAAGGCAACAGCCTGGAGGAGTCATGCAACCTCTTCCCATACCGGAGTGGAAATGGGACAATATTACGATGGACTTTGTCATGGGGCTACCAAAGACTCCTAGAAGAAATGATGCAATATGGGTTATTGTTGATCGTCTTACCAAGTCAGCACATTTTCTTGCTATAAGAGGAGATCTACCCCTGGAACGTCTAGCAAGACTATATATTAATGAAGTTGTGAGACTTCATGGAGTACCCTTATCAATTGTTTCTGATCGTGATCCCCGTTTTACTTCAAGATTCTGAAAAAGTCTTCAGAAATCCCTGGATACTGAACTTTATTTGAGCACTGCTTACCACCCTCAGACAGACGGACAATCAGAACGGACTATTCAAACCTTAGAAGACATGTTGAGATCTTGCTCACTTGACTTTCAGGGTATGTGGGATCAATATTTACCTCTGGTAGAATTTTCCTATAACAATAGCTTCCATTCGAGTATTCAGATGTCACCATATGAAGCGTTATATGGAAAGAGATGTCGTACACCAACCTGTTGGGATGATGTTGGTGAAAGAAAACTTGTAGGCCCAGAACTGGTGGAGGAAACGGTGGAAAAGGTGAAGGTAATCCAAAATCACATCAAAGCAGCTCAAAGTAGGCAGAAGAGCTATGCCGATAATCGAAGGAAGGATTTGGAATTTCAAGTCGGTGATCATGTTTTCCTGAAGGTATCTCCGTGGAAGGGAGTCATACGTTTTGGTAAGAAAGGTAAATTGAGTCCCAGGTACATTGGACCTTTCGAAATTCTAGAACGAATTGGGGTTGTAGCTTACCGATTGGCAATGCCGCCAAGTCTCTCCAAAGTTCACGATGTGTTCCACGTATCTCTATTGAGGAAATACATGCCTGATCCAACGCATGTACTCACCTATGAAGAATTAGAACTGGAACCCGATCTGTCTTATTGCGAAGAGCCCGTCAAGATTCTTGATACAAGAGAAAAAGTGCTGAGAAACCGGACGACGCGTCTGGTAAAAGTTTTGTGGAGAAACCATAAGATGGAAGAGGCAACGTGGGAACCCGAGGAACTTATGATGAAGAACCACCTGAGTCTTTTTATGCAGTAATACCCTAGAAATTTCGAGGACGCAATTATTTGAAGGAGGGGAGAATGTAACACCCCAAGCTTCTATGGTACGTTTCCCTTCAAATAATGCGATAGCGTGTGTTGTACGCAACCTCGAGTTCTAACACACACCACAACTAATTAAACTAGCCGTTGTGAATAGTAATACCTACTTTTTGAAATCATATATATTTTATATTTCAAAATGGACTTCATTTTTGGATTTGGAATATCGAAATTAGACTAGGGTGAAATTTTGGTACTTTTCGGATAACTTTTATATTTTGATGAATAGTGAAAATTACTAAATTTTAATTAAAAACAACTTTTTTAATCAAAATAATTAATATTGATAAATTATGAATTTGAGTGGTCTTAAATTATATTTAGAATATATTTTTACCATTAAATTTAATGTTTGTCATTGAACATAATTTTACAATTAAACCGAACATAAACAAGTGTCAATCTTTTGATAGTTATTATCTCTTAAAAACACGCTTTTTGTTTTGAAAGCGGGAATTAATTTTAAATTAATTTCTGCCACTTCTGTGTTCTGAATTTGGAAAAATGGATTACATATTTGGAATCAGGATTTCCAAATTATTTAAATAGGTAAATTTCATTTTTACACATTTTGAATAATTACTGCGGTAAATATTTTATTTACCATGGTTAAGGGTAAATCCGGTAAATAAGGGTTAAAAAAATAATATTATAATAACACTAAATTACCCTAAAACGTGTCCTAACCCTATTGGTTGATACACGGTCGACCATGGGCATCTTTGGGTCGATTTTGGGACCCCATGGATCCACTTGTAAGTGATAATGACACTTTATTTTAATTAAGTTAAAATGAATACAAAAATGACATAAGCATATATCTTTTAGCAAAACAATTGTTACATAGGGTTATATATGTTGGATTTTAGATTATAAATATTAATTATAAAGATAAAAAGATTTCCTACATAATGATATTTTATTTATAATTTTTAGTCATTAAATAATTTATTTTATTTATGACACAATGATGATGTAGTAATTTCTAAAATAGTGAAAAATTAAAATAATTGATATTATAAATACCCAAATAAATATAATATGAAACTTTTAATGAATTAAACTAATTTTCTAGGATAATATGATATATTAGGAGTGATTTAATTGACTTTTTTCGAAGTAATAAATCTGTTATGAGTTTCACAAAAATCAACTATTGAATAGTGTCAAAATTGACATAAAAGAGTTCTTAAAACAAATATTATATTATTAATTGATATTAAATTTTTAAAAATCTAAGGTTCGGCCAAGAGACTTATATAATGATAGTATCATCATTAATGGACCACTTTGGGGTCGCTTGTATGTATATGGTAAGTCTATTAACCATATAATATAAAAATACAAAGAGACATTGTAAAAGTGAAACTAATTAACTTAGAGTTAATACTTAAAGATAAGGTTAATATAAGTACCCAAACCTGTATAAATTATATTGGTTGAGTTGTTTTAGACCTATCCCCACCTTAACCTTTGAATAGTCAATTTTGGAGCCATTAGAAACCGAATATGAATTTATTATAAATTAATATTTCTAGCTTTTCCAAAGGTGCCCCTCACCCCTCTTATAAAAAGGCACTCCACCTTCTCATTTCTTTACACCTCTAAAGCCTTTTGGTTCGGCCAAACTCTGCCCAAATACTCTCCCAACATCCCTCAACACAACCTAGAGGCCTTAGTTTGATCCGAAAGCCAACCTAAGGAGCCCTTTTGATCAAATCAAAAGGAAGAACCCGAAGAAGAAGTAATGATTTCACCACCCTTTTCTAAGTTCATTTCTTCTTCCACTTCTTCTTCCTTTGTTCTTACCATTCTAAAATAATAACTCCAGTATCTCACATATACTGTGATTTTATTATAAATATGGTACAACCATATTCATTATCCTATCCACCCTTTGAATAACATGTCACCATACGTGCGTACGTACAGCTTACCGTCTCCACGTCGTGGTGTAATTGTTATTCAATATAATATTATTTGGATGGGTATAATAATGATGTGTAACTCATGTAAATAATAAATCTAACATGTTAATGATTCTTTATATATGATATACCATCCATTTATATATTATTTTAATATCAAAAGAATGATATTGTCGCTCGTGCGTACGTACGGACTAACGTCTCCACGAACGCGATGAGATTCATTCTCCATCGTATCCATTCAAGTATAATTTGATGATTTAAAAAATGATGTTTAAGGACTTGATATCATTCTGGATATGAATAATATACAACCTATCCTTTACATACATGTCTTACGTAACAAAACATACAAAAGAAAACAAGTAAGTTAACACCCGAAACAACGATAATACTAAGATATTATTATCAAATCAATATTAAAAGATAATATATGATATCATATTAATGTATATGATTCTTGTATAATTTAATAACAATTATTTGACCATTATACAGGAGGTTAACCTACCACAACCAAGGAAAAGTACAAGGTAAAGGTTATTTCACAATCTCTTCATTATCCGAGGTTATATTATACGTAATAATCTACTGGGATCTATTTATCATCCACATCCATGTTTCTTTGAAATGTATTTCAAAACATTTTTACTATTTACAAGAATATGGGTTAAAGTCATTTATACCCTTGTTTGACTTTTTATAAGAGGTTTATAAAGGAATCTTTCCGTCGTTTTCAAAACAAGGTCCTTTTTAACCTTTTCGACTGAATTGAGGTAAGAATGTTTTTTTTAACTTATACGGCGGGTGCGGTTATTTTCCGCCGTTATAAAATCGTCGACGCTTTCCATACAAGCTTATAAGAATATTTTCAAAGAAAATGTTTTATTTTATATGGATCTTAAATGATTTCAAAATAAAAGGAGATACTTCTTTAAAAAGAATTTTGATTTCATCTATGTCAACATCCTTTGATGGATTTTAAGATTATTTGAAGTTGATTTATTATGATACAAAACTTCTATATTGTATTGAAGTTTTTGTGATATGTTTGACTGCGGATGTGCTATTTTTATACCATTCATAGTTTATGGTGAAATTATTGACATTTCGTATGCTAGTTTTAATACGAATGTTTATGTTATGTTTAAACCTTTTCATATGGGAATGAATTGGACTTAATAAGTGACGGGTGGAGCCCGCTATAGCTCCTCGATGCATCAGTAGGTCTCATGAGACAAACTAGTGTCTTGGCACAAGGCCTTGACAAAATCTTATTTGTAGTCTTGGCACGAGGCCTTGGCTATGTGGTTATGATAGTCTGACATTATGCATTCCAACATTATGAAAGTGGTTATTGATATTGCATGTGATTATTCGATTAGTAGAATATCCATGTGAACAAGTAAATGGCATTATTTCATTTTACTTTTGCCATACTATGTTGAAGTTCAATTTTAAAAGGCTTTTGTTTTAGTAATTCATTGCCTTAAATGTTTATGCTTATTTTGAATGTTCCGCTATATTGTTATCCTTACTGGGCATTTGAGCTCACCCCTTTTCTATGTTTTATTTTTCCCAGGTAGTGAAGAAGTAATTTATGAATGACTTGCAGGGATATTATGAGGGGTTAATAGTGTGGATATGAAGACTTTGTTGTTGTAGTAGTTTTTCACTTTGAAATGTAATGTAAAACTTTATGATTATATCTAGTGTTTCCAAGGCTACTAAACCAATCGGTCTTTCGGGATTTGATCTTTCTTGTGATCATGCCAATGTTATGTAATTAATGCACCGACTCTGGGTAGCTGGGGTCGGGGTGTTACATGCTCAATAGGGATTGAACTAGAAATGATGATGGACAACTTGATTCCATTCTCAAGAAATGAATATTTTAAATGTTTAAGTAGTTGTTTCTGTTCAAATTCAAGTGGAATTTTGATTGATGGGAGTGTGTGTATAAGTGAGAGGCCACTAATATCATCTAACTACTCAATGGTATCATCCTCAGATGAGGAATGAGATTTTAAAAGCGTAGCCGCATCATCGATGGTCATTGGATCCTCAGGGATCAAGAAATTATCAATTTATAAACACAAATGACTCTTTTCTAGTCTACTATAACAATCAATTAATTATTTATTACCTAGAATTTCAATAAATGAATAAAAATCAAAAAGGGGATTGGTGGAAAGAAAAGTTGTTTTTTCAGGGGAAGGGAGTACATCCATTGAATTAATATAGGGAGAGGATTGTTCTTCTAAGGGGTTCTTTATGGAGTCAAGGATATTTAAATGGACTATATCACCACCAAATTCCCTAGATAATGTACCATTATGGACATTAATTAAGGATTTTGTGGTTTACAAGAATGGTATCCCGAATATAATTGGGGCATGTCCATTCATTATATCATCTTCTACTTTAATCACATAAAAATCAGCAGGAAAAATTAAATTTTGTACACTGACAAGAATATCCTCTAGCACACCAAAAGGGTGTGTTGTACTCTGATTTATTATCTGAACAACTATCCCAGTTGGATTCAATTCCCCAACCTGTAATGTAGTGTAAATGGATTGAGGCATCACATTTGTAGAATCACCTAAATCAATCATAGTATTGGAAAATGAATACTCTCCTATTGTGCATGGAATCAAGAAATTTTCAGGATCATTGCATTTGGTAGCCTGTGATGGTTCTATCAATTCTGATACATTCTTCTCCAAGATTACGTTCTCATAACCATGAATTCTCCTTCTATGATTACACATATCCTTTAAAACATTGCATATCATGGAATTTAATTCAAGACATCAATCAAAGGAATGTTAACATATACATTTTTGAAAGTTTCCAATATTTTCTTTATCAATTTCAGTTTCCTTTTTTTTCATGATTCGACATCCTTTTGAGGAAATGGAAGAATAATGGTTGTGATAGGAGACTCATCGACACACACACTCATTCCATTGGAAGGGATTTTCTCAGGATGAGGATTTTCAACATTTGGAACATTTTTAATGGTTGGGATGGAGGTTTCCTCAAGAGGGGATGACTCAAATGGAAGATTCATTTGTTTTACCCTCCTATGGGAGATGACACTAAAATTTCATTTATCTCTAGGGTTGAATAATGGTTGAGATGGCTGTGTACCCAACCCTGAATTTGAATTTCCCCCACCGAGTTAGCTAGTTATCCTGATAGCATTTTGAGGTATTGTATTCTTTCCTGGGTGGTTTGTTGAAATTGGAGATTGTTGGAATCCATTTGTTTCATCATAACTTCTAAGCTAGGCTAAGGTTTTGGAGGGGACTATTATAAAGGCCGTTGGGGTGGTTGAGGATTTATGGGTGGTAGTGGTGGATGAAAACTCTGCCTTGTTGGTTCCATGGCTGATGAGGCAGGTTTGAAAACCCCTTTTCCTATAAGCTTGATTTTCTTTCAACCCAGAGTTAGATGGAATGTATCATTATTGCCTATAGGGTTGGTTATAGGGGCACCCTAGTAAGATTTCCTCAGAATTTTTATAATGTTATCTCAATTGGGGGCATTGTCTAGAATAATGGGTATTAGAAGAGTAGATTCCACAATGCATGGGAGGAAGAGTTGAGATTTCCCTTAGGAGATGGAATGTTATTGTAGAAGGCTACCAACCTCTTCAAAATTTGTGTCCATAATCTTCTCAAATTCAGTACTTTCCACCTCATGGACACCTCGAATGGGTACATTGGACCTTGAAACCAATTTTTCCAGTGTTTTGTGCCATGTTCTCAATTTAGTTCCATGCAGAAATTGGGTTCTTATCTACCAGCACACTTCTTGCAGCAGCATCAATCATGTTTCTATCAATAGGGATTAAACCTTCATAAGAATATTGTATCAAAAGTTGGTCACTTATTTGGTGGTGTGAACAACTTGAACATAATATTTTAAATCATTCATAATATTCATGAAGTGTTTCCCTTTGAGATTGTCTAATCCCACAAATTTCATTCATTATAGTTGCAGTTTTAGAGGCTGGGAAATATTTTTCAAGAAAAAGGAATTTCATGTTCGCCCAATCTCTTCGTGGGGAATTAACATAATATAGATTTTCTTTTTCAGTGCCTTCTAATGAAAAATAAAATTCCCTATGATTTACTTGTTCTTCATCCACATTTGCAGGTTTTAATGTAGAACACACAATATGAAATTATTTTAAATTCTTATTTGGATCCTTACTAAGAATTCCATGAAATATAGGTAATAGATGAAGTAAACCATATTTTAGCTTTAAATTGGGCCCCTCACCTTGTAATTGAATGTATGTCGGTTGGATATCAACATTAGGTGAGGATAGTTCATTTAGTGTTCTATTGTTTCCAGCTATGTTCTACATGTTTATTTCAGTTTTGATGTTGGTTCTAGAAGTAGAAGAAAAAGTATCAAGAAGAGTGTTGTTATCTTGTGTGTCCTCCTTTAAAGGGTTCTATTGTGAGTCTCGGGGTCAGTGACATAAGATCCTATTCGGTTCGAGTTCAAAAGGTGGTAAATCTCAAAGCTTATAACGCATCATGCACATGACCTATATAATAAATAAATTAGAACCAAAAAATATAGGTAAAGGTACAATATAAAACAAATAAATATTAACAAAATTTATAAAAAGCTTCTAATAACATGCACTAAAAACCAAAGCGCTCCCCGACAATGATGCCAAAATTTGAACATGTTTTCATGAAAAGTCAAATTGATTATGATTTTGATATTTTTATATAGTCCAGGGAAGAACCTAGGTCACCTCTCATGGAGCATTGGTGGGTTTAGAGTGTGGGTTTTTAATAAAAAGTACTAAAAGAGGGGTGGTTTCAAAACAAATTAAAGAAAATTACTTGATTTAAAGAGTTTAATAGTTGATAAATAAAATTGGTGTTTATGAATTATGATATAAGTATATGATTTCATGTTCACTAAACATCTTGGTGAGTTCATCATTCTGAAAAATACACTTGGTTTAATGGAATCCTTTGGTTGAGGGTTTTCAAGATCTTGACTTCCCTCTTGCCTCTTAAACGATGCTCAAAGAACGACAACTTTTCACAATAAAAGTGTTTTCAAGGTTTGGGTATCAATAATATAGAAGAAATGATACCAAGGAATACTGAAATCTTATATATGTGTGAGATAAATAGGACTCTTGTCTTGTCTAATTGGAACAACACAAGATTCCCACTAGAAATCTCAACCCAATCGGTGTTGAATTAAAAAGCGTTTCACTTAATTATAACAATAGAAATAAAATCAGAGTAGAATCATGTCAAGATATGAAATAAGTGAAATATTTAGCTTACAAATTACACAAAACCAGTAGAATAACAAGTGATGGAACTCCCTCCAATGTGTGTATTGCTCCCTCGAAATGACCACCCACCGTTTAGCTCGACATTGGGAGGAGGAGGAAGCTCGGGTGGAACTTCTCCTTCATCATTTATCCCCTATGAGTATAGTGGACTCCATATATACTTGGATGATGAGAGGAGTCCTTTGGAAATACAAAAAACCAGTTCTTTTCCTCTTGTCCGAACTTCCAAATGGGGTTCCCAAGGATCCATTTTATAGCCAAATTGGAAGTGGTTTTGGGAACCCAAATTTTGTTAAACCACTTGGAGGATGGTTTTTGGCTAATAGAAAGTCAAATATCCCTTTTGAAATAACGGTAAAGTTGTATCCTCACATATTTACTATCACCAATGAAAATTTGGATTCATTTTTACAATCACAGATCGAGATATGGTCATATTACATAATGCCACTTTTGAATTTGTTCATATTCGGGGTCTTGGACAGATCTGTTCGGATGGGCACCATAGTAGACGAATCGAGATTGGATTTCTTGAGAAGAAATGTATAATATTAAATTTTAGACCATACCACAAAATTTCAGCACATTTGGGTCCACATTCTAGTGGTAGTGTGAGGATTACTCCACTGGTGTGCTTAGATCCTGTGCAGTTTGGCCCATATTTCTTTGACTTTATCATGGGTCCTCCAAATCAGATCCACCTTCAATGATATAACCCCAAAAAAGTAACATTACCCTTTTTAATAGTGATAAAACTAAAATAATTAAATCAATTATGATGTGAATTTTGTTATTCTATTTTGAATTTATAATACAAATTTAGTTTAATACAATGGTGTAAGGGTGAAAATAACACAATGAATCGTGGTAAGATCAATCCACCATTTATAAAAAACTCATTAAATGTAAAATATTTACCTAGTACTTGATGTTACATATAATCCCATCCTAAAAATTACAAGGCATAATCATCTCATACTCTTCCAATTTCAGAGAGACACGCTAATGGCCTCAGATGTGGCTTACATAATCAATCACCATCATACTTTCATGAGTGAAGTGCATAAAATATTTAGACATCCTCTTCCTCAAGGAATCAAGATAATAATGTTCCAAGAACTTATATTGTAAATCATTCCATGCTATTCTCTCTATATTCTCATCTTGGTCATATGAATCCCACCAATGATTCATCACTCCTCACAACAAAGAAGTTTCTAGCTTAACACTCTTTTTGGGTGGAGTCTCCATGTGATATTGAGTTTCTTAGATGGAATCAATCAAAAAATCTTCCACCTTAGGTCCAATATCTTTAGAAAACATTAGAGGGTGTTTTATCTATAACTCCCTTATCTAATAGAACATACTTGGTGTAGCCCACCCAGGATCTCCCTCAATAAACTACATGAAATGAGAGAATTTATCACCCAATTTATCTTCCCATTTATTTCCTGGAATCAATGGGGGTTCTTTCCCCTCTATTTTAGGATCATTATAGGATATGACCTCCTATCTCCTAACCAGTATACGTCTACATGGGGCAATCTCTCTCTAATTACAAACAAAAATATAAAAAACATATGACAATATATTTTCACAATATTTTTTAATTGATCTTACATCTAGTAAAAACATGTCACCCCACATACACTATACCAATAGATACAACCCATAACCCCTCAATTTTCTCAACCACTCCAAATCAGGGCCATTTCAAAAAAGGTTTAAACCAATTCCCAAATTTTCAATTTACATTAACACCATTTTTGACTTCCAAAAACCATATTTTAAATATTTTTACCATTATAACATTTTTATTAGGAACACTTTCTTTTGAATATATAATATAATCAAGAACCATTTTAAATTCCCATAGCTCACTATAAAAAATTTTCTTATGTGTTCCTACCATGATACATGACACATGTATCCATAAGTTCTTAAAATGATACATTATTATACAACCATCATAACAATCAAGGTTACAAATGAAATATCAAAAATTTATAACTTCATAGAACAAGGGCATAACTTAAGGAGAAATAAGATACATTTTCAATAAAAAACATCTAGAACACAAATACCACCCATGGAACTCATGTTTCCCCCCATACATGGGTTAAATGTTAATTCAAAAGTTTGTTTTTGACTTTTCTTTTCATTTTGTTTGGGAAATAAAAAACACGTTATTAAATAATCAATTACAAACTCATGTATATAAAAAGAATTTTTATCAAACAATGTTTTTCAAAAATCTTTTCATATTTTATTATTACAAATTTCATAGTGCATGTGATAAAAATATTACTCATGAGAATTGCAGTAACGATTCATTCCATGATTATCATAACAAGCCCAGATATGGTTTATATCATACACACTAGAAATAAATGACATCATACACACTTTCTTGTCTTTCATACTGACAATATTTTCATAATTACATAAACTATACCGACTCTCGTAAAAGAAATCATCATACTCTTTTAAATTCATTTTAATTGTACCTAGAAAATATAATAATAATGAAGGGAAATACTTTAAATCAAAATTATGTCTTGTATTATATTTTAATCAAATTTATTTTATTCTTTTTGTTTCAATATGACCATTACTATGCCAGGTGTCCAAGTCCCACTGATATTTTAACAGAAAATACCACCATTGGAGCCCAATATAACCATTGGGATAAAGGCCTATAAATATCGGGTCATTTGAAAGAGCTTAAGGATACTGATTTTTGAGACCGTGCGAAAGCTCTACCAAATCTATTATGTGTGAAAAATATGAAGTTTACAAGTTCTGAACTATTGTTTCTAGATACTAGTAATTCTCAAGTGTTTTATTTTACTTTGGGAGATATTAATCATTCTAATTACAATTGAGGGATTTGGAGAATATGAATATAGTGGTGTTGATCTTTTATAGATTGAGGAATTCCATGATTAAAAAGACATATGTGCTGAACACCTTCTTGGTCAAGGGATGTTGGGGATATGTTAATAGACTGATGTGTATAATTTTATCGAGATCTCACCCTAGTGTGCGTAAGATATACATTCTTGAATGTATAAATCAATAAACCTTTATCCTAGGTTATTGGAGAACCTTCTCTTTGGTTTAAAATAATTATTTTCATTTACTTTTATTTAATTTACACTACAATTGTAATATAAAAGTAATATTATATATATTCATTTTTTCTACTATATATTATGTTATTATAATATTTGTAATTATTATTTCTATGACTACGATAACATAAATTACTCTGTATGATTCTATACGCTTTATGATAAAATAATTATTTTGTTTTACTCTGATTATCATAACCACATTGATTATGATACATACCATTTTTACAATGGATATGATTAAATTCGACCTCTGGAATATATATCAGAATCAGACTAATTATGATATTTTTATAACCGAACATAAGATAAAATCCGTTTAATATTTTATTTCATAAGAGTTTTTTTGAAAAGAAATAGTTTAAACTCTTATAAAATTAATTCTTTTAGGGATATTGTTTTTAAACATAAAATTCTCCCCTCTTATATTTTTCCATATGTATATACATTACAATCCAAAAATTGGTATTGGAGAAAAGTCTCTATGATACTGATACTTATAGTTGGTATAAGAGGAGGATTCCAATTCTTTTACTTTCTGATTAATTTATTATATTTTCAGAATATTTATATTTTTTTATAAAATTTTTGTTTATAAATATTTTTTATACTAACGTGTATTGTGTAAAAATATCTTTTGTCTTATTTTAAATATGGAATGACTCAGTGTTGGTTAAATAGGAAATCTAAATCCAACCAAATCACCAATTTTTGAAAGAAACGATTATGAATATAGGAGGCATAGAATGAATACATTTTTAATTAGAACTGGAGTTTATAACTTTGTTATGTTGATTAGAGACCAAAAAATTCAGGAAAAATAATTTATAACCTATACTAATGAAGAAAATAAAGAATATAAACTAAATTATGAAGTATGAAATACTTTAGTTTATTATATGAATAGAAAATTATATATCCCTATTTTAAATTATGGAGCATACAATAGTATTTGGATAAATCTATAGATTACTCATTTCATTACAACTAAATTTGTTGAAACCAATAGATCCATGATAAGATAATATTATCGGGATTTTTAATACTCTTATGAAGAACCTATTGTTATGGTCCAATAAAGTTTCATGAAAATTGTGAATAGATTAAAATATATGTGTGAAAAAGGATTATAGGATGAGATCCTTGTGGAAAAATATTTTAGATATTATGCAAAATGAATGATAAAAAAAGGAAGCTATTGATGAATTAAGAATACTCATAGATGTAACTCTTGATGATCTGTCTAGAAATCTTTTCCAATATGAGAAATAATTTTAAATAAATGATGATAAATCAAAAAAGAAGAATGGTGGAGTTTATTTTACTTATACATCAAATTAGATGGAATCTAAGACTCTTGAGATGATTGTTGAATCAACAAAAGTAATGAAAGTTTTTACTCAATCAGATTCAAGTGAATCTAAACATTCAGAGAATTATTTAGAAAATATTTCTTGAAGGATATAATTCATATTAGGAGAAATATATTTTCAGTACACATATGAAAAAAGTAACAAGGAAAATAAATACATGAATGATTCTAAAGATACTTTCAATGAATGTAATAAAGCTAAATAGATTAGACTAAAATGTCCAAATCTGAAATGAAAAGATAGAAAGGAAATAAATTATGATAAAATAAAAAAAGTATTATATTCTAATGGAATGAAAGTATTAAACAAAAATTATTCATGGAGTTCTATTATAGGATATACTTTCAATGATTCCTTCGATAATATGTATTATGGAAATAAGAATATTTTCCTTTATGATAGATGCCTTATTGGATTAAATGTCTTATGGACAAGGTACATACCTATTACTCTTTAAAAAATATGTCATTATGTGAAAATTATCCTCATGAAAATAATTCTATATCTTCAAATAAAGAATCCTCATCATCTAGTGATAAAAATACCTCACCTTCTTATGAAGAAGTTTCTATACATGAAAATTTTCATGAAAATGTAAACTGTAAATTTAGTAAAACACATGAAATGTTAAATGATAGAATAAATGTTTTGAAAAAAGATATATCATGTCTTTAAAAATATCCTAAAAAAATCATCTAAAAATGTTTCCATTTATAAAAACTATAAGGAATCTAATCCTAAGAAGGATAAGCTTTTTTAAGGATTCTGAAGAATTCATTTATGAGAAACGTGTTTTTGTGACAACACATAATTCAAAAACAATTTATTTTAATGTTAAGTATCTAGTTATCAAACTAAAATCTCAAATTTTGTATTTAAATATGTTGTTATCAAAGTATACTCATGGGAATGAAAAATTTTATAAGCTGTATCAAAAAATTCATCCTCAAGAAAATAGTTTTGAATTTAGTTATTTTCAATCAATAACATTTTTTTGGGACAACTATTTTATCCCTAAAAGTGTTCCTTTTTAATATTAAATGGAAAAGTAGAGGAAATTGGAAGAAGAATTGTTTTTTAAATAAAATTCAATCTTTGGGGTTCCACAAATCCTATATATCAAAATAAAATTAGATTCCTAGATCTTTCTTTCTAAAATTTCTAGATCCATGAATGTCTGGGTTCTGAAATCTTAATTGTTTTGTTTTCTAGAAAAAAGGAAGTACCACCAAAAAGAACATATGGTACATGGATAGTGGATGATCCCAACACAATATTGGAAACAGATACTTATTTGAATGTATTATCAAAATTAAAGGTGGAAGAGTTACCTTGGGAGATAATTCTAAAGGAAATATTATTGGTGATTGTAATATTTTTCTTCTTGTAAAATATTTGATTTCAAATGTTTTATTTATTAAAGGTCTTAAGAAAAACCATATAAGCATATACCAATTATGTGATGAATGTTACCATGTAATTTTTAGGAATTATAAATGTGTAGTACACAATTCCAAGGATGAATTAATTATTTCTACCCATCAACATGAGAATATTTAAACACTTAACTTAGAAGACATTAGGATCCAAGAATTACCTTGTCTTAGTGAAATGGAAGATAAATATTTGTTATGAAATAAAATGTTTGGACACTATAACCTAAGAAACTTATTAAATTTTTATAAGTAAATACTTTTTAAGGATCTACCAGAAATGTGATTTGATTCTTCAAAAGTATGTGACCCTTGTCAATATATAAAGAAACATATGCCATGATTTAAACCAATTAGTAAAGTCTAAACTACAAATTCTCTATAGTTTGTGAACATGGATTTATTTGGTCCTATAAAAATTAAAGGTATCAGGGGGGTATTATGTATTTGTTTTGGTTAATGGTTACATAAGATACACATGAGTCTATTTTCTTTGAGAGAAATATGAAGCCTTTTTCTATTTTAAAACATTTATAGACAATGTTAAAAATAGAGAAAATCATCCATTGATCTCTATTCATTATGATCTTGGGGGATAATTTGTAAATTATGATTTTAAAACATTTTTTAGTAAGAAAGGAATTACACAAAAATTTTCCGCTCATAGAACTCTTTAGAAAAATTGTTTTGTTGAAAGATGAATTCATATTATTCAAGAGATAACATGATCAATTTTGAGTTAATACTCAATTGATAAACATTTTTGTTCTCATGCATTGAGTACTACTTTCAATACTATAAGTTGTGTTTTAATTAAAACAATTCTTTAATAAAACACCATATGAGTTATGGATAGGTGAAAAACCAAAGTTTCATACTTCAATGCATTTGGATGAAAAATATCATTTTGAATAAAAAAGATAATTTATATAAATTCTCACCCAAATTTGATAATACAATATTCTTAGTCTATTCCACTACTTCTAAGGCATATAATTTTTTTAATAAAAACTCTTATACTATTGAAGAAACAATGCATTTCAAATTTGATGAAACCAATCCTTGTGTTTTTAAACAATACCAACATACATTTTCTGATATGTTTTCCAAAACTGATTATGAACCCCTGATAGAAGACTCTTCTAAAAGAAGAATACTCATGCAATTATATGTGATGTCCTCACTTCAGAAGACTTTCTACCTAATATTGATGAACAAGTTTTACAAAACCAAGGTTAGTTTTTTCTAGGTAATCATCCATGTGGGTGTATAATTAGTGATGTGAATCAACCTTTTAGTACTTTAAGATCATTGAGAAATTAAATATAACATTTTTATTTTCATTCCCAAGTCAAACATAAAAGTCATGGCGAGTCTCTAGGTGATGAAGATTTAATTAAGTCTATGGAATATGAACAAGATGAATTTAAAAGAAACAAAGTCCAGTCCTTCTTTAAAATACCTAAATAAAACTATATAATTGGACTAAAATGGGTTTATAAAAACAAATGAGATAAAAATTAACTCCTTATTATAAATAAATAAAGACTAGTTTCTAAAGTATATAATCAAAAAGATGTATATATTATAAACAAACCTATGTTCTGGTTGCTCTAGACTTGAGTATATTCAAATTCTATTAGCCATTGAATAATTCATTAATTTAAAACTTTTTCAAATGGATGTGAAGTGTGATTTCCTTAATGGATATGTAGAATATGATGTTTTATGAACAACCTATTGGTTTTGGAGATACAATACATTATGAATATGTTTTTAAACATACCAAATCTTTATATGGATTTAAAAAATCCCCAAGAGCATGGTATGATAGACTTATATGATTTTTTATACAAAATAAATTTTATATGGGAACTGTTGATCCAAAAATTTTTATAAAAAAGAATACAAAATTTTTTTAATTTTAAAAAATTATGTTGATGACATTTTATTCAGATCAACTCCGAAATCATTAACAAATTTATTTATGAACATTATGAAATCCATGTATAAAATGATTATGATGGGTGAGTTAAAACTCTTTCCTTGTTTTCATATTTCTCAGAAACTAGAATGTAATTATATATATCAACATAATTATATTAAATAAATTCTAAAAAATTATGGATATGACAACAATAAATGTATTATTACTCAAACTAGTACCAAAAATATTCTTGATCTTGATGTAGCTGGAAGACTAGTGGATCAAAAAACTTTTAGAGGTATGATAGGAAGTTTACTATAATTAAAAGATAGTCTTATATACATAATGTTTTTAGTATTTTTATGTGAAAGGTATCAAGAAAATATAAAATAATCCCATTTAAATGCGGTAAATGTAATTTTTCATTATTTAATAGGATCCATGGATTTTGGACTTTTCTTTTATTCCAGAAATGATTTTTGAATTAAGAAGTTTTATGGATGCTGAATTTGGTGGTTGTATAATGGATAGGAAAAGTACATCACTTTTTTTTTATTTCTTAGGTAATTAATTAGTTTCTTTGTCTTGTAAGAAACAACACTCATTAGTAATTTCCACTAATGAAGATGAATATGTGGTAGCTAGAAGTTGTTGGATCAAGTATTGTAAATGAAACACACACGCACAAACACTGATTATGGGATAAGTTTTACAAAAACTCAAATACTATGTGATAGAACTAGTGTAATAGGTTTAAATAAAATCCATACACATTTCTCTCACAAAAAATACATAAATAGTAAGAATCAGTTTTCTCAGCATCAAGCAATTTAAGAAGATATCATTTTACAATTTATCGGAATACAATAATAACATACTGATATTTTTATAAATCCTTTATCTTTTGATATATTTGAACACATTTTAATGATTCCAGTAATGATTATTGTAAAGCAATAATTCATATCTACTTCTTTTTTAAGCCATCTCATTACATTATGTCTATTTTTTTCAAATGGGGTACATATATTTCTTAGTTTAAAATTTTTATCCTTTCAATATTTTCAGTACTAAAATTTTTCCATACTCACATTTTTTTTGAAATCATAAATATTTCATAATCAAACTAACTGTAGTTTATTTTATTTTATTTTTATTTTGAGGAACAAAATATTAAAACCAAATAATTTTTATTCAAACTATGAAAGGAAAATTTTATTCCTTATAATTTATCTTTTCCAATACTATTTAGATTATTGGTATTTATTTTAAAAGAATTATTGGATTCAGGATGGATATGATATTTATTTAATTTTGATTTTCTTTTAATAAATAAAAACCTTATGTGTCCAAATATTTTCCACCTTCAAATCTTTTTGATCAAATATTAGCCATATAAGTTCAACAGTCACATTTCTTCACCTATATAAAGGGACCCCTACCCTGTCCCACACCATTTTCTCTCATATATGCAACGAACCTCTACAGCCATTCAAGTAGCCGAGTCTGAAATTTATCTTCCTTATAGATTTTACAAAACTCATGGCTTAATCAATTGTATCTTCTCCAAAATTATTGGCTCACATGGCTCCAAAAGACATCTGGTCCCTAAAATTCTTTATAGAATGGTTATTAAAAAATTGTTTTATGATAAGAATGATTCTTCATTGAAACAAACTATAAAATTTAAAGGTTGGGAATTAGTTTACTTAGAAAAACCTAACACCAATCAAGATCTAATTCTCATTGATGAATTTATAAAATTTTATATTTCTATGAAGATTAATAATGATTTAAAAGTATCATTTTACATGTATGACAAAGATATTAGAATGTCAGTAAATAATGAAAAAAAATTATTGGTGGTACCATTAGAGGGTGAAATCTTTTACACCTCTCACATGTTTTCCAATGATAATGGAACCTTCAATAATAAAAGATATTATAAATCCATTATTATGTTCATAATGATAATAGAAAGGTAACCCTTATTTCATTTGATAATCGTCTAATAGCTATTTAGATGCAAGGTTTTTTAATTCCTCAACAGGGTGATTGAAGAAACCTTATAAGTATTGGGTGTTTTCATCCTTGAATACTTGGTAAATATGAGGAAGCTAAATTTTGGTGGGTTATATATTCATATCCATCACAAATTTAAGGTTTGGTGACATTAATTCTCAGTTGATTATGTTTCTAGGGATTAAATGTAAGTTTATATCCAAATTTTTAGAGTGTTGTAATCTCTTAATCAGGTCGGAAATAAGGAATATAAAATTCACATTGATTAGTGATGACATGATAAAAAAGTTGAACTTGAATTCTGATTTAGAATCAAAAAAATTTGAGAAATATTTTGAATCTAGAGTTTCAAAAGGAGTTTTTAGAGGAATTTAGGGTGCTTTAAAACAATAAGGGTTGATTGTTTTTAATTAAGAAAGGAAATAAAGTTATTATTATTCTTTAAAACCAAATAATGGAAGGAAATAATCTGAGGAAATATCTTCCAAATAGAGAAATGAGCATACTGAATAAAAATAATGTGACCCATAGTTTAGTCTTAACCTAGTTATATCCATTGTTAAACAAAATTCTTACTCAATATGGTCTTAAAGATGATGATAAAAAAATAGGTTAAAAAAAGAAAAAATGATGTTTTTTATATTAATAAGTTGTTAAAAGTTGGTGAAAAATAAAGTTAACTAATTTTTTTAGATAATCCTTTCAAGAAAAAACAATCGCTCCCTCTAACCATGATATAGGAAAAAATAAGCAAACATTTGGTGATAAATCCGATAGACCAAAAGATTTTAAATTTTATAATGAAAAAGGTGATAGTGAAATGATAGATATATATTATTATCTTAGTTAAAAGGAAGAAAAAATTAAGAGGAAAAAAAATAATAAAAGGAAGAATAATAAAAAAAGGAAGAAGACAATGAAAATGAGGCTGGTCATAAAGAAAAATATAATTCCGACATAATACTAGTAATATATTTAGAAGATACTTCATGAAAATTACCATCCCTAGGAGTAGAGTATTCAAATAGAAATTATAAGGGAATAAAATATAATAAATTTATTCATAATTTAGATAAATAGTAAGAGACTAAGACCAATGAATATCTTAACAATAATTTTGAAGATGATACTTCTAGAACTCATTATGGAGAACTTCTTTATTATGAGGAAGATACTGACTCTAAAAATATAATATCAATAAAAATATATCTTTATATTGTTCAAGATATAAATATAATTTAGAATAAAACTTCATATTCTATTAGGCTTGAGAGAAAAATATTGACTTGTTTTGAAAAAAAATCATATTCAATCAAACTTCTATGACAATGACAAATCAGGCTTAAATGAGATTTTAAAGTGTTTGAATAATGTACTAAGAAACAAAAAAAGAAATTAAATAAAGAGGTTATGTGGTCTCATAATTATGACTAATGCATCAACGTCTATGAACATTCAATTTAAGATATAAAAAGTCTTCTGAATGAGGTCATTGTTTCATGAAAAAATTGTCCAGTGATACTACTCAAAAAGTGAATGTTTTTAGAATTCCATATACATCTCAGTTCAAAGAAGTAAAGGAAAAAAATATGGATTTTAATGTCATTCAATAAAGGCTAATGTATTATAATAATTAGATAGTTTATTTGAAAAATAAAATTGTTTTTTTAATGACACGTTTGAATTGAATGAAAAGACAAATAATGATTAGGAGAAAAACATTCATACTCTTAAAGAAAAAATACTCTATCTAGAGGAATTGAATCATAACTAGGATCAATTGTTTTCATAACAAGAAGAGAATGTCCTAAATAAGTAATAATTTCTTGAAAATCTCAATGAATATAGGATGGAATTCAATAAGTTTAAGAAAATTGTTTAAAACCTATAAAAGAAGGTGAAGTATAAGGAGAAGAAATTAATTTTTGAACTCAATTTGTATTTATTTTGAAAAAACAAATTAATGATTTTTTCATCTATATATAGTTTGATAGAATGTTATCAATGTATTTTGGATGAATATTCTTTCATTTATTCTAGATGATCAAATTCTTTGTTTATTTTTATATTTTCCTTCTCTAACCCCTTTTTAGGTATTAGAGGACTTTCCATATTTCATTCCATAAATCATGAAGGGAGTGAATGATTTTGATAGGGACGGAAATTTTCATAAAATGGGAGAATGCCATATATAGTGGGAGAGTGTTTTAGTAATGGGGAGTAATATTTCCTAAAATAATGATAATACGATCTTTATGGTTATTTATATCCTAAGGGGGAGTTATGTCATATTCAATATCATATTCAGAAGAGTTTCAAAAATTAGGGGGATAGAAGTATAAGTTTTTACTTCTAAATACAAAAAATTCTTTAAACTATTTTTGGACATAAATTTTATTATGTAATTTTATATTTATGTCTTGTGTTTTTTTCCTTCCAAAATGGGGGAGAATTTTATGTCAAAATTCTATTTTTTTACTTTATTTATTCATTTTGTTTTGGAAATCAAAAACTATTTCTTAAATACTGAATTATAGACATATTTATGTCCAATTCATTCTATCATACATTATTTTATGAAAATCAATTCATATTTTATCATTATAATTATCATAGTTTATATGATAAGAATTGTACCCATGATAATTGTAGTGATGTTTCATTCAATGCTTATTGAAACGAGCTTGGATAAAATTTATATCATACACATTGGAAATGACTTTTATCATACTCATTGTCTAGACTTTTGTACTAAAACTATTATCATAATTATATATATCATACTGAATCATGTAATTCAAATCATCAAACTATTTTCAATTTTTTATCATACGTAGAAAATATATCTGTAATAAAAGGAAATACTTTAAATAAAAACAATGTTTTGTATTATAGGTTAACCAAAAAGATATTGCGATTTCTATTTCAATATGATAGTTAGAGTGCCAGGTGTCCAAGTCCCATTGAAATTTTATGAGACAATATGACCATTGGAGTCCAATATGACCGTTGGGATGAATACTTATCAATACTGGGTCATTTTAAAGAGATCAAAGCTATTATTTTTTGAGACTATGTGAGAGATTTTCCAAATCCACTACGTCTGAAAACTATGAAATTTTCAGGTCATGAACTACATGTTCCATATACCTATAACAGTCAAGAGTTTTGTTTTTCATTGTGTGACACTGATCGGTGTGGTTAGGATTAGGGGATTCCATGGCTTGTAAGACAATGGTGTTGATATTTAGTGGATTGAGGTATTCCAAGGTTAAAAATACAGAGCAACTAATTACCTTCTTGACCAAGGGCTTCTGGGGGTAGTCCTACAGACTGAAGCTGATAACTGTATCGAGGGATTACCCTAGTGTGGGTACGATATAATTTATTGGAAGTATAAATAAGGTACCTTTATCCTAGGTTAGGGAATACACTTATATTTGGGTTAAAATAATTGTTTTAATTTCTTATACTACTGTAATAAAAATTGAATCATCTATATATTTATTTATTCTATTCTGTATTTTGGGATTATGATCTTTTTAATTATAATTTATGTGATTATGATCACTTCAATTAATCAATCTGATTATATAAGACTTATGGTATTATCATTATTTTGTTTTACTCTGATTATCATAACAACTGTGATTATGATACTTACCACACATACTTTGAATATGATAAAATATGACCTATGAAATATATATCTGAATCAACATGATTATGATATGTTTATAACTGGACCTAAGGGCAATTCCGTTTACTATTTTATTTCATAAAAGGTTTGGTTAATTTAATTAGTTTGAACTCTTTTAAACTTAATTATTTTAGGGGTAATTTTTTTAAACCTACAATTTACCACTCGGGTATTTTTTTCTTTAGCATATACATTACGATACAATAATTGGTATCAGAGCCAAGTATCTATTATATTGATTCTTAAAATTAATACTCCAACGCATGAGATCATTTCAAAGGTATGAAACCTCCAAATATCCTATCTAATATTCAAAAATAAAATATATAATAGAAAATAAACCTTTGACACCACTTTGTAATGACTTTACATGATTTCCACTATAAAAATTTATCTGAGCTGGTTCATCACATGACCTCTATTGCACCTCTCCATATTCTACAGGTGACCAACTAATAGTGAGGGTATAATGAAATACATGGAGAAACTATACCCAATTTACCATTGTAGTCTATAGAATATAAATAAGGAATAAAATAATAGAAAAAAATATAACCATGTATCACTAAAAATATATTCCAAAACTCGTTACATGCCCAAAACCAATAGTACATATGAAATTTCATGTCATACAATGACATGTGGAAAAGAAAGGCCAACAATAATGAAATGATAAAAAATCCACAAAATGGGTCACGAAACCAATTCTGGTTCCCTCATCCATATACATCCCTAATCCCCAAATAAAACCTCTCAGAAAGGGCCTTTTTCCCTTATCCTAAACCATAACCATGAAATATACTCAGGTACCCAATGGGGGAATAATTAGGTTCTGAGTAAAAATTAGTTGTCCATAATTGACAATTTCTAAAAATATCTCTTCTAATACTATATCTATAGTATAAAAAATAATAATGAAAAAAACTAAAAAAAGTTAAATTGTTTAACTTTTAGGAACTAATTATTTTATTTTTTAGTTTCACATGTTATCCAATTTTCATGAAACCTTCTTTGGCCCATGTTGGTGGTCTAAGCCCTGTTTCAAAGGAATCACAGGTCGAAAAAAAGCCCCAGTCTATTAATTTGACTAAGATTCATAACACCATGTCTTACCACCCAAACCATGATATAGAACTCCATGTCCATACCATTGGGTTTAGAAGCATTCATCCTTTCCCTAAAAAAACTACTATGCATAGTGGGTCCCGTGCATCAATAAGGCTTGTCCATGTGAGAGGA
Source organism: Viscum album (assembly GCA_963277665.1). NCBI lineage: Eukaryota > Viridiplantae > Streptophyta > Magnoliopsida > Santalales > Viscaceae > Viscum > Viscum album. The sequence continues at coordinate 1,364,095,035 of OY728159.1, forward strand.
GTATCAGTCCAACTTCCAACTACTATTTATCACATAACAAACAGTCATGTTCAATGATCCATCATTAACCATAACTCAAGGTGAATCATTCCCATTATATCACAATTCTATTTTACTTTACATTAATTATATTCCCAATTCTCATATACTAACCATTTTATAATTTCAACACATCACACACATTTATTAACCATTTAAATCCATTTAACCATGTATCCAAGACTCATTAACCAATTTTCACACCCATCCATTTATATCGTTTGACTTATTTAACTATTCATGTTATGATAAACTCCCTACCATGCTATGTTATTACGTTAACCACAATTATAATTGGTTTAATATCATAAAACCCTAAATTTATTATTTAAAAACCTAATATTTTATTTTCATGGTAGTGTCCAAACCCAAGCGTGTCTTTAGTCCAGGGCTATTTAGACTCATTAGATGTAACATGGATGATGAGGGGTGTAACAGATCATTTAGATACCAAATTAACAATTTACTACCAAGAAAAAAACACAGCATAATAACACCAAGGTTATATCCACATACACATAACCAATATCAATAATATGGGTTATACACTATAGAACACCTAGCTCATGCTCAGAGATAATCATTCTCTTAACCTCATTCTTTGATTCAATCTTATACAAAATTCAAAATCCCAACCTATAATCTACCAAAAGGAGTGTTTTAGGGATTTAGATGGAGAAGAACAATTACAAAAGTACTTTTCTATAATATAAAGGAATGAGGAGTGTTAGACTCATCCGAGGATTCAATTCTCACACAACCATCTCCAAATGGCCATGAATCGAGGGATAATTATTTCTTTGAATCTTTTGGGGAGGTAGTTCATCATCGGTGCTAGTATAAGGTGAAATGGTAGTAAAATAAGGTGAGTGTTCATAAAGTCTGAGGGGGAAATGGTAAATTCTAACTCCTTATATAGGTACATGTTTTGTCCACACGGTTGGTAAAACTGATCTCCAACCATGTGCCACGATCTGTCCAAGAGGGACCAGGTCACATAGTCTCCTAAGAGCCCATATGGTTTGAAAAACAATGTGGTGTCCATGAAAAATAGATATATCCATGTTTTAATGGTTTGATGGATCCCCCTTTCATAGTTTATCAACTTTTTACCCTCCCCTTATAGGTCGCATGGTTATGAGATAAATTTTGAACAAACATGCACTGACCATGCACCCTACCTAGTGTAGCCTCTTTTCATCCATTTTTATTTCCAGAACCCTCTAGAAGCCCCCATAAATACTCATCTTCTTAGGGAATAAATAATTAAACAAAATAAAAGAGTTCAAAAAAACTAAAATGGCGTGTACCTAATTAGATTATTGGGATTTTACCTTAATCCCCAAAGTGGGACCTGGGTTTTTACTACATTCATATGAAATGTTCTAGTTGTTAATCATCAATCTAATGCTGGGTGGGATTTCTTTTAGATGAACCACCCACACTTCTTCATTTTATCTTAATATTCTTCTTTTTTATTGAGTTATACATTGATAAATCATGTAAAATCCACCCCCATTGTAATGATAGACAACTTAAATTGTGGTGGTAGAACAATTAACGAGTCCCACTCTTTCTTAGTTTTTACTTGAACAATATCCTCATCATTATATAATGATTTTAATGGTATGTTTTATAAAAATAATAGTCAATGGGAAATTTAGAGTGTAATTACATTTGAATAAAATTAAAACATGAATATTCAATATCAAATCCCCCCTAAAAAATTAAGACACTAATTTATTGGTTTCCTTGAGAAAATCCACTCATATCTCCTCATACACTCCCCCTAATAAGTTTCTAACAAGTTCAAGGAGAACCTAGAGTTCCTATTGCAGAGATTCAACTTTTTCATCATCTTTATCTAAGGATAAAAATAATTTGGATGAATCTAAAATTTTAAAATAAGGTGAGGGAATACATAATTCATCTTAAAAAAATAGAATGAGAAGAGTTAGAAAAATATTATCTCCCTTAAGTGTCTTGAATTCGTTTTCTTTCAACGTGGTAAATGATTCTTGGTGTTCTATTTCACGATACATAGGTATGTATTTAGGCTCCCCCATAATTTCTTCAAATTCCACCAAATGAGTGGTTTTGTATTATTCTAAATCATGGGAGAGATACAAAGGTTTTAGTTCTTTTACGTTTTCATGAAGTGGGAGATAGTATTACACCTCATATTAATTCTAGAATTCATCAATATCTTTTTGATACCATTTTTATACATCAAAAACAAAACATTCTTTATAAATATCATCTAAAATTGATTAATCTGGTCCAAATGGATCTTCTTTGAATTCTTTTGAGGTCTTCCCTAGCTCTTCAACATAAAAAATTAGTTGGTAAACCTCATCCACATATTTATCAAGTTCAGTTTTCTCTTGATACTTATGCATTATTATGTACATTGGTCAATTCATCTGATATATCTTCTCTTCAATATATTGAAACTAATCTTTTATATTGTTATAATAAAACTGTACATGATGTTTTACCTATGTAATTTCTTCATAAATATCGGTGTGAAATAATGAATTATATTTTTGTACCTTGAATTTTTTTGATAAAATGTTGGGAAGCACTCATAAAGTTCAATTAATTGTTAGGACAATCCCTTCAATACTGGGAATTCGAGAGCATCATTAAGGTCTTGAATGATCTCCTTGAATTCCTACTCATTGATTAGTTGTATTATATCTCCTATTATATGTTAATAAAATAACTAAGAACCATAATATAAGGACCAAGGTGAGTTAAATTTTTTTATTATTAATTTTTTAAATTTGAAAATAGGAAAATATTTAGAATTTGAATATTTGCATTTCCTCTTTAGAAAAAGAACAATGTTTTCATATTTTCCAATCATTTGGTGTAGAAAAAAAAATTATTTTCTAATTTAAAAATGTTGTAATGTGGTAAACCCATTTTTTCTCTAGGGAGGATCACACAAAAATACCATTTTTCACATTAAATTTTTTGAATGAAGTGGATATTTTTTTTGTAATTTTCTGATTAAAAAAATAATGTAATTAAATAAAGGCTGAAAAAAAATTAATGAATAAAGTGATGGTTTCATGGTATGATGAACTTTTTAAATGTCATAATTGACATAAAAATAATCCCCCCTCTTATAATTGAATTATTAATTAATGAATCCTTGATTTAGTTTTCATAACCCTTGGTAAAAGGAACGAATGGAATCCACTCCTATCTGAATGGAAATCAGCAAATCATCCAGAAAATGCTAATTAAAGTAAAAATAAGAAATTTTTGCACCTTATAAATCTATAATAACTTATTTATTCCACATATGTGATAATTTTCTCTATAATCTCACCACCTAACACAATCTTCTTGATCGAGAGAACTGCACAAAGCAGAGGGAGATTAAAGAACATCAATCAAAGATGAAAATAAAAAATAAAAACATAACCCTTTATACAATCAAATTGTGATAATTGAGAAAAAATTAAAATATAATTAATTAAATAGAAAAATAGAGTTTTTAATTAAATCAAAATACCCCACCATTATAAAAAGAAAACCCCACTTCCCTAATCACTCTAAATTTTTACCCCACTATGTGAAGGGTAATACAGTTGAAAGTGGAAGCATAGAGCATTATAAAACAAGAAAAATAGAAAATAAAAAATAAAAAACACTTAAAGGTTCCTATTCTCCATCATATCCTCTTTGGATCATTATTAAACCCCATTGAATGAATGTGGAAACATATATTTATATGGTTGAGGGGGGAAATTGTTCCCTCAAGATTCTATCAACTGATTGTTTTAGATATTTTTTATAGTAAATGTTTGATTCTTGGGATGGTTTATTTATAAAATTTGTTCAAATATATCTTTTAAATTACCCCTAAAAACATTATCTCAATTTAATTTTGTTTGTAAAATGTTATTTTTGAATTACTCAAGCATAATTTTATAGTTCAAGAGGCCCTTCATCTTTGTCAAATATTATGAATTAAATGTATTTATTATATAATGTATTTCCTAATGAAATTTAATTTTGACATGTGCCTTTGATAACTATTTCATATCTATATGGAGTCACCTCATTTAGATATATGTTTCCTGAGTTATTCTTTATATACTGAGGTGAGGTCTATTTTGTCGACCATAAATTATTTTCAACTTGATTGATTTTTCTAGGCACGTGATTGTTAAATTATATCTAGTTCAATATTAAAGATCTCAATTCCATAAATAAAGTAATACTAAAAAAATAATCACATCATTTGAATCCATAATTAATATGTTAAGCTCTAAATACATAAGTGATAGAAAATAGTTAAAGTAATATAATTTAGCTATTTTCACATTTTAGCTCAAAATTGACCAGAAATAAAAAAATGATGAAAATCATATAAAATAGTAATATTTTTAGGGATTAAATCATTAAAATACACATAAAAAACTATTTCAACATTATCTATATCAAATTCCCATAATGTATTAGTTTTATAACTAATCCCATATGTAACTTCTCATGAGACAAAAACATTACCCAAAACAATAGAGCACTATCTGGGCACATAAATCATAAATTATACATGATTATGAGCTCCAAAAAGGAAATAAATAATAAGAAATAAGCATGATAATTTCCCACTGAATAAAATGGGTTGCATCGTCATGCATCATATCATAGTCAAAGATTATTTCCTAAACATATCAATTAGAAGAAAGAATGGATTTGTTTTATCTTTATATCATAGTACATACACCAATGTTAAAAAAATATTGTTTATTTATAAAAACAAGATGATAAAGGGTATATTATTTTTTATATAAATTATCTTTCCAAATGGTGTTTTAAGGATTCAGTTAATGACTTTCATAGAAAGATAAATTATGGTGTTTTCTGTGAAAACCTAAAGTAATCCAGAATGGTTATACATAAAATATAACATTATTTATTAAAATAATTAATTATAATAATGAATTGAAATTAGTTTTACATAAATTTAGTAACAGATAGAAAATATACCCTTAATCAGCTTTGATTATAAATATTTATTTGAGAAATTAACTTATTGATTGTATTACACCGTCAATGTAGGAGAGAATAATATAGGTATATATGTAAGAGAAAAATAATACAATTTAGATTAATTTCAAAGCATAAAAGTGAGGTAGAAGGTTATTTATATGGGATAATTCCATAACCCAAATAAAAAGTTTGGTTTAGAGAGATCCCATTACTTAGGTTCAAGAATCATTCTGCACTTGCACTTAACATCATTCTCCTTTTTATGTATCCTCTTATGATTCAAATTAAGGAATATTGGCATAAACTTTTGATAATAAATTCAATAATAATTCATAGGGGAGATTATTCGGAAGGTAATTTGGAATAAATTTAGAAAGATAAAAGGCTTAGAAGATGCGAAGATATGGGTTGGTATTTATATGGAGAAAGAGGGTTGTTTTTGAATATTATAATCAATAGGTTATTATTTTCAGTCAACAATACCAAAAATATTTATTATTTTTATTATATATAGTAAATGGTTCTGTTATCTCTAAATAATGTGTTGTTACATAATACATGACTAATAAACTCACGCATTTAGTTTATAATGTAAAATATCATATTTTATTTCATTTCATTATTCACCATAAAATCCATTATTTTAGAAAAATGGCCAAAATTTTCACTAATTATTTTTCCACATGAATATTCCAAAAATGAAATCAATTTTGTGAAAATATTTTTTTAATTATGTTTTATTTAATTAAAAAAATATCAATATATTTGGAAAATATTTTTTTTATTATGGTCACATTTTTGACAGTCGAAAAAATCACTTGAGGTATTATAAAGTCATATTATCATAAAAATAGAACATATAATTAATATATACACCCATTTTATGAAATTAAATTTTCTTTTAAATAATTATATGTTTTATAAGAATTAAAATAAAACAGATATGTTTTAAAAAAATACTAACAATTATTTTATCATTTTTTAAAAATCTATTTACTCATATAATAGTGTATGTTTTCCATATTTTAGTTTTTTGTGAGACATATAAATTATTTTACATCTACATGGGTGATTTTTCTATTATAATGATTATGTTAAGATTCTTAACGGTAAGATTTCTATTCTAGTAGTAATATTACAATTCCAATGACCAGATTATAATTCCAATGATCAGATATATAATAGTCATATGGTGTCTATAATTTCTATTAATACATCATATTTAATTAATTATTCATTTAGTTATATTTTATTTCAATGTAATATATACATATATTAATTTTCAAAGATTATATTCAATTACTTATAATATGATTCATTCATATAGTATTGTTCATGAGTATGATTAATATTGGAAATCAAACAGATAAATTTTTTCATATTATTGTAATCTTATTTTCTATTTTTTACCCCATTGTAATAATTTTAATTTTTATGGAATTTTTTTATATAGATTTAATGTTTAATTTGAAATAATAAAATTTAGTTAGTATTATCTTGTAGTGAATGTGCATTACATAATATTACATAGGAAAATAAAAAAAATTACATATTCCAAAGGGAAAATCCATTGGTAAAATTACATGTTATTACATTCTTCACCCTTAATAAATTTCAACGACAATTTTTTTAAAGAATATGGGTTGAAAATAGGAAAGGGTACTTATACATTATAGCTTCCTACATTTCTCTTTCTTCTACCTCAAACTGATAGTTGCACCATATTACTTGGACTGGGTGAGTTATCTTTATCTATATAACTTTATCTCTACGTTCCAAGATTTTCAGCTAATACTCCTAAAAAGAAAGATTATTTTCAACATATACCACCTCTTAATTTATTACTTGTTAGAGATATAGTATTTTCACAAGAGGGATAATTGAAATATGTCCTGTGATTTAGAAAGTGTTGGTGTGAGTTCTATTCAATATGACAAAACTATAATGAGATCAAGAATCTCAAAGGGGCCGATATACTTAATATATAACATTCCCTTCTTCCCAAATTTCATGACTATTACATGAAGATATGAAAATAAAATAATTTATCTCCAATATTAAATTACATGTTTCTATTAAATAATGTCATAATATCTAATCTATCAACTCTGAGAATCCCTAATGTGAAGATGGATTATCATGACCTTTACTACCATTTTTTGACCATTATAAGAACTAACATCACTAATTCAGAAACATCATCCTAGTACACTAGTGTTCTACATATCTTCAAATAACTGTATTCCTATTGATATTCTTTAATGATTGAGTGGAATCATTTATTATATGATAACTCAAATAGCGGAAGTTACTGACTCCACCCCCCTCTAATTTCAATCGGTCATTCACTCAACATAAATTTAATTTTCTTGATAATACACTCATATTGGCCATTATTTTGGTGGTGATAAGCCATAATAAAGTTCAACATAGTGTTTAAATCATGTTGTTGATTCTTTTAGAACTTGGAGATAAATCTCACATCTCATTCAGATAATATTCATAGTGGTGTTCTATATAGCCTCACTACTTCTTTATTGCATATCCTTTAATGTGGATCAATTGATAATTCCTCTCAAGTAATAATGAAATGAGAAATATTTATAATTCTTTCCACCATAACCCATAAATCATTATTTCATATGGACTTCTTTAGAAGGCTAGTGACAAAGACTATGGTGATGTTTTCCCAATTCTATGTAGGTATGGGTAATTGTTACAACCCCCCTTAGACATTTCCCCCTTTATTCTTCACCTACTAACATATACCGTATGTTAATGCATATTCTGCAATCTCCTTCTTCATATTTTCCAACCAATAGTTAAATTGGATACAATGATACATCTTTGTGCTCCTTGGTTGAATAGAGTAGGAAAATCTATGAAAATCATTCAAAATAACATTCATTATCTCTATATTTTATGGTATACATAGTCATGCCCAGAATCTTACAAATCATTCATTACAAATTTTGAAATTTGAGGATTTCCCTTGTCTTATAGATTCCACCATATTATGTATTTCTAAATCATATCATTGGGTATCCTTTATCTTATTTATATGGGATGATTGAGTAATCATTTGAGAATGTTATGATGGTACTCCTTCCGTTATGATCCACATGTCCTTCATTTACATGTCTAAGAAGATTGGATCCTTTTCAATTATAATCATTTATATGGAGTATGGATCCTTTCTACTTAGAAAATCTTAGACTTTATTTTATTTCCCATGATAGTAGTGGGTTGATCAGTCATAGTACTAAATCACATCAAACCATATTCACTGACATATATTAATCTCCTTTTGTGTGAATATATATTTGAGGATCTTATAATCCGTATATGCTTAATACTTCTCCCCATAAAGGTAATTGCACTAGATTTTCAACATGAAAAATATTTTTAGAATATTTAGATCATCCGTTAGTTAGTTCTTATCAATAAATTTCACCTTCCTTGGTGCATAGGAAACTACTACATCATTATTCACTAGTACAAAACCAAATACCATCATTGAACAATCATAGTATACAAAAAAAAATTCCCCACTTGAATCTATCTTCACATTCATCTGTTTATGAAAACAATACCCCCTTTCGAGCCATATTGGTTAGCAGATTTGAAAATAATGAGAAGTTTCTCACAAATCATCAGTAATGAAAAGATAGTCTAAGTATACTAGTGTTATCAATTGAAATTGACATTTTGAGAAATCCATAGTTTAATTTATCATAGAAAAGTCCATACATATCCCTTTTTTGGTGACAACATTCCCCAACAATGATACATCCTCCATCCAAAACCAACATTTATAGTACTTTTTATATAGATTCCCCTTTCAGAAATCATTATAATATTATTAAAATACTTCGCATGTTCCTCCTTACATTTGGAATATTCTATAATATCATCTACAAAAAGTACAAAAAAAATTATTGAAGTAATATCTAAGGGATATATTCATTAAGATAATAATTATTCTTGGTGAATTATTGATTACAAAGGGAGTCACTATGAACTGATAGTGTTTATTCATTGTTCAAAAGATATTTTTGCGAATATATTCCTTCTTTACCATTATTTGGTAATATTCTAAACAAAGTTACACCTTATAAAAATACTACACCCATGTAGTTGGTTGAAAAAATCACCTATCAATAGAAATTGATACTTGTTCTTTATCCATATTTTCTAGTTCATGATAATGAATGTAGAGCCCCCTTGACCCAACCTTATTCTTGAAAATGTGGGCAAGAACATGACATGATAAAGAATTGGGGAATATATAACACTTTTTTAGATCCTATGGTAACTTCTTCTATAGTTCATATAACTCATTGGGGGATTCTTGGATATGGTTAGGTCTATAAGTATATTTTCTACTCAGAACTCAACCTCTTGGTCAGAATAAAGACTATACAATTCTTCCGGGAATAAATAAGTATAATCCCTCTAAATGAGGCTATCTTCTAGCATGATTCTATAAATTTTTACAATATTTGGGGTATACCTGATTTCCATCAAGGAAATAATATCAACTCTTTAGTATAATATTCCAAATAAGATACATCCCCCTTTTTACCATAAAATCATTTTTTTTATTTTCAATAAAAAAACTTTTTGGGTTAAAGTGTGAACCAAAAAAATGTCTAAATTCTACATTCCAGCATGCCCAATGATTACATAATCAAAATTAAAATACCCAAATTCCTAAAAAAACTTTACAACTATAAAAAAATTCCAAGAATCAAAGGTCAAACACTCCAAAAAGATACCCAACATGTGGATGCCTTGAACTGCAAGCCACCTGTGACATCTAGAGTCACGTTACCAATAGTCCACCACTATCAGTCAATAAACCACCATTTTAATCATCCCTATCCATCAGATTCAAATATTATGACTAGATAAATCAATCCAGAGGATCCATTCAACCTCATAACTTCATCGTCGACATTCAACACCATTTAACTTGTCTCTACCATATAATTCCCTCATTACCACCATAAAAGCTTCATAAAAAACATAGAGAATTTAGAACCTTCACCTATTATAGAACATCATATTCCACTCACCAACCCAAAGATCATAGAACACTTCAAGAACAACTCTCATAACCTCTTTACGACCACACCAAACCGACTTAGAAGAGAGAATTGAACCAGAATGTTAGATAAGAGTTGAGAATAGAATGCCTCAGTCGGGGGTCATGTTGGAGACCAAATCATCTTCCTAAGTTGAGATAAAACCACAAATATACATAAAAAAATTGGACCAAAAATATGAAATCAAGAAGAACCAACACCATAAAAGACTCTCTCGTTATAAGAATGAGCCCAACAAAACCCCAGTTTAGACCTCATATCGCTGCTCAAAATAACAAAACAAAAAAAACACAAATAATCACTAGAAAAAATAACAAAATATAGAGAACGATCCTTGAAGAAGTGATTCAAAGGCTAGAACCAATGAATAACATGAACTGAGACAACTTCCATACCCACTCTAGAACCCTCCCTTGTAGACCAGAACCCCACAACAAACGTGACCAAAATAGAGTCAGACCTCATGGGTTGGAAAGAAAGGGAATCAGATATGAGGAAAGCAAGATGATTCCACCAAGGCTTCCCCAAACCATCTAAATTTAGAATACATATACCCAAATGAGATGTTTTAGGCATTAGGTTAGAACGAAAGAGGGGCGTTGAGTGACATGCGATGTCCAGACCAAAAAGCTGCATTAGTTGATAAAGGGGAAGGTTAATGTCAAAGAAGTATTAAGATATAAAAAAGGTGATGTTAGGAGATAAATCACCATCAACTAGACTCCCAAAACCCAGGGATAGAAAAAGGAGGAAGCATCATGAGCACAAATATTTGGGCGACTGTAGTGTCATCTCCTTCTACCTTACACTTTTATAAAATCAATGAATTACTCTGGATGTGAAGAGTGATCTATCTCTCCCAAAAGACGATGTTGTATTTATGTAAGGATAGATAATCAAAGACCAATATAGAATCAAAATCCACTAAATAATGTAATATAAGATTTTTTTAGAGGAAGAGTCCACAAAAATTCATTTGGTAGGAGTTATATACTTGGGGTTGAAATTATTGATCAATTTTATGTTCTTCTAGACATCTCAAAAATCATATTTTGAGGTTTTATTTGAATAAATTTAAACATGAAATATATGATACAATGTATATTAATATAATCATATAATTAATCTGAATATCATGAATGAATAATGAAATTTAATTTTTGTATTTTATTATGGTCATTGTCAATTAATTTATCAAAAATAAAAATTTGTAAGATAATAATAAAAATAAAATTTTTATAAAAAGGATAAATATGAACATATAAGGAATTACTTATAAATGATATGTAAATAATAAATTATCATTTTATAGGTTTAAATCTTTGTTATCCATGTTAGTGTTTCTTATTAGGTTTTATAACCATACTATATATTCATCAAAACATATAATTTTATCATTTTGAGAGAAAAAAAATTTATGGGGTGAAGTGGGAACATGTACACACCAATGAAGAGAAAAAACATTATGAAACTGAATAAAATATAATATTTTAAATTTGAAATTTCAAATACAGTTTGATCCCCCTTATATTGGTTTTATAGGATGCCTCTAGCATGGTCTCTTATAATATAGACTCATCCGAGTAAACTTTCCTTGAAAAAACTAGAAGTACCATCACTAGAAATGAGACAAACCTTCACAGAGAAGTTGAAACATGAACAAAAAAACATTTAAATCAATTTCTGAACATACTACACCAAGATAAAGAACATAAAAATATAGGAGATAAACACCATGATCCAAAATCACTTTATCAACAAAATTAATATACATAAAGAAGATCATTGATGTTTGGGGGAGAACCAATATAAGACCACCTCAACCAAGCCACCAGAATCAACCCGAATCCATAGAATGGGACAATACTAGCTCTATGAGATTAATAACTATGATAGATATAAATCCCCTTGTATTATCTAGATAAGTATTTAATTTTTTAGTATCCACTAACTCTATTCTTCACTAAAAATTTCAAGATATTAATATATAATTAGATGAATCTATAGGGTTCTCACTAATGTATTTTAATCCTAATACCCCAAAATAACTGGAACATTATATAATAACTATTATAGAGACACAATTTTTTTTACATATATAATTACACGTTTTTTAGATAAACATTCAAAAAACACAACCCAAAGATCATGGGACCAAGTATCTTTGGAAGGCTAGTTTCATAACACATAAAAAGAAATATAAAAAAATACCTTTATTTTATTCCCCTTAATGATCTATTAAATATTTTAAATCTATTAAAGTCTTATATGATAAATTTGTGGAATATATAAGTGAAAGGGGTGAGCTATAAATCATAGTAATGTAACAAACATGATAACGAGGCATAACATGTGAGTTAAATGACATAACATGATATCATAAAAGATAGCCTCATGAATAATCACATGGGAGAATAAAATAAACAACATGGGATAAAAATATCTTAGAAACATAGGAATGTGGAAGAAAAATAAAACATGACATAAGAACAAGTCAAGGGTAACTTCGAAGACAACATTACATGGTTGAAAAAGTCCCATCATGGATTACGTTTAATACCTAATCCCATACGTAACGTCTCACGAGACAATTAAATTACCCAATGAATTAGAGTGCAATATAGGTGCACCCATCATAACATGAATATGATTATGTCTTCTATAAAAGGAAATAAATCATAAGAAATAAACCTAAAAAATACCCTTGGAATGAAATGTGTTTCATAATCTTACCTCATATCATAATCAAAGGAGATTTCATAAATATTACATAAAGAAGAAGGAATTAAATATTTTTGATGTTCATAGATGATTATATAATCGTTAGCCTCAAAATATGGTGTTCATTTAAAAAAATCATGAGAAAGGGTATTTAATTGGTTATAAAAAAGAGTTTTCAAAATGGTATTTCAAAAAAATCCATTAAAGAATTTTGAAAAAAAGTTTATGTATAAAATTTTCATTGAAAACTGGAGGGGAACCATAATTGTTATAAAAAAATATTCCATTGTGTAATTAAATAAATAATTGATATTTAAACATTAAATTAGTGTTACATAAATGGATTAATTTGTTGAGGAGTTCCCCTTAATCAGGTTTTATTTTAAGGAATGAATTTTTGAAATAAAATTAATGCACGTATTACCCCAAAAAAGGATAGAAGAATAATATAGGTATATATTTAGGAGACATATAAATATATTTTTGAAGTATTATATTTAAGAGAATTATATTTCATAACATCAAATAGATAATTAATGTGAGTTAGACACAGAAAGGGAAAAAATGAAAATGATGGTTTTAAAAGATCCCTTACCTTAGGTTCTAGAATAATTATCCACTTGTACTTAACATCCTTCTATTTTGGATGTGAACTCTTGGGATTCCTCTTAAGTCACCTTGGAATGATATTTTGATAAAACCAACATCACTTGGACATGTGGTACATAATGAACAAACCCTCTTCAACCTGACCAATCACCCGAGCTAGCCCGCCATATATCCCGAAGTGCATTCTTTATTTCTAATGACTAGAGATAAGAACCAGGTATAACCAACTGTCACTTAAGAATGAATTCACAACTAATAATATGGAATGAACCATCCATGAAATGAGATTACCAAATAAATTTCATCAATTTCGATCAATATAAAATGAAACATCGAGAGTATTCATAGATGATAAGAATATAACATTAGAATTAAAAAAATCATAAAGAAACAATCTCATAACAATACATATACATGGTAAAATTATTGAAAATCATAAAACTCCAAAATAAGGGGGAAAGACCAAATAGAGATAATAAATACATAAAAATAGATAAAAAATACCAAAGTGGATCATCATGATCCAATATATGTGGGACCACATCTCTTCCAACAACCAATGGATAACATTAATATAAAATATACACCATTGGATATAGTTTTTATTACCATAACTATTTCATTCCAAAAAAATCTACATACACCCAAATAAATATTTCAGTATTTATGTACAAAGGCAACTTGAAAACTACCATGATATTATTTACAGTTTTACCCATTGAAACCAGTAAAATAGTTTGAAAAAACTTTTCAGAACAAAAACAATTGAAAATATAAATTTTTAAATAATCCATGGAAATTCATTTTGTTTTCCATATCAAATAAAATAGCTTTTCCAAATAATTTTAAATCATACTTAAAATAAATAACCAAGGATACAAGTCATGGTATGCTGAACATATCCAATAAGGAATAGTAAAGGTAAACCTAAACATCAACATTATATTACCATATAAATGAGAAGATGAAATGGGAATAATATATCTTATCAAATAAAATATAACAATAATTAAACATAAAAAGAATATAAAATAATCTAAAGTGATTAATGTTCACATAGGTATTTGACCATTACTCTTATTAAGAGTGAGTCTAAAAAGTATTTCTAGCCAGTTGGAAAATAATGGAAGCTCTCACGGTCTTTCTTGAGCCATACTATAAGATCTATTAGGGTCTCTCAAGAAAATAATTGAATCTCTCATTGTTATCCTACCAAAAGGCTCTCTCAGTATCTTGGAAAAAATGGAATCTCACATAGTCTTTCCTCCAAAGGCTCCCCTGATTCTTTGTACAAACCCTCACTCACACCCTAGTTAACTCATGTGCTACATCATTCCAACATAATAAAAAAAATTTAAAATCCACAAAAACAAATTTTATAAGATTTTTTTTTAAAAAAATTACCATTTTATAAAAAAACTTCCCACAAGGTAAAAATATTTCTAATTCCCTTTTAGAAATTCATTTGAAACCATAAAATCCCTTTGATCTAGTATATCATGAACTTGGGGTTCATACACGCCACTCTAATTTAGAAAGCTCTCTTTAAATATTCAAATTTCCAAAACAAATCTATGGTAGAAATAAAAAATGTAATATGTAATAAACCCAAATTGTTTTAGTTGAAATTTAAATGAAAAACCAATGTTTATTACCAATTTAATGGTAATCCATGAAAAAACCCTTAAATAGAGACACCTACCTTGGATATGGTCCCAACCATATCAACAACGAAAATTACCATATATAATAGGATGATCGAGTCCTTACAGACATAATATAAAAGAAAAAAAACAATTTAACCCATTACATACCCTACATTTGGGAAAGAGACCTGTAACGTCCCAGTTCTAGAAGCCACCCAGAGGAACCCCGTACCAGGTTGGTAACATGGCCTAAAGAGCATTTCCCCAAACGCCAGAGGCTGCCGACTAGCAGCGATGGCCTTGGGTGTGATAGTGGGTTAAACTATGCCCTCATTAGCAGAGTACACAGTGGAAGAAAAACAAATAGACAACATTAAAAACTGTAACCATCCAAACAAGAGTAAATGATAAACAACAGAAGATTAACAGTAAACAACTAGAGAACAGACACACATATATATATATATATAAAATGATGCATTATACATATATCTAGGAAAGCATCCAAACAAGTCACAATGCTGAATACAATACTAAACCAAAATGCAAAAGAAAACAGGTAAAATCCTCAGCATCACAAGGCATAGCTTGGTCTCATGCTCTCCAGCTCCAAAATGAGTCAAGTACCTGATGTGGAAGGGCACATTCCCTTATCTATACATGCAACAACATAGTTTATTTGAGCCCAAAATCATGGACCAAATAGGGTGTGAGACAAGGTCCCAGTAGGAAACCACCAAAAGATCTGTGCCTAACAGTCAATGAATACATGGAAAGTAAAAGTACAGGAAGAAGTAAACAGGAAAACACATAGCAGCTACAATCCATAGTGTCTATCATATAAAGTACACAAGTAACAACCAAATAAACAAGTAGAACAATAGGTAACCCCCGAGGTAGTTCTCACAGCCTAAACCTTGTGGTTCAACCAACAATTACTAGCAACCATATGGAGGCACACACAGTCTCACCCCTCTAGTTCAGCTGAAGAATATACTCTCTGAGGAAGCACTCACCATCAATTCCCCCTATAGTCTCGTATCGTACTAAAGTCTCTCTAGGGAAGCACTCAATTTCTCTTTCCCCCTGTAGCCCGCGTCGAGGAACTACAGACTTTTTGGGGAAGCACTCATCATCAATTCCCCCTTAGGTTTAACATCGAATTAATAAGACACTCTGGAGAAGCCCTTACGTCCATTCTCCCTATGGTCCACTACAAAAGGCTCTCACAGCCCCGTGTAAAACAAAAATGCATAGCTCGCGTATCTCCCCAAGTAATCCTCAAGAACTACTTGGCTATCATTCTAAGGCACAACATCATAACAGTACAACAGTTCCTCTATCCTACAACTAGGCATGGAAACTAGAGAAACACCTACAATAAAAAACATGATTGAAAAACATCCAGAGCACAGTAAAAAATTACCCTATTCACAAGAATTGACCTTTACTCAAGAAATCACGCAAAGCAGGAAAACAACAGGTAAAACATAGGAAACACACAATACCACGTCTAAGGGAATTGGTGGAATTGCACAAAATACTCAAATAATTCCTATAGAAAGGCACAAACCACCTACCTCAATGCTAGGAGATCGATATACGTGAACCAAGATGATTAATTCTCCATAGAACGTCAAAGATCTGAGAAAACGTCCAAAATGCTCAACCCACGATATCATGAGAAAGAGGGAAAATTGGAAAACAAATCTCTAGGAGAAGGAAGAGCTTACCACTGCGGTTCCAACGCAATCGACAGTGGTTGATTCGGAGAAAGGATGGAGGAATGGGGGATCAGAGAAGTTTCGCGGCTGTACGGGTTCTCTTAGACGAAGAGCCTGATGAAGAAGCGAGTTCTGTCCGCCAGGCGTGACCTCGGTCCGTTTAATGAAAAAAAGAACTTACACGGTGTGTACTTCTGGGGTACATGGTATGTACTCGGCTTTTCCGTATTCCTCTTTAAGCAGCCTCCAAATCACCCCTACACACCGTGTTTGTGGCCCAGACACGGCCAGCACACGACCTCGAGCGGCAAATGAGTACACGACGTGTACTTAAAAAATTTCCAGAAACTCCTCTTTTCTCAAAAATTCCGGGAAAATGAAAGACAACCCTGGAAATGAAGATCCGGGTTCTTACAAAAACTTTCCCCCGAATGGCCCGAAGGCCTTATTTTTTTAATTTTATTATAGATAATCCCCCTTTTAAGAGTTGAAGGGGAACCCGTACATGACCCGTAGGCCCAAGGCACAAGGCCCGACAAGACCTGTAATACATGACCCAAAGGCCCATAGGCATTCCATGCCCAATACATGACCCATAGGCCCATCCCACATAACTACCCCTCCCCAGCTTCTGTATCATTCATTGCCTTTAGCTCTCCACCTGCATTGCTGATCGACTAGCATTTCCCCTTACAAAGCTGCACAGTGCCTGGTCCCGATGGTGGTTCCCATACCCTCTCATTCTTCCAATCCGGTTAGCTCTGCTTTAGGTGACTGCTACTGGTGCTATGATCCTCATCTGGGGAATGCTCTGTGTGAACTAGGCTACCTCATGGTCTTCAATGGCCCGAAGTCCCTATGGCCCGAAGGCCTTTGATGGCCCGAAGGCCCTAAGACCCATAGACCCAAACCGGCGGCCTGAAATCCCAAATCAGGTGAATAGTCCGGCTGCTACAGTACCAGACATGAATCCATCACCAAAAGTGAATTAAATACTCAAGGATAAGGATGAGGTGGTGTAAATGATGGGTGAAGGAAAATTAGGGCCAAATACTTAAAAACTATAGTGGAAAATGATACAACAAAACTTTTCAAGAGATTTGGGAAAGCCATATAGTATGAATGCATGGTTAGGAAAACTATCAACCAACCTTTAAGGGAAAGTATCTCTCAAAAAATCAAGCTACATAGTTACACCATGGTGTTTCATGGTTTAAAAAAATGTGCTCAAGCCAAGAAAACATCATTGTCACCCTCTGAATCCCTATCACATGATTCTTTACACAGTTAAAAAACAACGTGATAACCATGATCTTGGGTCTAACTTCCATAATTTCTCATTTTCACCCCCAACACCCAAGAAATATTGTATTTTTTTAAAATAAGACTCCAAATTGGTGGTACTAGTGACCCGATGGGTGACAATAACTCCCCACCATGACAATTTCTTCCCCCAGAAAGTCCTCTGGGTTCCTTGGAAGAAACAATTTGTGACCATTACATCATCACAAAATATTCCTTATCCCTTTTATTGTTAATATTTCTACCTCACTAACAGATAAAACATACCAACATATATGATATACCATTGAGAACCTTTTCTTCATGATCCATGATAGGAATAGGGAACTCCATAATGTTGGAACTAGGTTCCAACTCCATGACCCCCCACTCCAACACATGTTATGGGTCTGTATGATATCTTTTAATTTGAGAAACTTGGAAGATGTATTGGATCAAGGTCATATTTGGTGTAAACTCCAACTGATAAAATACATTCCTAGGATACTTTACAACACTAAAGGACAAAACTTAGTATGGTGCTAGATTTTCCATCTTTCCCAAGTGATTATGTACTAATCAATCTGATACATATAGAAACAAATGGCCACACACATGAAAATCTATCGGAGGACACAATGGTCAGTATATTATTTCTGGTGAATTTGAGTTATCTCTATCTTTTTATGATATAATTGAACTATTTTGGTCACCTCCTAGATGATACTAAGTACAAAAAAGGAATGATTTCCACTACATCACAAAATAACAATGATTGGCATGGGTGTCCATCAAAAACCTCAAACGGGGACATCCTGATCGATGAATAATGAATATTATAATAAGATAAATCATCTAATGATAGACTCATTTCCCATTATACTATAAAATAATGAATACACACTCAAAATATATTCTTAGAGTTTGGATGGTCTTCTTATACTGAGTATCTATTTCTGGGTGACATATAGTGCCAAATTTCTACAGGTTAAACAAGAACTCTATATTCCATTATAGAATTAGGAAGTAAAATTGGAATTTATGTTTAATAATATTTACTAGGGAAGTCCATGAATCTGAAAAACCTCTCAATCATAGAGGCATCTACGGTCCTCTACCTTCATCGACACCCTAATGGGAAGAAAGTGGGATGATTTCACCAAATGATCAATAATAAATCCTATATAATATTTCCCACTTGGAGTATGAGGTGTCCTAATCATGAAATACATATAGATATCATCCCACTTCCATTCTAGAATAGTATGTGGAAAAAATAACCCATCTATCCATTGAGTCTCAGCTTTTTTCCTTTGGTAGGTCAAGCCCCTAAAAACAAAATCCACAAATGCATGTATCAAACCATGCCACCATTACCGACCTCTCAATGTATAAAATATCTTACATTCCCTAGTGTGAATTAAATGATGAACCTCACACAACACCTCTTTCCCCAAGATCAAAGGAACCACTATGAACCTCTAAAAAATGAGAGAACCCCCAGGATATTGAGACCACTTACATGAGGTCTCCCCTCAATTTAAAGAATTTATAATATATTGCAACTCGGGTTCACATACCTGATCACTCATCACCCAATTGATGAGATTGGTAATAAATAGAGAACTATCCTTGAACCCCCACTCTCTATCCTCCTTCATATCCTCACTCAAATTAGTAAACAAGTTAATCAACCCCACTCATCTGATGATTCCAAAACTACCTACACTAGAAGATTTTGACTCGATGTATTGGAAACCACATTCCCCTTCCTGGTTGTATTCACAATCTCAAAATAAAAATTATGATGATACCCCACCTAGTGTCTTTATCTGAGGTTCCAGTCCCTCTGGGTGAAAATATAATTTAGTCTCTTCTTATTTTAATAAATTATAAAACACTCACCAAAGAACTAATTTTCCCACATCTTTAATATATTCATCATGGAATCCAATTCTAGGTTATGGGTGGGATAATTCCTCTCATGTGGGCATAGCCACCATGATCCATAAGCCACCACATGGCCATCTTGCTTCATCACACATCCCAAAACCACACAAGAACCATTAAAATAAATTTCATAAAGTCTCCAATATCAAGAAGAATTCGGATTGGTGAAGATGTAAAACAGTCCTACAACTACTCAGAAGCACTCTTTCATTTCAGATCCCACTCAAACATCACCATGTTCATGGGAAAATACATCAAGGGTGAAGATATCCTATAAATATCACGAAAAATGTATTTGATAACTGGATAATCCCAAAATATGTGGATCTCGAACACATTCATAGGTTTTACCATGACATGACTATTTGAACCTTCTCTATATCCATTGAAACTCATACCACAGTAATCGTGTTCCCAAAAAACATTACCTCTTGAATCCTAATATACCACTTTTATAGCATATAATATATATGATCGTCACTCTAAACACCCAAACTAGACTCCATATGGTCAATATGATCTTATTTAATATTAAAAAACACAAAGATGTTGTACACAAACATGACTATAATTTATTTAAAAAATTCATGGAAGATCCATTTCATTAATTCTATAAAAAATGCTGGATCATTGGTAATCCCAATTGGAACAAATAAATACTAAAAAGTTTTATACATTCTTTGAAAGGTGTTCTTTGGGACATCATATTCAAAAACTCCAATTAGTGGTACATAGATCATAGGTTTAGAATTTAAAACCAATGGGCTCCACAATTTTTATCAAATAGATAATCAATTATAGGAAATAGATATTTTTTAAGAATTGTCACCAGGTTAAGATTATGATATTCAACATAAATTTGGAGACCTCCATACAACTTAATTAAAAATAAAACTATTGAAGTACCTAGTGACATGCCCAGGTGGATAAATCAATTGTCCTTGAGATCTACTAAATAAATATTAAACTATTTCATCCTTGCGGGAGATATCCTGTAAGATGAAAAGGAAATTGAGATCATCCCTATGACAATATTTATAGGTAAATAATCCTCTCACTTGGGAGAAAATCTTATAAAATACTTAATAAACCCATCTGGGTACCTATCCATGAAAAATGGAAGCTCACCCACTAAACGTTTCTAAACAAAACCATGAAAACCCTAAAAACAATCATAATATCAACCCCAACTTTGAAGCAACTTATCAAACCTTCCCTAATGGTGAATACTACTCTCCCTAAAATATGTGAGCATTCTCATCAGGTTAATGAATTGTTCCCTATGATGATAGTATTCAAACAAAACGTTTAATTTAATAAAATTATCCATGCCTATTATGAGGTAAAACTATCAAGGTTTAATCCAAATATCAGGAAGTACCAACGACTTCCACATAAGATGTTAAAACATAGTACTTAGGGAATGTAAAACCTTGGTCCTTTTTCCTCCCCAATAGGGTTCAATAATCTATATAATATGACATAAATGCAGCTGAAATACCCAATAAATAAATAAATTATATCAAAATGAAGGAATGAGATTCACTAGTGTCAAATAAAACTGATTTTATTGAAGAAGCAATAAACAATACACTACTCATGGTGAATGTATGAAATCTGAGACCTCTAGTACATCCTCCGATGCATACAGATGCCCTCACTCAGATATTATCAACATTTTCTTACCCTAAGGAGAATCTAAAATACCATGAGATAGATATACTCCACTATTGGAAGACACTTACTATGTATGAGATTCCTTTGAAAATTTTTATCCCACAACACTACCCCAAGAAGTGAATTGATAGAAGAATTGGAGATATCATAACTCACCACACTTATGGAACATCCTAAAATCCTCTAAGAAATAATTCATAGTGCGACTTCACTTATTTAATTGATAAAATACAATGGTCTTATTCCTTAATGAAACCACATCAGCTATAGCCGATGACTACTGGACACTCTTGCTATTGCCTCACTAAGACTCACACCACTTTCTATTCTACCCTGATGA
The DNA here is from genome assembly GCA_963277665.1 of Viscum album. Classification (NCBI taxonomy): domain Eukaryota; kingdom Viridiplantae; phylum Streptophyta; class Magnoliopsida; order Santalales; family Viscaceae; genus Viscum; species Viscum album. Next base: position 1,364,117,143 of record OY728159.1, read on the forward strand.
AGAAATCTATCTTCTTCCTATTGGAAGAGGACTATTAAGAACTATCCTACTAGCCAGATCAACCTCTTCTATATCTTCCTAATAAACCACCTCTGAATAAGTTAGTATATAAAGATGAATGAGCATATACTTGATCTATGAAATCATGACCATATCAAAATTCCATGCCTTGAGGTAACCATTAATGAAGAGATATAGAGGAACATACACTAATTTGGTAAAATGGGTGGCATATTACTTTAGAAACTAATCTCCTTGATCCATCTTCAAGAAATCATGATTATTCACAACCCTTAAGGGATCAAGATAGAACCGCCGATTAAAATACACCTTGAATGTGGTCCAAGTGAGATCCTCATGCTTCTCCCTGATAACCATCGACTCCCACCACCTTTTACATTGTCTCTCTAGTAGATACATGGATAACGTCACATTAATGGTCTTAGGGGTCTTTAAAAAACCATTTATCTTCTTGATATGTTCTAACCACTACAAAAACTCATTGGGTTTCCATTCACCATGGAAAACTAGTGGGGTTTCCTTGATAAATACTAAGCATGATGCCACATTTTTCTCTTCTCCCAATTACCCACCTAACCTAAGGAATGGATCATATGAATCAATTCCACCACCAAATCCAGATCAAGAAGAGTGTTCACATACATGGTATTTTCCTCATCACCCTATATATTACTATATATGGTTCCTCTAGGAGTTATTGTATAAAAGTCACAAAAGATATCCCCAATCAGAAAAGATTCGATGTCATACCACATCAATAGAATCTAAATAAACCTCCATAATGGGCCTCAACAAGTAGTATAAGCATAAAACGAAAATCAAAGGAAAAGAGAATAAAAACATTGAAGATTTCAAGTATTCCCCACTATGCATAGTCCTATCACATGATGTAGAAAATCATCCCCCAACCAAATGAGTTTCACTGGAGTTAGAAGGAATGGACATACGAGATGAACATGGTTACCACTAACCATTCCCACTAACTTTTTTCCTCCTCAAGACATCACTATTTCACCATAAAAATTAAAAACAACCCATAGCCTCACCCTAGGAATCAACACATAAAAGTAAGTACTTTAAAATATCATAAAAACCCACCAATGGGGTCAAAACAAAACCAAATCCCTGAACTACCCATGTAAAGTTGAGGTTTGAAATGAAAAAGAGTTTTCCAAGAACTCCCCTGTTCTTATATATCGACTCTCAATGTCCTTATCTCTATTATACCATTCGATCTCAAATAAAAAACTCATATGATACCAATTTTTAATAAAATTACCTGTGTTGACCTGACCCATCACTCGATCGATCCCACCATAAAACATGAAGCATATTCCCAATCACCATGGGATCTTGATTGCATTGATCATAACCAAATATATCTCGGAAATAGTTTAACCACTAATAAACTGAAATAAACCATCCATGAAATGGTAATTCCATAAAAATATCATAACATTTGATTAACATAAAATCAAATATATATAGTACAAAAAATAAAATAAAATGTTTCCATAATAAGAAATACAAATCATAAAAAAGATTCCATAACCAGATATATACAAGGTATATCTAGTCAAAATCATTAAACTAAAAAGAAAGGGGCTCATGAAAAAAAATCCAAGACATACATCAAAAAGGATAAAAAATCTCAAAATTTATACAGATGATCCAATCTTTGGGAGACGACATTTCCATAAAAATATAATTAATGATGGTAATAAAAAAGATCCACCTTGGTCTATGGTTCCCTTTCCCATACCAATATCCTTCAAAAAAATTATACATATAGCCAAAGGCATATGTTGGGTGTGAGGAATAAATCCCAATAGGACACCATCATTAAAATATTTAGGTGTTTTAACCATGAAAGAAATAAAATAGTTTGAAACACATTACCAAACTAATGAACTATGAAAATATACATTTTTTTAATAATCCTTTGAAACCCATTTGGTATTCCATTTCAATTAAAACATGTCTTCTAAATTACTTCAAAACACGTCTCAACTATATAATGAAGTATACAAGGAAAACAATTCTCAATAAATTCCATAAGGAATAATATGGTTGAGCCTAAACATCATCAACATATAACCATATAAATGTGAAATTGAAATGGCCATAATATATCTCATCACATCAAATGTGGAACTAATAAAATTCATAAAGAATATAAACCAATACAGAATGAATAGTAAAAACATATGGATATAACTATTATATATATATATTTATAAATAATGATTAAGTCTAATCAAGTTTTCTATATAGATGAAAATAATGGAATCACAGATAGTCTTCCCTATTCCTAACTCCAAGATATCTCATAGTTTCTAAAAAACCAAAATGGAAACTCTCATGGTCTTCCAAAAAAATTATCTCTTAAACCCTTTAAAAAAATTGAATCTAAAGTGTTTTCCATTATAAGGATTACATGGTCCTTCAAAAAACCCATCACTCACACCCCAGTTGACCCACATTCAATTCCATACCAATATAATCACAAAAAGTACCAATCCATGAAAATTAATTTCAGAAGAAAATTTCACAAAAAAATGATCATTTATTAAACAACTTCTCATAAGGTAAAAATATTTGTAAATACATTATATATATAAATTTATGTTAAAAAAATACCTTTGATCTATTTTATCAAACACTTGGGAGGTACACATTCCACCCCCATTTAGAAAACCATCTTTAAATATTCATATTTCCAAACCAATCCATGAAACACATCAAACATGGAATACATATTAATCATATATAATTTCAATGGAAATTTAAACAACACAAACAAAATTTAATTAGAAATTTAAAAGAAAAAAATGTATAAAACCATTAAATAGAGATACCTACCTTGAATGTGGTTCCAAACTCCTCGCCTTCAATGGTGATAACCCAAAATAGGAAGATAAAGTAATCACCCAACTAATACAAAAGAAAAAAAATCCATTTTTCCCATTATATATCTAATATTTATCCATCATCCCTTATCAGGTTAAAAATATCCATAAAATGAAAATTTACATTGATGAAGGGAGAAAGAAGAAGAAAAAAAAGTAGATGTAGAATCACTTAAAGACAGATCACTGAGAATACTATAGGAATCCACCACCAAAGTAGATGGAAGGTTGTAACGACAATGACGAGGAGATGAAAATGATATGGGAGATAAAATAAGGAAAAAACATAGAAACTAGTGGGAAAATAGTAAAAAATCACTTTTTAAGTGATTTGGACATGCCACACTATTTTGGTTTCATGGTTTGGAAAACTATCCATCAACCATGTGGGGATACTATCTTTAGAAAAATCATGTCGTTTGATTACCCCTAGGAATCACATGGTTTTTAAAACCATTCTTAAACCAAAAAAAACAAGATGGTCACCTTCTTAACCCCCCTATCATGGTTAGCTATATGATTAGAAATATTGTGCACTAATCGTGTGCCTTGTTTTGTCTTCCCAAAATTCCCATTTTCAACCACCCGACACCCTAGAACTCGATAAAAAATCTAGAAGGTAAATAAAACTAAAAATTAGATACACCATAGAGCCAAATGCTGTACCAAGGGAGAGGATTATAATTTTAATTTAATAGTAAATTTTAAATCTCTAATGATTAGAATCTATGAGGAAAATGGGTAGTGAGGGGTTGTATTTATAAGGGGAGGAGATGAATGTTTTTAATTATTACAATCAATACTTAATTATTTAGGCTCAATACTACCAATAATATCGAGTCTTGTGACTATATATAGTATATAGTGTTTGTGAAATTTAATTAATGGGTAATTACATCATCCATGGCTCAAAAATAATTTTATTTAGATTATAATGTTATATGTCATATTTTTCCATATTTCACTATTCACCAAAAAATAAACTATTTTAGAAAAATACCAAAAATTAACCATAAAAAGTTTTGACATTATGATTCCAAAACTGAAATCTCTTTTGTGTAAGTAATATCCTAAATATGAGAAATTAAGTTTCTAAATAAATTCCCCATTTAATTGAAAAATACCAAATTTGATATTATGATCAATTTTCCAACACATAGAAAATTTACATAAGGCCTCATAAAGTAATATTATCATTATAATACAACATAATATTAATTTATAAATTAATTTTATACAAATTATATTACTTTTAAATAATTATATTTTTATATAAATTAAAATAAAACATATATGTTCTAAGAAAAACATGAATACATATTTTATCATGTTTAAAACATTTATTTACTTGTATCATGATTTAAATATTCTATATTTTAATTTAATAAGATAATTAAATATTATTTTAAATTTACATAGGTGATTTTACTATTTTAATTTATGTGTTTCTATCTCTAATGATCAGATTACAATTACAATAGTAATATTGTTGCAGTAAAATTACTATTCCAATGGTTAAATTTCTCGTGGAAAATGGGTTCCCTAATTTCTATAAATACATAATATTTCATTATTTCATCATTAATTTTTATTGTATCTAAAAGCTATATATATATATATATATTCATTTTCAAAATTCATTTTTCAATACCAATATTTCAATTCCTTTTTATAATGTCATTTCATGGTGTGATTACTCTCGTGGATCGAATAGATGAAAAATTTACTATTATCATTAATATCTTATTTTCTATATTTTTGTTCCATTGGTATGCTTTCAATTATTATGAAAATGTTTATATTCTTTTTAATTTTTTAAAATTAATATAATAAAATGTAGTTGGGTTTATCATGTGGTGCGTGTGAATTATATAATATTTTATTACTAAATATAATAAAATTTTAGATTCAGAATAGAAATTGTTTTGATAAAATTATGTGCCATTACATGAATTACCGAAATCATACCTTTCAAAAACTTATTTTTTTCCCATCATGGTCTAAATAACATGTCATAGATCCTTTAATCATGGAATGTCCTTTGTACCACGATGTGTTAAAATTCATGACATTATCCAACTATAAACCTATTATAGAATGACTCTCTGCCATGACGTGGTTATCTCAAAATTGTTAGAACCATTGTAATCTAACTTAACCTCTTCACAGTGTGACATCCTTCCCACAATGTGGTTGATATAATGATTCAAATTTTATAAATTAAGGTTCCATATTTATAATTTAATACCCTCTTGTACCATACATTCGTGGTGTGAATTTTTTTGATTATGTCATGAATCGTCTAAATAAACTATGAAAATAAACACTTTTCCACATTTCAGATCCATTCTACTCATATTACTCTTATAAATATAGTATATTAATGGCCTATCATAGGGCCTCAAACAAAATAATTAATGAACCCAAATTAAATGTAGTAATAGTGGACTTGAGTTTCCTCGATAGAGGAATGCTTTTTGGATGGGTTTTTCTCTTGTTTAATGTGTTTGTTTTGAAAAATAACTAATTGAAATGTATTATATTTAAATTTAATTTAAAAAAAGTCACCAAACATTAGATATATTATCGACTCCTATTAAATACTGATTTTATTATTCTATTCTCTTATTCTCTTTCCAACCATGTGTAACACCGCTTGATTATCTTGAAATGGATATATCAGCTTGACTAGAAGAATGTAATAATCATTACAATCTATAACCTATAAAATACCAATGATTAGATATCTATAATAACACTTAGATCATCCCACTGCTCTTGATCATAAGAAGTATAGAGGATCTAAGCTCCCTGTGGGTGAAATCTTGTGCAATAAAGAAGATAAATTCAAAATGAATAATATTAAGGAAATTTAATAATCATATGAATAATTTTTATAAATATTGAGAGGAGAAAAAAGTTATCTTTAATTAAATATTAATTTTATTAACCATTAGGGTTAAGGATAATATCCATATATTTACTACTATTGGTCTAATATTCCATTAGAAGAGATATCATAGTTGAATTAAATGAATGAAAGTAGGGAAACAACAACAGCTCAAACCTTAATCTAGTAATCATAGAAGTAACCACATCTCTTTAGTGAATAGTTTTAATTTAAATAGAGATACTATGAGACCTTCATGTCGAAAATATACGCTAATTTGTGTGACATGAGTTTCTTCTTCATTGTATAATTATTTTAATTACTTTTAGAAAGTTAATAAAATTTAGCATCAAAACCACTTTTCATGGATTCTTCCACATATGAAAGTTGAGGTTCTGGATTATTATTAACGAGAATTTACCTAAATAATATTATTAAATCAATCCATTCTAATGATTTAATTTCATATGAATTTTAAAATAATATAGGATAAAATTATCTGATACTTCATGAGAATTAGTGGAAGATAAATGTTGCTCCTGAGAGGAAGGGTGAATCAGTTATTAGTGTAGGCACTTTTAGGCTGTAAGGTCTTGATAGGATTTTATTCTTATCCTACCAGTTCTTAAAAATTATTCCTTGTATTAATTGGGTTTAACTAGAGTATAATTTGTGGTTTGATGATCAGCCATGGGATCTTGATGATCTAGATTGTGGCATCATAAGAAATTAAAGCCACATGTAGGTTAGATCCTTTAGTAATGGAATCTTCTTAATGCCATGAAATTATGAAAAAATACTTATGATTAAATGAATTTTTTTTAATATAATCCAAAAAAATATTTATGATTAGACAGATAAATCCTTATGTTTAGATCAACAAATCTATACACTGGAAAATAGTTTATGAATGGATGGTACAAATTCTTATGGTACATCCCTTTTTATAATTGTTGGAAACCATGGAAAAGAACGATGTTAGTCTGTTCTTTATCAGATTATGTATATACTGATTTCAAAATAAAATTCCTTTGAAAAATTAAGTTCAATTATTCCAAATACTAATTTAAAAATTAATATTTAATTCATTTAATTATTTAATTTAACATCGTAATTTTTTTAAAAAATGTATGAATTATCTAGAATTTATATTTAGTATGGGGTTACTATCCATAGAAAAGAAAATAAAATTCAAAAACTATTTCCTCACTTCACACCCCTACAATTAAACTAATACACACACATTCAATAGTCAAAATATTTTTTTTAAAAAATTGGTAACTAAAAAATATTACAATGGTCCAGGAGGAGGAAAATTATGAATTCCTCAATTTTTTAAATTATCCGAACTCCTCTTTGTATTTTATCCAATACCTCACTCCAATTAAGTTCAAGTCCCAGTTTCAGTAGTGAATAGATATATTTATTTAGAATTATTATTTTAAAAAGTGTGACTTCCATTTATCCCTCTTTACTAGGTTATTTAAACTATAGTTCCAATTTCCAATTTTTTTATACAACATAATTGGAATTATTATAATGAAATGTATTCCTTCTTTATAAGGATTCATTATTCCACTAACCGGAATGAATTTATTTTTTAAATTTTGAAACAAAAGGAATTTTCAAATCTGTTAATGTTAAAAAACTATTCAAATCACTTATTAAATTTAAAAATGGAATTTACTCATGCACATAGTAAGTAATTTCTAATATCTTCATTATGGGTTCCTAATTTCCTATTTTATTCTTGTTTTTTGGGGATTATATAAATATATATTAAGTTTTATCCTTGTGGTGTTCCATTTTTTAAAAGCTATGTTACCTCGAATCAAGGTCAATGTTCTAGTGATATCTTGTTATTACATTAATTACATATTGTTCTTTTTATCTAGAAATATTTTTTCTACATCTAAAACAAAATTTCAATGAGAATATGAACCAAATTCAATTAGTAATCATCCAACTCCAAAACTTTACAAACCAATTAACTTACTCTATTAGAAAATGATATTATTTATCATTGGGAAACAACTCAAGTCAATTTTTCCTTTCTAAATCCATTATAAAAGAAAAAAACATGTAGAAATTCTGTATAGATACAAAAAAATGATTCCCCCCCCAACACATGGATTTATTTTTTTAAAATAAAAAGGTACCTACTAAAACAGATAATATTATTTACTCACTAATATACTTTTCCCGATCCCACACACTTATCTTAGATTAAATTATAATAAATTTCAATATTTATTTCCCAGAAAACATAAATTTAGAAAAAATTAAAGGAAAAGAATATATACTAGAGTGAAGGAAAAGACAACCTGATGTTTCTTTATTTAATATAATTCAGGTTGAGTTTGAACACCTTTATTGTATCTTTAAAAAATACTTGATATAAATTCATCACATATAGGACATTCAGTATGAATGAAAACTTGATTCAACTCCCTTTGTCTCAGGTACACTAAATGGAATTGTGCTATTCTCTATGTATGGCCCAATACACTTGGAATGAATCATACGAGGAATTATTTTAATTATTAAAAAGATTAATAGAACATTTTTCACCACATAAAATCTTATTCTAAAAATATTTGATTCATGGATAATTTTGGACTTCTCCTTGTACAAAAAAAGAGTTTTAAAAATATTTTTTCCAAGTTCATCCATTTCCATTATCTCGAATATCACTGGTTATCTATCTTTTACAAATTATAGGGTTTCCTTATTCTCAACCAAATAAGACATGTACTTTATCAGAAAAGTAATGAGATCTTTTTTCCCTATTAAATTATAAAAATTTACATTCCTAAATATGGTTAATAGGAATTTATTTATTCCAATAAAGATTCCTATAACTTCTTACTATGGTCCTTTATGGGGGGGGGGTGTACTATCTTCTCTAAAATTATCTTAATATTTCTATTGGACACATATTCATACATCTTTTTTGTGGATTGTACGAATTTGAGGTATTGTGTTCTACTACATATTTACTCATTAAAGATTCCATGTAATTATTGAATTAGTCTGTTCCTTGGTTACTGATTATTCCTCATGGTACTTCAAATTCTATAAAAATAATTTTATTTTTGAAATTCAATGATATCTGTAGTATCATCACTTTTTTTATTCAACTGAATTAGAAATAGAGTCCATTAATAAAAGGATGTAATAAAAACATCATGATATTAGAAATGGAACCATGAAATATTAGAACCAAAAATAAAATATTTTAAATAAATTTAAGGTTTTTGGGGAATTTCATGCAATTTAAATGTTTTACCAGTAAATGGTTTGTTCATATATGTTTAAAAAAAATTGGGTGAGTCTTTGAAAACTAAGGGCCAAGCCAATCTAGCTTCTATTACTTATAAAAAATTTATTTGTGGTTGAAAATGGTATCCACATTAAATTGTGTTAAAGAATGAAATATTAGATTTATCCTCTTCCTCCGGAATATAAATTCTTATTACTTATTCATTTTAGATATACTATAAGTTAGGATATTCCTAGAAATAATACATTGAATTAAATTTTAATATAACATTTTGATTCCCATTAAATAATTCGGTATTATTGATGTGAATGAATTTAACTAAATCAGTATACTAAGGAACATGGGTTGCTTTATACTATTTCTCACCCAAGAAAGAGTAATATTAGTTCGGCTTAGTTATTGGTTGTACCATAGAAGTGTGAGGTAGTCAAATCATGATATCTATGAAAAAAATTTGAACAACCAAACATTATATGATATCCATGTCATAATCTATCATAAGAAATATCCATCTCACTAACGTCATTTTTCAACTACACTACTGATAAAAAACACGAGACCTTAATGATTAGAATAGATAGTTACTTTACCTAATAATAAGTAACACTAAAAATTATATAATGAAAAAATAATTAACAAAAGTTATTTCCACATTATTGATTAATTTATTTGGGTTGTGTCGAGATCTTGATAAGGGTAGGGTATAAATTTTGAGTGTCGATAAAATGTTTCTTACAAATTAGTTCCCATAGAATTTTTGGATGCATCACACAATATCATAAAGGCTTCATTCAAACTAGGTTGGAATATTATGGGGTTTGTTATCAGAAGATATTTTATCTTGTCAAAATAAATTCAATAGGAATCATCAAATACATATTAATATTAATTTTATTTAAATTTATTTAGGGGTAGATAAATTTTACTGAAATATTATATAAATATATTTTCAAACACAACAGTCTAAAACAAATATTTAATGTGTCTCACGTTGGTGGGGTAGGGAAATGTAATGACCATGTTAAGTTTTTTTATTGTATACATGAATCCTCTCCCAATAAATTATAAGGACTAACATATTTCCTTTATCAACTATAACATGGATTTTTTCCAATTTTAGAACCATGTTTTTTTCAATGCATTCTCAAAATTCCTTTCTAGACACTCAAGATAGGTTTCAAAACATGTCATACAAATTGTAAAATCATCAAGGTACACCTCCAAGAATATCTCAGTCAAATATAGAATAGTTATTTCAATTCACTAATGAAAGGTACTTCATTTATTAAAATTTATAAATAGAATACATCGGTAAAAAAACATACAAAATGGAAATGTTAATATGTTTATATTATGGTCTTCTAGTGCTATTGGAACCTGAAAATACCGATAAAACCCACCAAGTAAAGTGTATTAATATTTTACCACTATCCCCTCTAAAATTTTTCAACAAATTTAATGGGAATTTCGTACTCTTTGGAAACATGGTTTAATTTATAAAATCTGATGAAAACCAACAAACTATTTTGAATTCTTGTAATAATTAACTCATTTTTATCAATTTATATAATTTTGTATCAATTTTCCTATGAGTAAAATTTATTGGGACACACCCATTAGAAATATGATATTTGTTATATGATTCTAGATCCAAAATGTATCTCTATTTCCTTTTTTACAACATATATGAGGGTTAGGTAGAGCACCATTTGGGTTGTCTCACAAGTTTTTATTCACTTTATAGTAAAATACCATAAATAATGGTTTTATAAATAATCAATTTAATTCATCCTCATTTACATCCTATTTATCAATGGTTTTATTTTAACATTTTAAAAAAATTGATCACCTGATTGGGTATTTATATTATTTGAAATTATGACTAGAAATTTCTCATTTTCCTTCAAATAAGAATATTTTAAGTCGGATGCTTGCAAATTCAATTTTAGTTTCAGGGGTTCTCTAATGATGTTTTCAATTTAGTGTTATCATTTCTTGTATACTGCATAGGTAAATTATAAGTGTTATTGAAAATTTTGAATAAATATTCAAAATAACTTTCATAAACCTCTTCAAACTATCCCATGCATAAAGAAGATTCTAGATAAAGATTATTTTCAAAATAAAAATCACTAGATAGATCAAGTGTTTTTAAAGATTCTCCTAACCAAATTATATCATCATAAGATTCAATTAAATTTTTTGAACAATGAGGTATTTTGGAAGGGTTAAATATTAAAAAAAATTATCCTTAGGGGTATCTTTCATTAAGTCATGAATATTGAAGTTAAATATATTTTCTCAAAATATCATTGAAATAATTCCCTCATTAAATTTTATTATTGTTTTATAATTAAAAAGAAATTTCCTACCAACAATGATAAAGGAGTGACATTTACCTCTCTCTTCATCCATGTTGATAACATAGAATTCAAGAGAGAACAACAAAAATTATATGCTAACTATAATATTATCTAAAACTCCATTAGGATATGAAATTGTTCAGAAATAAATATGTATAAAAAGTAAACTGAGTTTGGTCTCTATTACATAGAATAAAATTATTAACACATTACATTAATCGATTCTACAAAATAATATAATGCATATGGAAAAGTGATTATTCCTATAGTTCAATGTATAGTGAATGTACGTGGATCTTTTAATTGCCTAGAATTTTTGGGATAATAAGGGAAAACACATTTACTCCTTAATTTATCTTTTCATTACTTTCAAATATTCTCTTCTTAGTGTGTATTACTATGATTAATTTTTCATACCATGATATTTAACAAATAAATTATGGAAAGGGGATATTTATATCCATTTAAAAATACCTCTAATACCTCTTGCTATAGTGACTCTTCATTAGATTTCATGGGTAGTTTTAGTCTATAATGCAAGGGATTACAGGGTTAATTATGTCTTTTAACTTGAACATTACCTTATAATTATTTACTGAGTGCGTTTCCCAGAGTTCTTCTTCTCCAGGTTATTTTTAGGGTACGATACATCAAGAATAGTGGACTTTTTAGTTACACATTTATCTTGATATAGATGTTATTCATTGTTTCCGAGCTCTTTACCACTCATTTCTAAAACAATCTATCACTACACAAATGGTTAGAAAAGTAATGAGAAATAATTTCACTTGAAACATGATTTTTTATGTCACTGATGGCATATAGGACATGGTTGTACCATCCTTACAACTCCTTTAGTAAAGATCTGTGGATGTTGAGACTAATTTTATGAGTTTTTTAAGACTCCAATTTTTTATTAATTCCTTAATTGATGAATCTAGATTATATTCTTGTTGGTAGATCATAATTATTTGAGATATTTATCTCAAAAAATGTGGGGGCTAGAAAGATGGTTGAAAACCTTATTGGAAGGGTTTTATTCTATCTTATTGGTTCTCATCTCCAAACTGTGTTTTATAATAATCTCTAAATCATATAATATTTATGTGTTTCTACATTTATAGTATTTGTTACAATAAATTATAGCTTTCATACCTATAGGTAACCATATATTTTTTATCCAAAGCGTAAGGAAGTTAGCAGGCTGAGGGGGTATAGTTGGTATTGTTTCTTGTACCTTGTGCATAGCTAAAAATCTAATAAGAGAGGTCAGTTATTTAGTTTTAATTTTAAGTGAATGTGATTTGAAACATATCACCACATGAAATAACATTATTGGGGTATTTTATCCAAAATATTGTGATTTTTTTGAAATCCTTTAAATCAATTATATTACTTCCTTAAGAAACTTTTCTACTATTTCTCCTCTAGAAGAATCATCAAATAGGATTCAGTCATTATACTTTCATAATTGGTAAAATAATACTTGGAAATTATGGTATTAAAAATGGTGAAATAGGTAAGTGTTTTTATGTAGATTGAGTATCTACTATAACTCATAATGGGTTTATCCACCTACCTTCTTAATTACATAAATCTATTTCATTAGCTTGGTAATTCTAGAGGCATGGAAATATTTTTCGAGGAACACCTTATATAACCTATATTAGTGCTGAATAATCTAGGATATAGGTTATAGAGCCACTCATTGGCCGATACATCATGATATTAGGGGATGTCGTTCTAGATAATTTGAGCATCAATGAATCTTTTAGTCATGATAAAATTACATATTTATCAAAATTATCTAAGATTTATATTGGGGTATTCTATATAAAAACTAATAAATATTGGTAGTAATATAATAATTCCATGTCTAAGATCATAATACAATTTATTATTGGGTTGTTGAATCCATTTATCATTGTTGAAATTATGTGTTAAAATTTATATCAAAGTTATATTAAGTTAATATATATTTCCATCCATCTTTTTAGTTCCTATAATGACGTTAATAAAAGAATTTTATGAAGAGGGAAAATTTTTCAATGAGGTAGAGAAACACTATCTTTCCTCTCATTTAATTATTTTTATTATCCTCAGTCTTACAATCATTATTTTTTCTACCTTTGGTCTTCCCATCAAAGGAGGCGGGATGATGAGAGGCCTATCATGGGACACATAGAAAATGAATTATTGAAATCAAATTATGTGTAGTCATTGTGAAATTTGGATGACTCTGAAGGGAAATCGATTTGGAAGTGTTCTTATATATTATAATGGGTTTGTTCTGTTAAATAAATGGTTAAATTTTATTTAATTTAAATTCAATTATAAATAATGAGGAATAACATTGGATATTCCCTAAACTCCTATTAAATCATGATTTATTCATTTATTATTATTTTTAACTCCAACCTTGTGAAACCACACTTGATTATCTTCACAAATAAATTTTAACTTGATTGGATGAATTAAACAATCACAAAAATAACTAACCTCACCTAGCCTAATGATTAGAGATATATTATCACCCTTATATTAGTCTACTCCTCACGACTACAAGAAAGGGAGAGGACATAAGTATCTCGTATATGAAATGGAATTAAAGTGGAATGATGAATTTAGAATTCATAACATTTAAGAAATGTTTAAATCTTATTAATTGTTTCAATAAATATAGAGGTATAAACAAAAGATAAATTCAATTAAAATAAATAATTCATTAATAGAAATGTGTATGGGGAATCATTTCATCTTGAATAGTAAGGGTTTAGTGTTATTTAATAGGATTCAATACATTATAATGAAACCATTGAAGGAAAGGAAATGTGAGTAGATGAACTCTAAATTGAGTTATCATGGATGTGGCCCCTATCCTTAGTGAGTCATTACACTTTAAATAGAGATTCCTAGGGCCTTTCATGAAAAATATCTACACCCCACATGCATGAATCATTTTTATTCTTTATTCTCTTATGATTTAGTTCATTCAATTATTTTACTAAATTTAAGTGTAGAGGTTTATTTTATTTGATTATTACACATGTGAAGATTTATTGAATTGATTCATATTATAGAGAGTCATCCTATATCTTTTTTAAATATTCACTTCACCTGATTGAATTCCATATTCATTCTAGAAGAATATTGTTTTATGTTCTCTCATGCTCCAAGAAAATAGTGTAAGGGGTGTGTTTCTCATTTGAGTAAGGGAGAAACTACTACTAGTGTGGGATCATTTGAATTGGGAAGGGAATGCCCAAATGATAGTCCTTTTTAGTTGGTTTAGAAAAATTTCGTTTGGTCTATCTTGAGCTGAGCTGGAGTAAGAAGTATGATCAAATGACTGAACATGATTTATTCATGTAATATCTTATGGCTTCATAATACTTTTAATCCTTACATGTGGAAGATCCTGAAAAAAGGGAAAATTCTTGAAGTCGTACTATGTATTTAAATATTTTACAATAAACTGTAATTTCTTATGATCTGAATGATAAAGCCTTAAAATAATCCCAATAATTCATTTCAATCATCATTACAAGGCCTTAAATTAGGTAAAGGTTTTCTATTTTCATGAAAAATTCATTATGATTTGTTATTTATCATTTTTACTAGAGACAATGAAAATTAAATATCTTAGCGCACAATTTATCATTTTATGTAAAAACTAAATTTAAAATAAAATGCCTTCAAATAATTTAATTGCATTATTCCATATATCAATTTCAAAATTCATATTTGATAAATTTAAAAATTTAATTCTATATCATCAAAAAGTATAAAAAATTTATGAGTTATGTTGGATTTTTATTAACTAGGGGATTAATTTCCATTTATTTTTTTAAAATTTATGGCTTGCATCAACATGGTAGGTCATTTTGGACCTAGCTATTTTCAGCATCTTTATCATTTTGGATGAATTATATATATTATCTTGAATGGATCTTACATATCAGAATGTTTCATTTTTTAAATTTAGGTGAAACTTTTCTATTCAGTAAAATTACTCTTATGTATTGGAATTTACATTTTCCACCACTTTAATCATTATGTGACTAATTTAATTTTCGAATGAATTTTTCTTTCAACAACCATAACATTTAGAATATATTAGAAACTATTTCAAATCAACTTTTGTAACACCCCAAGCTTCTACGGTACACTTCTCTTTGAATAACGCGATAGCGTGTGTTGTACGCAACATCGAGTTCTAACACACCACAACCAATAAAACTAGCCGTTATGAATAGTAATACCTGCCTTTTGAAATTATATATATTTTATATTTCAAAATGGACTTCATTTTTGGTTTTGTAATATCGAAATTATCCTAAGATGAATTTTTGGTATTTTTCTAAGAACTTCCTATTTTTATGAATAGTGCAAAATACTTAAAAACAATTTTTTAATAAAAATAATTTATAGTGATAAATTTTATTATTGAGTGGTTTTAAAGTATAATTAGAATATACTTTTACCATTTTATCCAATGGTGTTCATTATAATTAATTTCACTTTGAAATTGGACCTAAACAATTGTCAATCTTTTGGTATATATTGTTTTTGAAAAACACATTATTTGTTGTGACAACGGGAATTAATTATAAAATTAATTAATTAAACTTATATGTTTTGAATTTTTTAAAATATACATCGTTTTTGAATTTGGAATATGAATTATAGCTTAGGGTGAAATTTTGGCATTGTTCTGAAAAACATCAATTTTTGATGAATAGTGAAACTACTAAGTGGTAGTTAAAAAACTGAATTTTTCATAAAACATAATTTTACCACATCTGTGAATGGAATTTCGAAAATTTGAGAGACACGGTTAATATTAAGAAGTATAATGTGGTTCAATGAGATGAAAATAATTTTTGGTGAATAGTAACTTTTTATTTTTATTTACCATGGTTAAAAGTAATTAGGGTAATTAAGGGTACAAATGATATTAACATTACCCTAACACATATCCCAATTCTATTTTATAATTTTATCTCGACCAAAAACAACATTATGAATAAAATATTATCATTTAGGTCCACTTGGATTAGATTAGGACATTTATTCTTATTTAATTCAAAGAAGAGTTAAAAGAGTTAAAATCAATGTTTATTTACTAAAACATTTTTTATATAGGGTTATACATATGATAAATTTGATTTTAAATATTCATTATAAATATATAAAGATTTCCTATATAATGATATTTTATTTATAATTTTTAGACATTAAATAATTTAATTTATTTATGACACAATGATGATGCAATAATTACCATAATAGTGAAAAATTAAAATAATAGATTTTATAAATACCCAAATAAATATAAAATTTAGACTTTTAATGAATTAAACTAATTTTATAGGATACTATGACATATTAGGATTGATTTAATTTATGTTTTTCGAATTAATCATTCTGTTATAAGTTTTACAAAAATCAACTATTGAATAGTATCAAAATTGACATAAAAGAGTTTTTAAAACAAATATTATATTATTAATTGATATTAAATTCCTAAAAATCTAAGGTTCGATGAAGAGACTTATATCATGATAGTTGTATCATTAAAGGACCACTTGGGGGTCTCTTGTATGTATATAGTATGTTTGTTAACTATATAATATAAAAATACAAAGTGACATGGTAAATGTCAAACTAATTAAATAAGAGTTAAAACTAAAAGATATGGTTAATATAGTAACCCAAACCTGTCTAAATTATATTGGTTGAATGGTTTTAGACCTATCCCCACCTTTACCATTGAATAATCAACTTTGGAGCCATTAGAAACCGAATATGAATTTATTATAAATTAATATTTCAAGCTTTTTCAAAGGTTCCCCTCACCCCTCTTATAAAAGGGCACTCCCCCTTGTCATTACTTAACACCTTAAAACCAATTTGGTTTGGCCAAAATCTGACAAAATACTCTCTCAACTTCCCTAACTACATCCTAGAGGCCTTAGTTTGATCATAAATCCATCCTAAGGAGCCCTTTTGATCAAATCAAAAGGAAGAACCCGAAGAAGAGGTAATGTTTTCACCACCCTTTTTCAAATTCATTTCTTTTTCCACTTCTTCTTTCTTTTTTATTACCATTCTAAAATAATAACTCCAGTATCTTATATATACTATGATATTATTATAAATATGGTACAACCATATTCGGTATTATATCCACTCTTTTTATAACATGTCACCATACATGCGTACGTACGGCTTACCGTCTCCACGTCGTGGTGTAATTGTTATTCAATATATTATTATTTGGACGGGTATAATAATGATGTGTAACTCATGTAAATAATAAATATAACATGATAATGATTTTTTATATATGATATACTATCCAATTATATATTATTTTAATATCAAAAGAATGATATTGTCACTCGTGCGTCTGTACGGACTATCGTCTCCACGAACGCGATGAGATTCATTCTCCATCGTATCCATTCAAGTATAATTATCATTTGATGATTTAAAAATAATGTTTAAGGACTTTATATCATTCTGGATATGAATAAGATACAACCTATCCATGACAAACATGGCTTACGTAACAAAACATATAAACGAAAACGAGTAAGTTAACACCCGAAACGACGATAATACTAAGATATTATTAACAAACCAATGTTAAAAGATAATATATGATATCATATTAATATATATTATTCTTTTATAAGTTTATAACAATTATTTCACCATTATACATTAGGTTAACCTACCCTTGACTAAGGAAAAGTACAAGGTAAGTGTTTATTTCACAATCTCTTCATTATCCGAGGTTGTTTATACGTAATAATCTACTGGGATCTCTTTATCATCCACATCCATGTTTCTTAAAAATGTATTTAAAAACATTTTTACTATTTACAAGAATATGGGTTAAATTCATTTATACCCTTTTTTTACTTTTTATAATTGGTTTATAAAGAAATCTTTCCGGCGTTTTCCAAACAAGGTGCTTTTTAACATTTTCGACAGAATTAAGGTAAGAATGTTTTTTTAACTTATACGGCAGGTGCGATTATTTTTTACCATTATAAAATCGTCGAGGATTCCCTTACAATATTATAAGAATATTTTCAAAGAAAATGTTTTGTTTCATAAATATATGACTCTTAAATGATTTCCAAATAGAAAGAGATATTTCTCTAAAAAGAGTTTTGATTTCATCTATGTCAACATCCTTTGATGGATTTTACGGTTATTTGAAGTTGATTTATTACGATACAAAACTTCTATATTGTACTGATGGTTTTGTGATATGTTTGACTATGGATGTGCTATTTTTATACCGTTCATAGTTTATGATGAAATTGTGGACATTTCGTATGCTAGTTTTAATACGAATGTTTATGTTATGTTTAACACTTTTCATATGGGAATGAATTGGACATAATATGTGACTGGTGGAGACCGCTATAGATCCTCGATTCAACAATAGGTCTCATGAGACAAACTAGTGTCTTGCCACAAGGCCTTGGAAAAATATTATTTGTAGTCTTGGCACGGGGCCTTGGCTATGTGGTTATGATAGTCTGGCATTATGCATTCCATCATTATGAAAGTGGTAATTGATATTTCATGTGATTATTCTATTAGTATAATATCCATGTGAATAAGTAAGAGTCATTATTTAATTTTATTTTTGCCATACTATGTTGAATTTCAAGTTTAAAAGTATTTTTTTTATGTTATACATTTCTTTAAATGCTTATTCTAATTTATGAAAGTTTCTGCTATATTGTTATCCTTACTGGGCATTTGAGCTCACCCCTTTTATATGATTTATTTTTCCCAGGATGTTAAGAAGTAATTTATGAATGACCTGCAGGGATAGTATGTGGGGATATGAGTGTGGGATATGGAGACTATGTTGTTGTTGTAGTTTTTCACTTCATGATGTAATGTAAAACTTTATGAATATATCTAGTGTTTCCAAAAATACTAAACCAATCGGTCGTTCGAGATTTTATATTTCTTGTGATCATGACAATGATATGTAATAATGCACCGACTATAGGTAACTGAGGTTGGGACATTACAGTTGGTATCAGAGGAAGTTTAGTACAGACCTTGGAAGATAGATTTAGATAAAATCTTATTAGAGCACGTAGACCTAAGATGAACTTTGAGGATTAGTATAGAAGAACTTCCTAGAATTTTGGTATTGTAGAGATTTTGTGAGTTTTCCGAGAAATACATCCCTGTCTGGATACGAAGAGGTAGAGGCAGCTCTGGCACAAATGTACCTAGGGGTAAAACCAGAAAACACTGCTTTGAGCTAGACTCGAACGGGAACTGGTGCACAACTACGGGCCTTGCTGCACTCTTGGTTACGACACTTCCGGGGAATATTCTTAGGATAACTCTCATTTTATTTACAAATCATTATGAAGGGTTTATGAGTATATAATTCCTCAAAGAAACCATTTTTATTATTATGGATTATATCCATAAATAGTTCAATTTATGTTAAGTGTTTTATAATAATGGGATTATGTATTTTGATTCATAAACTGATCTAGTTTATGCCATTGTTTAGAAATGGATCCTAGTGGAAGAAATGGAAACTGTTTCAATGAACGCACTCCATGTAGGGATTTCCCTCCTACTCAAGATAATTATAGTAGATCTAGTGATGCAACTCGTGCCGATCAGCTAATCACCATACTGGGACAACTTACTCAGGTTATGAATAATAACCTTACCCATATGGGGCACCCTGATCCACAACGTGGAGGATAAATGTTAGATTGCTTCATGAGGCAACAACCACTAACGTTCAATGGGAGTACGAATCCCTTAGTAGCTGAGCAATGGATATTTTACCTAGAGAAAATATTTCAGGCTTTGTGGAGTAGTGAAAGGGAAAAACATATCATGGCAGTTTACAGCCTCACTAGAGATGCTGATCAATGGTGGTCATTGATTCAAAATAAAAAGGAAGATGATGAAGTATCAAATGTGGAATGGAGGGAGTTCAAATATCTGTTTCTAGAAAAATACTTTCCTTGCGACCATCGAGCAGATATGGAAAGGCAGTTTCTGAGTTTGGGACAATAGGAGGATGAGAATGTCACAAAGTATGAGGCTAACTTTACAAGGTTAGAAAGGTATGCTGGAGATTATATACGTAACTCAAGAAGTAAGATTGATTGTTTCTTTGATGGTTTATAACCATGTCTTCATCGAGCATTAGTATCACGATCCTTCTCGTCATACGAAGACATTGTCTTATGTGCTATCAAGACCGAAAATGAATTCTCTAAGTCTTATGACTTTAAAGAAAAGCAAGAGAAGAAGAGATCTGATGAAAAATATGGGAATGGAAATAAGCGGAAGAAGGGAAATGTTTAATATCCATCCTGTGGTAAATGTGGGAAGAAACACACCAGTACTTGCTTGAAGGGAACAAGAGTCTGTTACAAGTGTGGTGAAAAAGGCCACCAAGCTCGTGATTGCAAAGGGAAGAAGGAAGCTAATAATGTTCAGTGCTACAATTGCAAGGAGATGGGGCATTATGCAAATGAATGTACTAAGCGTCAGGGTAAATTACCTCAGAAAATTCCAAGGGATCAATGCCAAGCTTATGCTATCACTACTACTGAGGTAGAAGCTCTGAAAGACGTGGTGGAAGGTAATTTAATGGTTTCCTCATGTTTAGAAAATGCATTATTTGATTCTGGATCATCAAATTGTTTCATATCTTCCTAGTTTTCTAAGAAAATTAGATATTTCCAATTTGATTTAACAAGGGAGTTGTCAGTTAAAACTCTTAAGGGAAGTATCATTGCAACAATGTTTTGTGAATCAGTCCCCATTAGAGCACATAAATGTTCATTATCTGCTGATCTCATCGTCATACCTATGATTGAGTTTGATATAATCCCCGGTATGGACTAGCTTTCGGACTATGATGTGAAGATTTATTTTATGAATAAAGAGGTTACGATTCTTGATGATGATGACAAGGAACAACTTAGATTTAGATCAGAATCATCATCACATAATTCTTATCTAGATCCACCCCCAGTAGCTTAACTAAATTCAATTATTGGGGAGGAAGAGAATGAAATGAATATGGGTGAGGAAAAGAATGTTCACATAGAGGATGTACCCATTGTTAAAAAATCTGTAGATGTGTTTCCAGACGATTTAAATGGACATCCTCCAGAACGAGAAGTTGAGTTTTCCATTGATTTAATTCCTAGATCAAGGCCTATATCGAAGACCCCTTATAGAATGGCCACTGTAGAATTATTAGAACTAAAGAAACAACTAGAGGAATTGAGTAATAGAGGATTTATTCGCCCTAGTGTTTCTCCATGGTGATCCCCTGTTATTTTTGTTAAAAAGAAAGATAGATCCATGAGGTTATGTATCGACTACAGGGAGATCAATGCTATAACAATAAAGAAAAAGTATCCCCTACCTCACATTGATGATTTATTTAACCAACTGCATAGAGCTCAATACTTTTCAAAGATTGACCTTCGATCTGGATACCATCAGTTGTGTGTGAAGAAGGAAGACATTCCAAAGACAACATTTCGAACCAGGTATGAGCATTACGAGTTTACTGTAATGCCTTTTGGATTGACTAATGCACCCTCTGTATTCATGGATCTAATGAATAGAGTTTTCAAGGCGTATCTCGATGAATTTGTGGTGGTATTTATTGATGATATCTTGGTATATTCCAAAAGCTACAAAGATCATGAAAATCACTTGCGCATTATCCTGAAGACTCTGAGAAGACATGAATTATATGGAATTTTTAGAAAGTGTGAATTCTGGCATCATGATATTTCTTTTCTTGGCCCTATTTTCTCTAAAGATGGAATCTCTGTTGATCCTTCTAAGACCAAGGAAATCCAAGAATGGATAGCACCAACGAATATAAATGAGGTATGTAGGTTTATTGGTTTGGAAGGTTATTATCGACGTTTCGTCCAGAATTTTGCCCGATTGGCTAACCCATTATCAAAGCTCACACGTAGAGGGGTTAATTTTTTTTGGAAAAAAGAGTGTGAAGAATGTTTTGAAGAACAAAAGAGAAGATTAGTCAATGCTTTTATATTGACTCTACCATCGGGGAATGATGGGTTCGTTATTTATAGTGATGCATCGAAGAAAGGACTTGGTTATGTCCTTATCCAGAATGATAGGGTTATTGCCTATGCATCACGACAGTTGAAAATTCATGAACAAAACTACCCTAATCATGATCTCGAGTTAGCAGCTGTGACCTTTTCTTTGAAGATATGGAGGCACTACCTCTATGGTGAAAAATGTGAGATTTATACTGATCACAAGAGTTTGAAGTATATTTTCTCACAAAAAGAACTCAACATGAGGCAAAGGAGATGGCTTTAATTACTCAAGGATTATGATTGTATGATACACTACCACCCGGGGAAGGAAAACAAGGTGGCAGATGCTTTGAGCAGAAAAGACCATGGAGTTTTGAACAATATGAGAATTAAAAGGGATCCAATTTTCATGGATCTAGTGAAGATGGACATGGGAATAACGAGGGAAGGTGAAACATCAATGCTTTTTTAAATGGTTGCCAAACCATCTTTACTAGAAATAATTAAGAGTTCTCAAATCGATGATGAATAATTTCAAAAGAAGATTGAAGCTGTGAATGATGGGAGATTGAGAGACTTTGTGTATGAAGATGGAATTTTGAAATTCGGGAAGAGGCTTTGTGTACCCGATATACCTGATCTAAAAAGGGAATTGTTGGATGATGCTCATAGTTCCAATTTCTCTATACACCCTGGGAGCACCAAAATGTATAGAGATTTGAAGGAACATTTTTGGTGGGACAACATGAAGAGGGAGATTGCTAATTTTGTGTGAAGATGTATGGTTTGTCAAGAAGTGAAAGCTGGAAGGCAACAGCCTGGAGGAGTCATGCAACCTCTTCCCATACCAGAGTGGAAATGGGACAATATTACGATGGACTTTGTCATGGGGCTACCAAAGACTCCTAGAAGTAACGATGCAATATGGGTTATTATTGATCGTCTTACCAAGCCAGCACATTTTCTTGCAATAAGAGAAGATCTACCACTAGAATGTCTAGAAAGACTATATATTAATGAAGTTGTGAGACTTCATGGAGTACACATATCGATTGTTTCTGATCGTGATCTCAGTTTTACTTCAAGATTCTAGAAGAGTCTTCTGAAATCCCTAGATACTGAACTTCATTTGAGCACTACCTACTACCATCAGACAGACGGACAATAAGAATGGACTATTAAAACCTTAGAAGACATGTTGAGATCTTGCTCACTTGACATTCAGGGTATGTGGGATCAATATTTATCTTTGGTGGAATTTTCCCATAACAATAGCTTCCATTCCAGTATTCAGATGGCACCATATGAAGCGTTATACGGAAAGAGGTGTCACACACCAACCTGTTGGGATGAAGTTGGTGAAACAAAACTTGTAGGCCTAGAACTGGTGGAGGAAACGATGGAGAAGGTGAAGGTAATCCAAAATCACATCAAAGCATCTCAAAGTAGGCAGAAGAGCTATGCCGATAATCGAAGGAAGGATTTGGAATTTCAAGTCAGTGATCATGTTTTCTTGAAGGTATCTCCATGGAAGGGAGTCATACATTTTGGTATGAAAGGTAAATTGAGTCCCAGGTACATCGGACCTTTCGAAATTCTAGAACGAATTGGGGCCGTAGCTTACCGATTGGCAATGCCGCCAAGTCTCTCCAAAGTTCACGATGTGTTCCACGTATCTCTATTGAGGAAATACATGCCTGACCCAACCCATGTACTCACCTATGAAGAATTAAAACTAGAACCCGATCTGTCTTATTATGAAGAGCCTGTCAGGATTCTTGATACAAGAGAACAAGTACTGAGAAACCGGACGACGCGTCTGGTAAACGTTTTGTGGAGAAACCATAAGATGGAAGAGGCAACGTTGGAACTCGAGGAACTTATGATGAAGAACCACCCGAGTCTTTTCATGTGGTAGTATTATGGAAATTTAGAGGACGAAATTATTTGAAGGAGGGGAGAATGTAACACCCCAAGCTTCTACGGTACGCTTCTCTTTGAATAATACGATAGCGTGTGTTGTACGCAACATCGAGTTCTAATACACCACAACCAATCAAACTAGCCGTTATGAATAGTAATACCTGATTTTTGAAATTATATATATTTTATATTTTAAAATGGACTTCATTTTTGGTTTCGGAATATCGAAATTACCCTAAGATGAACTTTTGGTGTATTTCTGAGAACTTCCAATTTTTATGAATAGTGAAAAATACTTAAAAACAACTTTTTTAATAAAAATAATTTATAGTGATAAATTACATCATTGAGTGGTTTTAAAGTATAATTATAATAGATTTTTACCATTTTATCCAATGGTGTTCATTATAATTAATTTTACTTTGAAATTAGACCTAATCAATTGTCAATCTTTTGGTATATATTGTTTCTTAAAAACACGTTATTTGTTTGAACAATGGGAATTAATTATAAAATTAATTAATGAAACTTATATGGTTGGAATTTTTTAAAATAGACATCATTTTGAATTCAGAAAATCAATTATAGCTTAGGGTGAAATTTTGGCATTGTTCTGAAAAACTTCAATTTTTGATGAATAGTGAAACTACTAAGTGGTTGTTAAAAAACTGAATTTGTCAAAAAACTTAATTTTACCACTTCTGTGAATGGAATTTCAAAAATCCGAGAGAAACGGTTAATATCAAGAAGTAAAATGTGGTTCAATGAGATGAAGATAATTTTTGGTGAATAGTAATGTTTTACTTTTATTTACCACGGTTAAAAGTATATAGGGTAATTAAGGGTAAAAATGATATTAATATTACCCTAACACATGTCCAAATTCTATTGGACACGTGTATCTCGACCAAAAACAACCTTTGGAATAAAATATTATCATTTAGGTCCACATGGATTAGATTAGGACATTTATTATTATTTAATTCAAAGAAGAGTTTAAAGAGTTAAAATCAAAGCTTTTTTACTAAGACATTTTTTATATAAGGTTATAAATAAGATAAATTCGATTTTAAATATTCATTAGAAAGATAATACGATTTCTTACATAATGATATTTTATTTATAGTTTTTAGACATTATATACTTTAATTTATTTATGACACAATGATGATGCAGTAATTACCATAATAGTGAAAAATTAAAATAATTGATATTATAAATACCCAAATAAATATAATTTGAGACTTTTAATGAATTAAACTAATTTTCTAGGATAATATGACATATTATGATTTATTTAATGGACTTTTTTCGAAGTAATAATTCTGTTATAAGTTCCACAAAAATCAACTATTGAATAGTGTCAAAATTGACATAAAAGAGTTTTTAAAACAAATATTATATTATTAATTGATATTAAATTTCTAAAAATTTAAGGTTTAGAAAAGAGACTTATATAATGATAGTTTTATCATTAATAGACCACTTGGGGGTCTCTTGGATTTATATAGTAAGTTTATTAACTATATAATATAAAAATACAAAGTGACATGGTAAATGTCAAACTAATTAACTAAGTGTTAAAACTAAACGATAAGGTTAATATTGTAACCGAAACCTATCTAAATTCTATAGGTTGAATGTTTTTATAACTATCCCCACCTTAAACTATGAATAAAAAACTTTTGAGCCATTAGAAACCGAATATGAATTTATTATAAATTAATATTTCTAGCTTTTCCAAAGGTGCCCCTCACCCCTCTTATAAAAGGGCACTCCACCTTCTCATTACATCACACCTTAAAAGACTATTGGTTCGGCCAAACTCTGCCCAAATACTCTCTAAACTTCCCTCACTAAAACCTAGATGCCTTAGTTTGATCATAAAGCCATCCTAATGAGCCCTTTTGATCAAATCAAAAGGAAGAACCCGAAGAAGAGGTAATGTTTCCCCCACCCTTTTTCAAATTCATTTCTTCTTCCACTTCTTATTTCATTGTTTTTACCATTCTAAAATAATAAATCCGGTATATTATATATAATCTGATGTTATTATAAATATGGTACAACCATATTCAGTATTCTATCCACCCTTTGAATAACATGTCACCATACGTGCGTACGTACGACATACCGTCTCCACGTTGTGGTGTAATTGTTATTCAATATATTATTATTTGGATGGGTATAATAATGATGTGTAACTCATTTAAATAATAAATATAACATGATAATTATTCTGTATATATGATATTCTATCCAATTATATATTATTTTAATATCAAAAGAATGATATTGTCGCTCGTGCGTACGTACGGACTACCTTCTCCACGAACGCGATGAGATTCATTCTGCATCGTATCCATTCAAGTATAATTATTATTTTATGCTTTAAAAACAATGTTTATGGACTTGATATAATTCTGGATATGAATAAGATACAACCTATCCTTGAAAAACATGGATTACTTAACAAAACATATAAAAGAAAACGAGTAAGTTAACACCCGAAACGACGATAATAATAAGATATTATTAACAAAGCAATGTTAAAAGATCATATGTGATATCATATTAATATATATGATTCTTGTATAATTTAATAAAAATTATTTCACCATTATACAGGACATTAACTTACCCTCAACCAAGGAAAAGTACAAGGTAAGGGTTTATTTCACAATCTCTTCATTATCTGAGGTTGTTTATACGTAATAATCTACTGGGATCTCTTTAGCATCCGCATCCATGTTTCTTAAAAATGTATTTCAATTTTTTTTACTATTTACAATAATATTGGTTAATGTCATTTATACCCTTGTTTGAATTTTTATAAGTGGTTTATAAAGGAATCTTTCCGTCGTTTTCCAAGAAAGATGCTTTTTAACCTTTTCGACAGAATTAAGGTAAGAATGTTTTTTTAACTTATACGGCAGGTGCGATTATTTCTCACCGTTATAAAATCGTCGAATCTTCCCTTACAATCTTATAAGAATATTTTCAATGAAAACGTTTTATTTCATAAATATATGACTCTTAAATGATTTCAAAATAGAAAGAGGTATTTCTCTAAAAAGAGTTTTGATTTTATCTATGTCAACATCCTTTGATGGATTTTATGCTTATTTGAAGTTGATTTATTATTATACAAAACTTCTATATTGTATTGAAGGTTTTGTGATATGTTTGACTGTGGATGTGCTATTTTTATACCGTTCATAGTTTATGGTGAAATTATTGACATTTCATATGCTAGTTTTAATACGAATGTTTATGTTATGTTTAAACCTTTTCATATGGGAATGCATTGGACTTAATATGTGATGGGTGGAGCCCTCTATAGCTCCTCGATGCATCAGTAGGTCTCATGAGACAAACAAGTGTCTTGGAACAAGGCCTTGGAAAAATATTATTTGTAGTCTTACCACAAGGCCTTGGCTATGTGGTTATGATAGTCTGTAATTATGCATTCCATCATTATGAAAGTGGTAATTGATATTGCATGTGATTATTCGATTAGTAGAATATCCATGTGAATAAGTAAATGGAATTATTTAATTTTATTTTTCCCATACTATGTTCAAGTTCAAGTTTAAAAGGCTTTTGTTTTATGTTATACATTACCTTAAATGTTTATTCTTATTTGTGAAAGTTTCTGCAATATTGTTATCCTTACTGGGCATTTGAGCTCACCCCTTTTTATGATTTATTTTTCCCAGGATATGAAGAAGTAATTTATGAATGATCTGTAGGGATAATATGTGGGGATATGAGTGTGGGATATGGGGACTATGTTGTTGTAGTAGTTTTTCACTTTATGATGTAATGTAAAACTTTATGAATATATCTAGTGTTTACAAGGCTACTAAACCAATCGGTCTTTCAAGATTTGATCTTTCTTGTGATCATGCCAATGTTATGTAATAATGCACCGACTCTAGGTAACTAGGGTCGCTGAGTTACAACTGCACACTTCTTCAAGCATTTAAAACTATTTAATTTTTACATCTAGTTGAAAAAAATCCTCATTATAACACTAAATTGTAATAATAATGCTTGAACATAGTACCCCCATTAATTTCATTTCTAGTTTATTGTTATATAAATATAATTAAAATTATTCACCTAATTAAAACTAAATATTATTAAATCTATATTAAAATAATAAAAATAAAGGTGAAATTTAAAACCCACTACCTTAGTAAATTATTCAATAACGAGATAAAAAATTATATGGGATTAATGATTAATCACCATAATACTTGAAGGTATCCAACATAGTACCTACCCACATCAAACACCCATAAATCATTTGACTTAAATATCGATGATAAAAAAACTCAATTCCATAACCTCTTGTAAGAGAAGGAATAAAAATTAAGAGAAAAAGGATATAATATATTACCTCATATCTAACAGAGATCAAAATCCAAGGAAAATTTGTTTAGATCCTAAATATATAACCAAAAGGGTAAGAAGAGAGAGATAGGGGAAAACTAGGGTTTCCATAGAAGGAATAAATTTCAACCAAGGGATGTTTCAAGACACTATTTATAGAGAAATATCATAATACTTCTCTATGATGTGGTGATAGATTCTCCAAGGCATGGTGGGCCTTGTTAAAAGAGACCCATTTAAAAAAATATCTAAAACAACCATATCCCCTATCCTCATTGTAGTTTTATCATTTTTTAAAAATGGTTTTGATTATCCTCATGGATTAGAGACAAAAAACACAACCAATTTGGTATGACCCCAATTCAAGCATTAAAATCACCATTGTAGATAGGAACCACCCTCTATATTTAAATAATACCCTCACAACTAACTATGACGAACAACTCTAATATCCATGATATAAAAAATATATTTCCATAAAAACCGGTATTTCTCCATTCGAAATTTTATATTGGGATTCCACTGTGATCCCCTAGGTTTCATGTTCTCTATAATGACCTCCTTCATTGTGCAGATGGACCACCATGATATATAGACACCCTAAAATGGGCATTTCAAACCATAGATCCGCAAAATCCTCAAAAGGGATGGAATACCTTTCCTATAACCCATAAAATACTTATACCATAATAAATCCCCACCAGAAAATATGTATTTAGTTTTCAAAATGAGAAAGCTCAACCTTTTTATCAAGATCATATCTATATCCCCCCTTAACATATCCAATACCATAAAAACACAATGTAAAGGCATTATAAAATTATGGTCCATTATAATCCTCCCTTTTCTATGAAGAAACATGAATACATTTTTTAATGGTAAAATATTTTTTAATGAATTTATTATGGTGATATCTTTAATATAGTTTATGGAGAATCATGAGATTTAAATGGTTTTGAAGTTTTGTGTGTTTCATATTTAAAATAGTATGATTGTGATCTATAAGGTTTTAGAAATGAATTTGTTTTTGAATAGGGATCTATTGTACATGTTTTGAAATTAATGATCTAAGAGTTTGTGAAACATATCATGGAATTATTTTAAATTTGGAATTCAATGGAAAATATTAATTTTAATATAATTTTAAACTTAAAGAGCAGTTTTGTAAAAATAGTTTTTAAAATTGTATCTTAATTATTTTTTTATGAATTGATTCAAATATTTTCATGGCTACAATTTTAATGAATATTGGTTTTTGAGATTTAATTAACTAATTTTATTTTATAAGTAAATAATTTTTTTGATATATATTATTATATTCTAATAATGTTATTAATTTTTATTTAATTAATTTTTCGAAAAAATATTAATAAATATATTTAATATATTAAGTAAAATTGTAAAGAATTTCATTCTTTTAATGAACATTTTGATTCTTGAATAAAAGAGGGATGTCTTATTTTCTCAATTTCCATTATCAAATTTCCCTTTATTTTTCTCAATAACATGGGCTTGGCCTCACCTTTCAAAAAAATAATTTTGGTTCAAAAAAACAAATATATTTATAAAATTGATATAATGGTGTAAGGATGAATTATATTTTCAGTATACTAAATAATAATTTATATATAAATGATTTATAAAAATCATAAATTATTGGTTATATATTATATTAAGTTTATTTTTATACAGATATTATATGTATGAATGAATAAAAAAGAAGTATTTTATGGATTTTTAATTAATACATATTTTTATAAATATTATTGAATATTTATAATGTCCAGTAAATAAATTTAATAGGGTAGAATAATTGATTTGTATATTGTGTTGAATTTCATAATATATCTATTTTATTTTATGCCATAATATTAGGGGTAAATAAGTTTTTATTAATATGAGTGACATGAAACCTATATTTTTTAAAATAAACTCATTTGATTTCTTTTATTCTCCATTGGTGGTTATTACCTTAATATCATTAATGTGTTATTAAGGAATTTTGTTATAGTAGAAACCACTTCTCCAAACAAAGAAGAAGTTAATTAAGAAAATATTTCACCAAAAGATTTTACTATTTATTTGAAATGAATAAAATAAAATAAATAAAGAACATACATCATGGTTTGAATTCGATTATGCTATGTTATTTTATATTATCTTGGTTAAAATACCTTAAATTTAATAAAAAAATATACTCTCTAAGGATAGTCTATATATTTTATGAATTATCATTCTTTTAGGCATGATTTATTATACTAACACCTTCCTATAAATGGAAAAAGAAAAAAAATAGAGATATATATCTTTGATTTACAAACATGATTAAACTACCACATTAATTATTATATTGTATTTTATTGGGATTGAACTATTGAGTTTTAGGGGGACAACCCTTATCTAAATGTAGTAAGAATAAAATACCAAAATCCTTTTATCTTCATAATCTGACCATTCATTTGAATATAATGAAAAAGAATGAAGAAAATAAATTTTGATATTTGAAACATTTTTTCCCATTATATTATAAACAAGCATGATAAATACCATGTGGAGAAGCGATATCACTTTTCTATGGATAATAAAATATCTTTTACAACCTTCCCAATTCTTGTAAATCATTCCTTCTTCCTCACAGTATTCTAGAACCATTGTTAAAAATTGTGTTTTAAGGAGAGATTTGGATTTGGATTTTCTCATAACATTTTCAAGTGATATCTCTATAAAACAATTTTAAATGTCCTTAAAAACTTTATATATCCTCCATGAATTCTCCTTAAACCTCCATACATTTCATACACATTTTTCTATAAGTTAAATATTTCATAAATGTTTAAAAATGATACAATTATTTTATCTTATGATTCATCAATGAATTGATTTTTTTATCATTTTAACAACAAATAGTAATGTTTATGACTTCTTAAAAATAATTATATGATGTTTTAATCAACTTATGATAGATAACATTTAACAAATAAGTTAATTTTTGTGTTAGCATATAATACATACATTGAAATTCTCAAAACCATGACATAGTGAACTTTACTGTGATATGATTTTCACAAAATAAATGATTATTTGGTTAACACTACCACATCAGGGTTTATATTTAATACTCATTTCTATTAATTTGAAACTTCCAATAAAGCCTCTATATATAAGATACCTTCACTTAATGTCACATCACATGTAAAAAATTGTGAAACCATATCCAAATCGTTTTTTGTATAAGGTATCATATATTTTCACCATTTGTTACATCACATGAATAAAATTGTGAATATAAATACAAAAAACTCCTTGATATATACTAAAACTATTTTAGAGTATCAATAAATTCTTCTCTGAAAAAATTAAAAGAAATCATTTATTCATAAGACCACAAAGTCAGACAACACAACTATTTGTAGCATTGAAAACAGTTATTAATTATTAATTATATAATTTTATGAAATGAGTATCCTTCATAATAAGATCAATGATAATAAAGTTATAATGTTATATGAAATGTTCTATGGAAAATACATGTATCTCCATACTTTTTTCAAATGGCTCTATAATATACAATATACATTATCATATAATTCTTTTTTCTAAGTCAATAAGTGACTGTAAGACATGGGGTACATAAATATATTATTCCCCACTAAAATGTTCTAAATAATCCAATTATGAACTTAGTATATAGATTAATACATAAAATTTCATTCACCTAGATGGACGAGAACCTTATATTTCCCTCATCCAAATAGATAATCACATCTCGTATCATGTATCTAGGTATGACTATATACTTCTTAATTCTATCACAACCGATGGACCAAATGTAATACTAATCATATGAGAGGAAAATCCATCATGGTTAAACCATAACATATGAAATGTTTATTAATATAACCAACCAGACATAATTATCTAAACCTATTAACTAATATAATAAATGTATTAATGATTAAATGTTCTCAAGCTAGTTATCTAGTCAACCTCCAATAATTGGGATTGAATATGAAACATACACCCCTATTATATCAAATATAAAGTGTATAACAATATATGAGGTATAAATGGTCATTTATCTAGTACCCAAATATCAATTTAATAATTTTAATTAAACTCCATATCTCTATATCAAATCCAACACACTCTAACATTCACTTGTCATCACAATATATAATACTTCATGATGATATTAGATTAATAAAAACTAAAATTCATACATTGAGAGATCAATTATCATTTAAATTTTTATATTATATAAAAGAAATGTAAAATAATTATATATTTGTTATTCAATTAATATTTTAAGCAATCCATTACATCAACTTCCTTGATGTAGAAAAATATTACTTCACCATTTTAATGAAAAATTCTTGCTTTATTCACCAAATCATTAATACTTTTTAACTTCAAAACATATTTGTAATATTTTTTAATGTAAAATTTATATTCTATACCTTCCAAAATAAATAAATTTATTTACATAACAATAATACTTGACATGAAATATACATAGACTTTCTTTCACCCCTTCAAGTATTCAAGAGAGTTTTCTATGTAAGGAATAATTTCCTATAATAAAAA
The DNA here is from genome assembly GCA_963277665.1 of Viscum album. Taxonomy (NCBI): domain Eukaryota; kingdom Viridiplantae; phylum Streptophyta; class Magnoliopsida; order Santalales; family Viscaceae; genus Viscum; species Viscum album. Next base: position 1,364,150,631 of record OY728159.1, read on the forward strand.
AATTATCCTTCCTTTGAAGATTATTTATGTGGTTTTATAGAAGTTGATATATACTCTTTTAGTCCCCTATTATTATCTATATGGTCAAAAAAAATTCTTTTACATTATTTAAAATTAACATGACATAGTTAAAAAATTGGGTAAACTTTTCATTAACTAATTTTAATTAGTGGTTATAATTAACAAGAAAAATCTCCTCGGAAATGATTATATAATGATGTTCATGTCCAGGTCAAGATTTAAGAGTGATATAAATCTGTCTTGGCCATTTATGTATGAAATAATTTTGAGTACATGAGTTTATACCATAGTGTCTTCAACCATATTTCACAAAACAAATGCTATAGAAACATTATATCATTATTAGGTACCTTATTCTTAACAAAAAAATTTCAAGCTATTTAACATCCCAAAATAATATATATTATTATGTTAATTTCAAATTTTGGGATCAATATAAACAACTATCAAATAAGATATATTATTATAATATTTAGTATTGTTATAATTTTGTTGATGACTAGCCTTATTAATAAGTTTTTTAATAGGGATTTTTTTTCTCTTTCACATAGAATTTTCCATGTTGTCTAAGATATGTTCTCACAATATTGTTCTATTATAATAATTTTATTTTATTAAATTTATTTTCTAGTATTATATCAAATTCATGTTTAATGATGAAAATCACATTTTATGTACAATTTTTTAGAAGATTAGAATCATGTCTTATAATAATTAATTCATATTTTATAAAACATAATTTTAATTAAATAATAAAACCTTTTAATATACATCATATAAATCATTTGGATATGATCTATATTTGATCAGGAATTATCTGAGATATGTTTTTAACATATGACATGACTATATCTGGAAGAAAATCAGGCCAATAATATCATATATGGCTCATGGAAAGCTGGGTGGGAAACTCCTTTCGATAATATATCATATGGATTTATCTCACTTCTATTATTTTGTATCATAACTTATAGGGTATCCGAGATAAGTGTAAATCAAAGCATATGATAGGAATTGTTACCTAACTATTTGGGTAACCTATATCTTTATTTTATCACAAAATATAATTAATGGGAATCCATATTTGAGATGACCTATCCATTTTGATGATCGAGGTATTGAAATATGTCCTCTTTCAATAGAATCTAATACATACAATTTTAAGGGGTTTTAATTTTCTATGATATTATATTATGTATTCCATGAATGATAGTATGTAATTAAAGATTAATTTTATTTCATTATATACCACTAATAAAATTAATATGATCATTCAATATTAATGTATACCACTTCAAAAAATCATTATTGGAGTTACTAACTAAAAAATAAAACAAAATTAGATTTATACATATAATAATACATTTTATGACAATGGTATATGAAACCCTTTCATGTAAAGGATTAGAATAATTCAAAACCAAAATCCCCACATGAGAAAGTAAGGTAAAATAGGTTTCCAACCCCAACTTCTCTAGACAAATACAACAGCTCTAGGAAAGTGAGTATCCAAACTTAAGGTAAAACGATTCATTGATCTTTACTAAAGAGAGGACTTAACTATAATAAAATCATAATATCTACATATATATCATTAATAATATTTTTTTTATGTTCATAACATAAAAATAAAAAAGTTTCTTGGTTTATTGTAGCAAAACTGTATATCATAACATTAACGAATCCCCTAGAATTAATGATACCCAATTTGTAAAAAAAATATTTTAACGCTTTATACTGAAGAATAAAATTATTTATAATGTAATATTTTTTTATTCAAGATTAATAAATAAATTAATAAAGAAAATACGTTATATATTTATAAATCGGGACATGAAATAAAAATTTTCAAATCATTCATAAATGAAGTAATTATAATTATATAATAACTTATTAATGCTTTTATGGAAACTATATAAATAAAAAACATAAACAAATTTCGTAATTATATTGATACTAACATTTTCATATTAATATTTTACATGGTAATAAATTTTAACTACTTTATATTGAAAATACATTATATTTAATAAAATATAAACTTTTATATTTTTCATATGAACATTTAATATACAATGTTAATTTTATACCTAATTTAAATGTTACAAATTTATTTTTATTTAAAACTTATTAAAATTCCACCGAAAATACTTTTTTCCATGGTTTAAATAGATTTAAAAAAAATTATTTTAGTTATAAAATTTTATATTAGCATTTTTGACCATTTAAAAAATAAGAAATCACTCTCATATTATGAGCTATTTAATATTTATTAATATCATTAAATTCACAGCTTAAAATACATATCAAAGTTTCCAAAACAAATTTTTATTGTATAATCCCCATTTCAATACAATATAGGTTCAAAAGGATCATGGCAGTGTCAATATTTATGAATTTTAATGAATATAATTTTTTTATAAAATGTAAAAACATAGATGTGTTTAATACAAAACACACAACTGTTTTTGAAAAGAAAAAGACATTTCTAATATAAACACATAGTTTTTCAGGGGAGAATATAATTTGGATGAACCACTAAATGTTATATTTTTAAAACCAAATTGCGATGTTTCAATGTTACGTCACTGTTTTCATAGGGAAATTTCATTCCCATATAATCTATTCCATTTTATAGGTAAAATCATGGTGTAAAAAGCATGTTATTATTATTATTATTTATTCTAAGAAAACAATTTCATGATTTTTTTTCTTAAAACATGATATAGTTTAATTTTTTTTATAAAACACACTTTTTTTTAACATAATTACATCATGTTTATAATAATTATAATGAACCAAGAAGAATTTTAAAAAAAGTTGTCATGGATCTGGAAAAAATAAATTTTATGGGCTATTTAGGCAACATCCCAGGTAAATAAAGAATATTACATTTTCAACCTAATTAAAATTTCTTAATTAAATATTAATTTTACTTTAATTGGGATTCAATGTTATATGGCGTACCTGATATGAAATAATGGGTTTCTTTGAAAACTTACATTCCACACAACGTTGAGTTATACCGAAAAATAATATAATAATATTATTATTTTAAATGGTAGTTAATACCTAGAAGTTGTAATGGAGGCAATTAATAAAACTAACTACTAAATGATTATACATGTTTGTTAAATTGTTTTATATTTATCCAATAAACTTTAGATTCTTAAAATAAGAAAGAATCTAATTTTAAGCATAAATACTCTAATATTATTTAAAAGGTTATTTTATCGTCTTTTGATGGAGAACCCTTTTTAAATATAGTGTTTTTCACTTTTATATGTTCTATTTGACAAAATAAAATTTTCTTTAGAATCGGGATTTCAAAATTTACGTTTGGTACATTTTTGTTATTTTTCTGGTAAAGATAAGTTTTTTAATTAATAGTGACAATAATATATTTTAATTCAAAACTGCATTTTAATCTAATTTATTTATATAGATATATTACCTTTTTAATTTTTTTTAATGTATAATTAGATTATATTTTTACCATTTAATCCAATGTTGGTCATTGGATGTAATTTCACTTTGAAATTGGACATAAATAAGAGTTAATCATTTGTTAGTTATTATTTCTAAAAAACACTCTTTTTGTTTTGATAGCGGGAATTAATTTTTAATTAATTTCAGCCACTTCTGTGTTTTGAATTTAGAAAATTTGATTCAATATTTTTAATAATGAGGTCTAAATTGTGTAATTAGGAAACTTTTATTTTTATACATTATGAATATTTAATTCAGTAAAAATTTTATTTACCATGGTTAATGGGTAAATCATGTAAATAAGGGTAACAAAATATTATTATAATAATATTAAATTACCCTAACAAGTGTCATAATCCAATAGGTTGATACATTTCCGACCATGGTCATCCTTGGGTTGATTTTGGGACCCCATGCAGGCACATGGGAGTGATAATGACACTTTATATTAATAAATTTAATGTAAATAAAAAATGATATAAACATAATCTTTTAGTAAATCAATTATTACATGTGGTTATATTAGTTATATTTTCGACTATAAATATTATTTTGAAAGCTAAAAATATTTCCTACATTATTATATTTTTTTTATAATTTTTATAAAAAAATAAATAAAAATATTTCTGACACAATAATGATGTAGTGTTTACCTCGTTAGTGAATGATTTTGATAAATAGAATTATATAGATTTAAAGAAGATTCAAAACCTATCCAATTATTATTGTATCACATTATTTTGAACATGAGTCCCCATATCTTCTACTTCAATATGATTTGGACCTTTAGAAACTGAAAATTATTATATAATAAAATAATATTTTTAAATTTTCCTAAAGAGCCCCTTCGCCACCCTAATAAAACACCCTCACTTCTAACCCATTCCTCACACTTCTAAATCCCATTTTCTTGTCCAAAATCTACTAAATTAATCTCAATACACAATTCTCCTCCTCCTAGAAGACTTAACTTAGGCCAAAGAAACTTTAAGTAATCCTTTTGGTTCAAACAAAAGGGAGTTACCCGATTTAAAGGTAACGACTTCTCTTAAGTTAATTTATTTTATTTTACTTATAAAACCCCCTAAAATATTTGTATTCTTTTATTTTATAACAAAACCAGTATCATAAATATACTAGGATTTTTTATGAAAAGAATTATAACTACACTTAGACACACCTCCATCTATTGCGTTAAAAATATAATGTTTCTGTGAACAGCGAACTACTGCCTCACGAAACGATGATTGTTCAATTATCTTCTACCGCCTCTCATGGTGGAAATTATGATGGAAATATATTTATATTTGATATATATTATATCTATTTTTTTTTATATTTTTATGTATTATTCATTTATAGAATACCTTTATTTTTTTCATAATGGGTAAACATGATAATTTCAGTTGAGGATGTGCGGACTGCCGGCCCCTCAAAGTGGCATGACTCATTCATACCATATGTGGAATGTATAAAATATGGAGATAAAAAAAATTAAATATTATATTATAAATTAATTTTAATATACTTATTTATCATTACATTTTCATTCCATTAAATATGAAATAGAAATGAAAGTAGCGTTCATGCGTACGTACGACTTACCGTCTCCATGAACGGTGTATTTCATTCCTTATCTCCAAAAGTTATGTAATATTATAAAAACATATATAATGGATATATATACTATATATGATATCTATACCATCAATATTATTATGTAGATAATGTAATTTTGACCACATAGGAAACTTTTAATTATAACAAGTTCATTTTTTACTCATGTTCTGAACGTCGACCAAATGACCAATATGGACTCAAATAATTAAATAATTGTATTAGCAAGGTAATTAATGATATAAAAGGTTTAATAATATAGAAAAATGTTCTTAATAAAGTAAATATTAACTTATGTTCATTATTCAGGAATAACAAGGAATAATCAAGTCAAGTCGGACACAAGGTAAGGGGTTTCTTATCTCACTTTTAATTCTGTGAGATTTCCATTGTTCACCACTTATTTATTGAATGTGGTGTATTTTGTAATCAAATTTGGTATCTATTATCATGATTTTATTTATATTCACGGTATTATTTTATTCATTTGGTGGTTATTAACTTTTTTTCACATGACTCGATTGATTACAACTTCGTAAGAGTGTTTCGCCACACTTTTTATTTCTATGAGATTCAAGATACCTTTTCCACTATCTCCTTTTGTGTGGTGTATGTACTGACAATGATTGTATTATTTGTGTAATGTACTTTAATATATGGTTATTTAAATATTCATTGTATGATCATTTTTTCATGTGGCCTATGTTTCGTAAGTTACCAAATCAGTAAGAGAACTTTTTAACCCAAATTCCATTCCTTGTGTCCATATTCTAATTCTGAATTATGTCATGCTATGAAAATGTATGGAATAATGGTTTATTTAATTATATTGTAATTTCCACTCCAATTTGTGTTGATATAATTTTTATACACATAATCACTCTGTTGATAAATTCTCAAGTCATCGATATGAACTTGATAAGAGTAATTTTATCCCAATTTCCATTCTTTGAGTTAAACATCCTAGTTATTGGTTTTGAATTAAAAATAACATGTGTGAATGTCCAATGATTGATTTAAATTTAATATCCAATAATTTTGAGTTTATTTTTATTTGTCACACATTATTTTGTAGTTTATTTATCCTCAATCTAAGGATATAGATTTTATAAGGGATTTTGAACCAATTTACATTCTATTGAGACTTAATTATTGTTATACACCAATTCACTCTTATATGGTTTATATACAGTACTTTGGAATATTATATCATGAATCCCTTTATTCACAAGATATTATAATGTTCTGATTAAATGTTATTCCTCAATTATTGGTATTCAAGCGTCTCTCATTTTGTTAAAAACTCTTTAACTAAAATATCATTTTAAAATGTATTAAAGATTTATTCTTCTAAATATTTCCATTAATGTTATTGTTTTGCGAAAGGTTTTTAGGATTTATTTATATGAACATTATTGTTTTCAAATGATAATTCATTTAAAAGCTTCAAAGTGGTATGGGACACTTTGATTCAAAAAACACATTATTAAATGTTTTAAATGGTTTTGAAAATAGTTTGATAAAGCATTGATTATGTCAATATATTGAAATGATATATTGTGATAAAATGTGGAAATTTTATCTTTCCTTTTTGCTTGTTTTTTGTGTTATGAATATGTTTTTTTATTATCCATTTTTACATATATAGGTGGTTCCGTGATAAATCTAGGGTGGGTTATCCTAAGATATCTCTCTAATGCATTGGGTAATGTGATAGAGGTAAACATTAATGTTTATCCTAAATGATTTCAGGAATATAGTATGATGGGTATTCCAACATAACTCCCTATGTAGTTGTGATATCTAAAATGTAACTATGTTATGTATTCCACAAGTTACCTTTATGATTTATGATTATTGTGTCTTATTCGTAAATCTTATGATTTCATGAGGTATGTTATGATTAGAATGTATGGTCTCATTGAATTGTATTTATTGATGGGATGGTGTTTTATTTTGTTATTTTATAACTCTTACTAAGCTTTTTATTATCATCCAATGTTTTTGAAATATTGTTCATTGGAAATAAATATGAATTGGGTTATGTATAGGATCAAGTGAAAGTCATGTTGTTTAAAACATGGAACTATACCTGTTTCTTTTTAAGTGTTTTTATATTATGTAAAAAATTGATACTGGGTAGTAGTGTATACATGTAATATTCAAGTTGATATTTAATAGTTATGGCCTAATTATCAAAAACACTAACACTCAAAAGATCCTCAATGAGAATTATTCATTTAATTCAATATTATGTATTGTTTTATGGCTGAGTCCTTATAGTTGGTATCAAAGTTTGGTTTAGAAAACATTAGAGATTAAGAGTTTTTAGCAAACACATGGTTAGCCCCTATATCTATTATTTCAATTAAATCCTTTTTCTATAACTTTTTCAGATCAAGGAATGTCTGTTACAAATGGAAGGAAGAGGATCTCAAACAACATTCCTATCCATTCCTAATGACATTCCTGCAATAATTATTTCAAAGTCATGTTCCGATGGTTGTGAAAAATTTTCTAGCATACAACTCACTTGAAAGATATAGTCTGAATATCAATCACCTTCAATATACCACTAAATCATCGTGGATCTTGGGTTGTATTTAAACAAATCCTATTTTTTCAATATTCTCACATTTTCAAGAAAGCTAAATATTATCAAGGCATTTTTAAATATTTTACATTATCAAAAGATTTTGAAGAATATTATAATTAGGAAATAGGTTCTAAAGAAGGAGACCCTTGTGGAAATGATTTATATTTTCTTTTACAATATAGTTTCTCATCAAATAATTATTATTTTTAAAAAGGACCATTAATTGAATGTTTCAACTCTAATTTGGAATGACTATTTTATAAAAATCATGTTTTATCAGATGTTTTGAAATTATATGCCATACATGATTATTTTCCAAAACTATTTTTTTTGAACACCCATATGACCCATGTTGTAAAAGGTGTATTTGGATGTTAGAATAAAATTATTTTGAAGGATCTATAAATCATTGTTGCAATGCATGGACCATCATCCTATGTGAAAAAATTGATGATGAAACTATATAGACACCATGATCAAGGTACGATGTTATTTCTAATGGGAACAGATTTATTTTATCATATGGTGGTAAACAAATGAAAATATATAAGATGTTGAGGTCATAGTGTATTTGGATGAAAATGAAAGTTATAATAAATCCTTAGAGGTTAAAACATGTTAGGGTTATTTTTTAGTTTAATAAAAAGGACAAACCGTAAGATTGGTGACAACCCTTCAAGTCTGGAATGGTTACAAGAATCAATCCCAATACTAAAAGGCGACAAGGGTGCATCACTTACCACCGTCCTACACAAAGTATCGGATTAGTGTGGCTTATTCTTTCAAGTTAAAAGATTTTATTGATCACGAATAAGTATATTTTTGGAACTTATGCTTTTTCAAATGGATATACTTAATATAGGAAAATGATTTGGTGATTAATTGATAAATTTGATTTTAGAAGATGTGTTATCTTTTGGAACATGATATGATTATGGGATATATAATACTATGGGATCTCATTTTCGAATTAATGGTTGAAATTTTATTTTGGATGAATCTATGTTTTTATTACAGACATATGGAGATTTGGGTTATTTATGGAATTGATTAACCTATCATAGTGAATATGTGATTAGGTTAATTACAATTCAGTATGAGACTTTATGAATAATCAATGTTTTTGGAGATAATTTTTAAGATTTACTGTGGAAGAATATTTGATTAAATCCTTCAGAGTTTTCATTTCAATATTATTTTACATTATTTTTAATAATTTTATGGACAATTGTATATTGAATGGTCTTTCGTGAACTTTGGATTCTTTTGGATGAATTTTGGAGATTAAGAGTAGTATTTCTTTTTATAATGGATTAAATGTAGGGGGATTATCAGATCTTGTACTAACCAATTTTTGTTTTGGTTGATGTATAAAGATAGGGGAAATATATAGTTCATCTTTTTTAGATTATATGATATTCTGAAAGTTTATTCTAGCACTTCAGGTGTGACCACGTCTTGTTGAATACTTACCATTTGTAGAAAAGATGAGTTTGTGGTAGAGTTTTATTAAAGGATGACACTGTACATGACAAGTAAGTATATTTCCTTATGATCTTAGTCTAGTTAATAATAAGATAACTCATCTCTATGAAAAATAATCTTGAAGAAAAAATGTTATAATCTCTCTTTTATCATCATACTTTTACCCAACAACAAATTTATCGTATTGTGGTGGTTAACTATCCCTGATCAAGTTCTCTATCACTCTCTATTAATCTGTGAGAGTTAGTTTCTCTACCATTACCATGTTTTCATGGAATCCTAGTATTTTTTGTCTTAGGTGACCATTGTATTTATCTTTAATTATTTTAAAGTGACATTTTTATTGACTCTTTTTCCAATATGGGACTCTCAATGATGTTTCTATGCCTAATTTTAAAATTGCAAGGACACAAATTCTAAAAGGGGAGAAGGATGTAACATCTGAGGTAAATAAAGAATATATCATTTTAATATTTATTAAATTTTTGAAAATTAATATAAAATTTAATTTAAAGGGGATTCTAGGTTTGATGGAGTACCTAATAAGAAACAATGGGTTTCTTTGAAAACTTTCATTATACACAACATTAATTTATTTCAAAAAATAATATAATAAAAATATTATTTTAAATTGGAGTTAACACCTAGACATTATAATGACGGGAATGAAAATAACTAACTAAAAAACGATTATTCATTTTTTTTAAATGCATTTAAATTTATCAAATAAATTTTAGATGCTTCAAATAAGAAAAAATTTGATTTGAAGCATAAATACTCAAATATTTTTAAAAGGTCCTTTTACCGCCTTTTGTTAGAGAACCCTTTTTAAATATAATATTTTCACTTTTATATATTATACTTGAAAAAATAAAATTCTTCTTTAGAATTGGAGCTTCAATATTTACTTTGGGTATATTTTTCTATTTTCCTCATAATGATTATTTTTAATGAATAGTGAAAAATACTGTATTTTAATTCAAAAGTGACTTTTAATATAATATGTTTATATGGTTATATTAGCTTTTTAATTGGTTTTAATGTATAATTAGATTATATTTTTACCATTTAATCCAATTTAGGTCATTGGAAGTAATTTCACTTTAAAATTGGACATAAATAAATGTCAGCCTTTTGATAGTTATTATTTATCAAAAACACGCTTTTTGTTTTGACAGCGGGAATTAATTTTAAATTTATTTATGCCACTTCTGTGTTTTTAATTTAGAAAAATGGAATCCATATTTAGAATCAGGTGGTTAAAATTGTGTAAATGGTTAAAATTTATTTTTAGACATTATGAATATTTACTTCAGTAAAATGTTTTTTACCATTGTTAAAGGGTAAATCTGGTAAATAAGGGTAACAAAATATTATAATAATAATATTAAATTACCCTAACAGTTGTTATAATACTTTTTGTTGATAAATTTCTGACCATGGACATCCTTGAGTGTATTTTGGGACCCCATGAAGCCACATGAGAGTGATAATGGAAAATTATATTTATTAATTTAAAGTAAAGAACAAAATGACATAGACATATATCTTTTTGTAAATCAATTCTTACATGTCGTTATATTAGTTATATATTAGACTATAAATATTCATTCGAATGGTAAAACTATTTCCTACATCATGATATATATTTCTATAATTTTTGGACATCATATAAATAAAAATATTTATGACACAATAATGATGCAGTGTTTACCTCATTAATTAATGATTTAAATTAATTAGATTATAAAGATTAAAAAAATATCCAAAACCTGTCCAATTATTATTGGATGATTTTATTTAAAACATGAGTCATATTATCATATAATTTAGTATATTTTGGACATTTATAAAGAGAAAATAATTATATAATAAAATAATATTTTTATACATTCCTAAAGATCCCTTCCTCCCCCTATAAAAAGTCCTCACTTCTAACCCATTTCTCATGCTTCTCAAGCCCCTTGGATCATACAACATATACCCAATTAATCTACCTAGATCATTCTCCTCTTCCTAGAATCCTTAAATTTTGCAGAAATAATTTCATGTAAACCTTTTGGTTCAATCCAAAGGGAGTAACCGGATTTAAAGGTAACATCCTCTCATAAGTTATTTTCTTTTATTTTACTTACCAAACCACCTAACCTCTTTTTATTAAATTATTTTATAAAAAAAAACGTATCTTAAATATACAAGGTTTTTTATGGGAATTATTCTAACTACAATTACACACACCTCCATCTAATGGGTAAAGAATTTATTGTTTCTGTGGACGGCGAACTACTACCACGTGAAACAGTGATTGTTCAATTATCCACTACCACCTCAAATAGTGGCCATTATGATGGCCCTATAAGTATATGTGATATATATTATAAATATATTGTTTATGTTCTTCTGTATTTTCCATTAATATAATACCTTTATGGATTCCTTAAAGGGTAAACACAATAATTTCATTTGAGGACGTGCGGACTACCGCCCACTCAAAGTGATATTACTTATTCATACCATACGTGTAATGTATAAAGGATGGAGATAATTAAATTATATATGATATAATATGTGAATTATAATATAACTATTTATAATTACATTTTTATTCCACTAAATATTAAATAGAAATGAAAGTAGTGTTCATGCGTATGTACGGATTACCGTGTCCATGAATTGTGTATTTCATTTCATATCTCCAAATGCTATGTACTATTATAAATACATATATACTGGATATATATGATATATATTATATCTAAATCATTAATATTATTCTTGAGATAATATAATTTATACGACATAGACAATTTGTAATTATAACAAGTTCATTTTTACTCAAGTTCCGAACATCGACAAAATGTCCAATATGAACTCAAATAATTAAATAATTGTTCTAGAAAGGAAATAAGTGATGTAAAAGGAATAATATGATGAAATAAGGTTCTTAAGAAAGTAGAAATCAACTTAAGTTCATTATTCAGGAAGAACAAGGAAAAAACAAGTCATGTTAGACAAGAGGTAAGGGGTTTCTTATCAAACTTTTAATTCCATGAGACTTCCATTGTTCACCACTTATTTATTGCATGTAGTGTATTGTGTACTGAAATTTGATATATATTATCATTATTATATTTATATTCCTTGTATTATATGATTCATTTGGTGGTTATTAAATTTTGGTAATATGAATTGATTGATTACAACGTGGTAAGGGGGTTTCATCTAAATTTTTATTCTTCTGAGATTCATGCTATATTTGACGCCATTTCTTTTTGTGTGGTGTATATACTGCCCATGATTGTATTATTTGTGTAATATAATTTAATATATGGGTATTTACAACATTATTGTATAATCCTTCTTTAACGTGGTCTATGTTTCCTAAGTTACCCAATCCGTAAGGGAACTTTTTAACCCAATTTTCATTTCATGGGTTAATCTTATAATTCTTAATTATGTCACGTGATGATTATGTGTGGAATCACTGTTTATTTATTTATATTGTAATTCCCACTCCCCTATGTGTGGACATACCTTTTATACACATAATCACTCAATTGATAAATTCTCAAGTCATCGATATGAACTTAATTTAAGTAATTTTAACTCAATTTCCATTCATTAACTTATACATCCAAGTCATTGGTTTTGTGTTAAAAAGAACATGTTTGAATGTCCCCTGAATGATTTAAACTGAATATCCCATCCTGTTGAGTGTATTTATAATTGTCACACATTATTATATAAATTATTTATCCTAAATCTAAGGATACAGTTTTAATAAGGTATTTCGTTTCAATTTACATTCCATTGAGACTTCATTATTGTAATGCACCAATTAACTATTATTTGGTGTATATACTATTCGTTGGAATATTATATCCGGAATACCTTTATTATCATGACATTATAATGTTCTAATTAAATGTTATTCCAAAATTATTAGTACTCATGCATCTCTCATTTTGTTAAAAACTCTTTAACTAAAATGTCATTTTAAAATGTATTAAATATTTATTCTTCTAAATATCTCTCATTAATGTCCATGTTTTCAAAATGGTTCTTAGGATTTATTTATATGGACATTAATGTATTCAAATGATATTTCATTTAGAAGATTCAAAGTAGTGTGTGACAATTTGATTAAAAAATCTCTTTATTAAATGTTTTAAATGGTATTGAAAATGGTTTGATAAAGCATTTATTATTTCAATATCTTGAAATGATATATTGTGATTTTAATGTTTAAATTTTATATTTCCTTTAGTATTGTTTTAGGTGTTATGAATATGTTATGGTTATTGGAAATTGTTTATGTATACGGGTGGTTCCATGATAAACCTAGGGTGGGTGAGACCAAGATAGCTCTCCAATGCATTTGGTAAAGTGACGGAGGTAAACGTTAATGTTTCTCCTAAGAGATTTAGGGAATATATTGTGATGGGCATTCCAACATAAATCTCTATGTAGCTGTGATAGCTACAATGTAAGTATGTTATGTATGCCACTAGTTACCTTTATGATTTATGATTTCTGTGTCTTATTCTTAAATCTTATGATTTCATGAGGTATGATATTATTAAAAAGTATGGTTTAATTGAATTTTATTTATTGATGGGATAATATTTTCTTTCTTTATTTTATAACCCTTAATGAGCTTTTTAGGACTATCCCATGTTTTTAAATGATTTTCACCTAAATTAAAGATGAATGGGGTTCATGATGGGATCAAAGAGAAGTCATACTGTCTAAAATATGGAGAAAGATATGATTCTTTTTAAGAATTTTTATTTTTTGAAAAAAATGGATAGTGGTTATTAGTGTATAAATGTAATATTCAAGGTGATATGTAATAGTTATGGCCTAATTATTTAAAACTCTTAACCTGAAAAGATCCTCAATGTTAATTATACATTTAATTCAAGATTATGTAATATTTTAAGTCAGGGTTCTTATAATTTATTTATTTGAATATTTAACCCAAACATAATTTATGTCACTCCAATATCACCATAAGAATAATTTATTTTGAAACTAAAAAAACAAATTTCCAACAACATATAACCATTCAATTGAACAAAATAAATCATAAATGAATTATATAAATTTATACTTTTAAAAGTCAATATTTCCACACTCTTCAAATTAATTTTGAGGAAGATCCCTTAGAGAAATATTTAACACTCCTATGTGGTTAATTTATGGTATGTTTTTAAATTCTATTTTTTTGGAAGTATTCCTGCTTCTATGTGGGGAATTAGAACATTAGTTAAAGGGAAAGAGAGAACGAGAGCTTTAGATTTGGGGTTTCATGAAACAATGTTAAATAACACCTCCATACATTAATTATTAAAGGATTGAATCACTTTATATAGTCTATTGGGATTTTTTTTTGACATTAATTTTTTTATAAATGTTGATTCACCAATGAAAAGTTTCAAAAATTTTCAAAATTTTACAACAATTTATAATTAGTGATTAAATATCACAAAGTTTGTTTTTTATTTAAATAATTAATATAGATATTTGAAACTCCTTAAAAACTATCATATAATGTTTCTAATTATATTTGATAAATAATATGGATGAAATAAGAATATTATTTAACTATCATATAATGCATTCACTTATATTCACAAACCCACATTGTAGTGATATTAACTATGAAGTGGTTTACTTAATCATAAACCATGAGCTGATTAATACCAATATTCTTTGTCTTTTCTTTAGTTAATATTCCTATAATAAAACACTTCATATATTATTATAAGGATAGGATTTATATTCCAAAAAAATTTATAAATCTATTTCCATAGATCAAATGTTTTATAAATATTTCAAAAAGATACAAGTCCTTGTGACTTGTGGCATAACATTCCACTAATTATTTAAAATTTAAAAAATTAATATGAAGGATTAAAACTCTTAAGCACTACATTTTAATTTTATTTGACGGAATAAAATAATATTTAATATTGAATATGATAAAATAAATGTATTATATCATAAAATAATATACCAAGAACAAACCATAGAATCTAACTGTGACTTGATGACTTTCACTATGTCATGGTTTCCTTTAGGAAAATATATAACATGGTATAAATCATAATGTCATTATTTTTCATTAGTGTATGTTTATATTATTCTCTCACATGCACTAAATCTTTATAAAAATGATGATTTTTCACCTCATGTTACATCATATATTATAACATATGTAACCACATCCAAAACTCTATTTTCGATATCCTCTAAAAATTCCTTTAGGGAATTTGTAATTATATTCTCAGAGTTTCAGTGATAGTATTTGTAACAAAACGTATCCTCACTAATACAACCACTATGTGTTACCCCAATAAACATTATAACCTTGAAAATAATAATAAATTTTATAACATATAACTGTAAATAAGAATATACCATTTTTAAAATTACAGTGCAACTAAATTTATAAAGATATCTAATTTGATCTCCATCACACATATGTATATAAAAGTACATGTTCAAAAGATGTTTACACACATAAAACATATTCATATAATACCTTTTTTAGTACATTAATTTAACATAATAAAATGAATATTTAGATCTCATTCTAGATTTTTATGTAAAAACTAAATGTTATCAATGGCTATATATCATGTAATTCAATAAGTTGATTACATCCCATTCCACTAACCTAAATAGATAAATAAATTTAATTTTAATTACATAATTACACATCCATATCCTTTCTAAATAGATGTCTCAATTTCCAAACCAACCACACAAGATTAAAAATACAATCTTGATTAATAAAAACGAATCAAATGATCAAACACATATTATAGGAACCGCAGATTAACTTAGCCCAAGTGTTAGTGTAAGTAGGGAACCAATGTATTAATGTTCAAATGTGATATTAAATATTAAACATAGTTAATGGGGGTCAATATGAAAAATAAACCACTGGTGTATTAATGAAATAATGTATGACAATCCATGTCGTATATATGGTGGGTTATACAGAGTATAAAAACCTTTGTAGGCCTCATGAGAGAATATCATAATCTATATATAATACCTAACACACAATAATCCTCAAATACTATCATAACCCATAAATATTCATTTAAAAAATTGATTATGTAAAACTCAAAACCATAATTTAATTGGTTAATTATCATTTCATTCTATGAAATAGGCAGGTAAAATAAATGAATGATAATGTAGTGATTCATTTTGTATGAAATCATATATTCTTTATATTCTTTACCTGCTCTAATAACACCTTAAAAAATACATAATAAAAAATATTTACTATATCCAATACGAAAATACCACAAAATAACTCTTGTCTAAATAATTTTATTGGTGTTTTTCAACATGTTACATTATATGTAATACTATTGACATCTCATTGCGATACATGTTATATCTCAATATATCCATTTGAAAAAATTATCTCATTCAAACCCTTTAGTGAGAATATATTTGAGAAGAAAGATTTATTGACTAATTGAGGGATTATGATAAATAATACTTATATTAAATACTTGAAAACTATATTCAAAATTTTCATATTAAAAAAATTAAATTATACGATGCTAATAAATTAAATTGTTTTTTTAAATAATTAAATATATTGTAATCTTTATTCTATCAGCATCTTATAAAATTTATATTCAATATTTAATTATATATAATTTTATTACCATATTTAAATCTATATCTATACTTTACGACTATTATTTACCAAAATATCCAAAACACCTTAAAGATGTTATGTTAATTTTCATTTTATTTTTTCTAGAATAGTCATTTAATTATTTCACTACTGTCTTCCTCATGTTTAAAAATTCCCCCAAAAGCCTCTTAGAAATTATATTTTCCTAAAATTTAATTCTAATATGCATAATCATTTTTGTAAAGAAAATAATTATAATTTCATTTATTGAAAATAATAACAAATATGTTGTTAGAAATTATATAACATATAAAATTATATATTATTTGAGTAATATTTTTAAAAATAAAACATTTGTGTTAAAATATGTTATTTAACAAATAATTATTTATTATTGATTTAGTGAATCATGTGGAAAATTATTTATTAAAAAAAATAATCTGGAAAAAGTTCCATATTTAGGAATGTAACACCATAAGTTTTAGGTGGTTTTCACTTTTATTCTTTATTTATGGTTATATAATGACTACTTTGAGTTTTAGGACTTAAGGTTGGTTTAGGTGTGTTTTGTAAGAGATTTTAAGGGTTTATGATTTGGGAATTGTAACGACCTGAACTGTTATTAAAAAAAATTACACATTTAATTTAGTTAAATGCATTATTATGTAAAATAGTTATAGAAAAAACAATAACTTATTTTTTTATTATATGAAATTTTATTTAAAAGTATTCTAAATACCATTACTATTGATAATATATTCGTTCAACTATGATCACATGATTAGTATAAAAATATAGTTTTAAAAAATCCAACTGACACTAAAAAAGGATGTGATGACCTTGACTAGTAGAATTGAACCCAATGAAGCCTATTTTTCAGGGCTCCTAGGGGAGATAACATCACATGCCTTTTTCCCTAACCAATCCCCAGTTGAGATCCAAAAACATAACCATGATCTAACCCATTTATGGGAGATGTTCAATCTCATTGAGATCATGACCCAAACCATGTACACTAAACCATCCCATAAATATCTCACCATCGCACATCTTACACTTAGTGATTTTTACGTGTATTAAAGGGATATGTATCACGACCCTATATATATGAGTATGTATATTATGTTTATAAAATAATGGATATATTTTCATCATATTTTTATTACATTGATAATGATTTTTATTTTGATACAGTAAAAAATAGTATTTTGGGGTAATAAGAAAATAAAATTAATGAATTTATTTTGATGAACTAATGTATTTTAGAAATAAAAATTATTTTTATAAATTATGTTTAATAAATAATTTTTATTAAATATAAATTATCATATAATTTCTATGAAGTCAAATGCCATTTTTATATGGGTTCAAAAACTATTATGGTAAACAAAAACAAACGTTTCTCAATAAATGATGAATATTATTTTAAAATTGAAAATAAAAATATTTATAAAAATATTTAGAAAATATTAATATTGTTTTTTGAATTAGAATTTTGATATTATCTAACTGTTATTTTATCATAATTTTCTGAGAAAATCAAATTTCTAGTTAAAAATTAAATACCATATAAATATATTTTGTGTATTATGAAATCCTAATGACCCAAAAGTGATGTAATAAATAATATAAATTTATAAAAACATATATATTTTTCTATTTAGAATAATTACATTTTATATTTATTTGATTTATTTTATAAATCCATTATGAATCCACTAAAAAAATTAATCTATTATAAGGTTTTAAAATCATTTCATTAAAAGTTTGACTCACCTCCACAAATGTAATGGAATTATTTTAATAATTTCCCCCATTTTACATATAAAACAATAAGAAAACACCCATTTGGAAGACACCATTGGAAAAACCCTTGGTATAATTTGTGGTTTTGGTTATTTTATTATGTAGAGTCTAAAACCTAAATCATAAAGACATTCAAATATTTTCCTATATTAAACCACACAATATCCAATTATTCTTTACTAAAAGTCATTATAGAATACACAGACTCTTCCCACCACTCTCTATAGTCCTCACAAAGTGCCCCAATCTCTCATGAAGCCCCTCCCAAGCATTTGGAGTCACACACTCAAGTAAGGTATTTCTCTCTTCTCATTTCCATTCAAGAACATATTTTAGGTCATGTATCATAAATTCTATTTGATTACGTTGAGATATGTTCTTACATATTAATCATAGATAAATTAAATGTATAAATTTTTAAAACCCCCATTCACTCTCACTAATCATAGCATGATCCTTTTTGTACAGATGTTACCGTGATGAGATATTGTTTGGATACTTTTTTTGTTTATGTTTTTTATTACCTTATTCCTTCTATTTACAATTTTTAATGCTGGGATATGTTTTTAAATGTACGTATTACTACCCATTTTATGTATATGTGATGTGATATCCATTTTTTCTCATCATCCAATTTTTAGGAGTCTTTAAGTGGCACTATTATGCTATCAAAATGTCCCCATGATTTTCCATACAAAACCAATTGAGTTGTGTATATCATACCAATTTAATATCAACAATTTTCAATTTTATGGAAATATAATTATCTATTTGGTACTTACATGTATTTATTTAACACTCCTTGAACATTTAATAAATTATGATGAGGAATGAATCAATGTTTTATGATATATGTGGCACACTTAAGCATGAGAATGAAATGAATGTGGAGGGTGCTCCTGGAACTATATAACATTTCAATGAATTGGTTATTTTATAGATTCATGATACATAATTTTAGTACAAGGAGTGAACCTGGTTCCTTTATGGGACTTTTTATACCATGATATCTTTGTGTTTTAGACTTGACTTATGTTTATGAAGCAGTGTTCTATGTTTTTTCTGCATTTCCCATGTTATTATTATAATTCTATATCATGTCCCATTATTCATGGTTATTTAATAATATTTTTTATACCCCAATGATATAACTACTACCTAAAATTTATCACCTTATTCTATTTTTATTCCATTGCTTCCCTTTATAGCTCAACCCTTTCTTATGTTTGTTCCCTGGTTATCCCATGTAGTTTTAGGTACGAACATGGTAAGGATGTTTTTCAATAAAGATGATGTTTTTCCCATTATAATTTTTTATCTAATGTACCTAATTCCCAAATAAACTACACTTATCAATATTCTAGGTTGTATTAGGTGTATGCTTATGTAATAAATCCTATATTAAAGTGTAATAAAGAGTAGGGTTGTTATAGTTGGTATCAAAATAAAATCTTAGTTATTTTTGGGATTAGTATTAGAAAAATATAAAAATATTTA
The DNA here is from genome assembly GCA_963277665.1 of Viscum album. Classification (NCBI taxonomy): domain Eukaryota; kingdom Viridiplantae; phylum Streptophyta; class Magnoliopsida; order Santalales; family Viscaceae; genus Viscum; species Viscum album. The sequence goes on from OY728159.1 coordinate 1,364,170,811, forward strand.
TTGATAAGTCTATGTATAAGAAAAAATACCAAAAAATTTGTAAGTATAGAGTAAGTGTTTTATAAAAAAAATACATCCATGTTTTGATACTACAAGTAGATGAGGTTCTAGGACAAATGTACCTATGGGTAAAAAATATTACGAGGTGTTCCAGACCTGACTCAATGTAACCTGGTACATTAAATCTCACATTATTGTGAATGTTTTTTCACACTCTGGGGATATATTCTTTGGTAAATTCATATTCTAATTATGAACCATTATTAAGGGAATAAAAAATAACCATAAGAATATATGTCAGGAAATGGATTTTTGATAACATAGATGAAGCCTAGAAATTCAAAAGTTAAGGAAATAAATGTAATATATAATTTATTCTATTAATTTATTTAAATCCCCATTTAGGTGTTTAATAGTTTTATTATACTCACTGCTAATTTATCATTTTATTCTACACAATGACCAGAAATAAGAGGAATGAGGTGAAAAATCTATGTGAAGGGGAATGTGATGACTACCCTAATGATATTCCCAACACGATGAGAGTAGGAATCGAAAGATTCAAGATTATAATATATAATATAACTCAGGTAATTAATAGAAATTTGGATCACAATGAGCTTCCAAATACCCATAAGAGGGAACAAGCTATGATTGGGTCCTTTATGTGAAAAAGGCATATTAATTTCCATGGATTAATCAATACAATAACTGTGGAATAATAGATCAACTCCATTGAGAAGATCTCCTCCATCCTTAAATGTTTAAAACAAGATAAGGTTATATTGGATGCTTATCTTATAGATTGAGATGATTATTAGTGGTGGAAATTGATCAAGAATATAAATATTAAGTAAGAGATTGAGGAAATGGGGTGAAAGGAATTCCAGTAAATGTGTTTTGATAAATATTTTCCTTAAACTATGGGACATAAATTTACAAAGCCGCATCCTAGCCTACAAGAAAAAAGACTGTGAATCTATTGGGGTGTACGAGACAAAATTCACAAGACTTGCATGATAAGCCTCTAACTATATCATCTCCCCTGAATTCATTGTTAACCACCTCATTAGCGGGATAAAACCTAATCCATCAAAATAAATAATGATCTGAAACATTTATTTCTATGAATGATTTACCAATGTTCCTTCAATATTGAGATGGAGATTAGAATATATCAAGGGGATCATTGGGATAATAATAGGAAAGTGGAGTTTATTTCTGGTGGTATGATGGATAAATCAAATGGTGGAAAGAAATTTTAATATCTCAGTTATCAATGGAGAAGAAACAATACCATAAATTTCCTAACGGGACAAGGAAATGCTTTAGGTGCAAGATGGATGAGAAAATAGATAGAGATTTCCGACAGGAGAAGGCCACTAATGCAGTGAACAAAAGGAATGGCCCCATCAAACCTCAAATTTTTTTTCATTTATTTAACTACAAGGAACCAGAGAAATTTTCAAATAAATGAACTAGTCCAAGGGTTTTTAAAGACAAAAAATAACCTCCAATGTAGCAAGGGAAACCTTATTCCATCACAACTACTGAGATAGATCCTAAAAACAAATTGGAAATAAGAACACTAGCTATTCATTCAATAATAACAGAATTACTATATAATTCAAGTTCTACACATTCCTTTATATCACATAAGTTTTGTCGAACAATTAAACCACCACCACAAATAATGTAAGTGGAGTTATCAGTGAAAACGAAAAATGGGGAAATTATTTTACCCTCAGAATATAACGCCTCCCCTATCACATTTTTTTGGTCTGAACATCCCAATAAACAATTCCGTACTTCCATTGGTGGAATTTGGCATAAGTTTGGGTATGAATTATCTTTCCCTATATATAGTCAATATAAATTACTGTGAGAAGGAAATCCCTCTCTGTATTGCGAATCAACCACATACTCTTTACAACTGTAAGGATGATGAAAATATTCTTTAGAATTAATATCTTAAGAATTGATATTATTTCCATATGAGAATGATTATCCAGATAAATTGATTGAGTCAAAGGAAACATTCATCCTCCAAGACATGCCTATTGTGAGAGAAAACATGGATATGTTTCCTCAGGAATTTATTCATCTTCCTCTTAGTTGCGAGGTGGATTTTTCAATCAAGCTTATACCCATGGAATTACCATTATTGAAGTATCCATATAGAATGACTATTTTTTAACTCGAGAAGATGAAGAGAAAACTAAAGTAGAATCTAGATAATGTTTTCATACAACCTAGTGCATCACCATGGGGTGAAAAAGTCCTCTTCATCGAAAAGAAGGATGGGTCAATGAGAATTTTCATTGAATATCATGATCTCAACACGATCACAATAAAGTACAAGTACCATTTTCAATGTATTGATTAATATTTTGATCACTTACATTGATCACAATAATTATTCAATGTGGATATACAATTTGGATATTACGAAGTTTGGGCAGAGAAGAAGGATATACATATGACTAATATTTATACAAGGTTTGGTCACTATGATTTCATAGTAATTACATTCAGACTCACTAATTCTCCGTCAATCTTCATGGACTTGATGAATAGAGTCTTTAGAGATTACCTCTACAAATTTTTGGTAGTCGTTATAATATATATTATAACATATATTAAAATAAATAATGACTATGAGGAGCATATGATCATTGTGATAAATAAATTATGAATAGAAATTCATTATTCCAAGTACAGAAAATGTGATTTCCGGTGTAAAGACGTATCATTATTAGGGAATATCTTCCCAAAACATGGTATTTATATAGACCCATAAAAGATAGATAAAAATGAAGAATAACCAAGACTAATATCTGTGATAGGTATCCATAGTTTCCTTGGTTTATTAGGGTATTATCTTCAATTTATGATAATTTATTCATGATTGTAAAATCCCATAACTAGGATAACATGATAGGGATTAAAGTTTTACTAGAATCATGAATGTGAAGAGAGAATCATGGAACTAAAAACTAGTCTTATAACTACCACTCTGCTCACACTACCCATAGATGGAGAAATTTTCAAAGTATTCAATGATTCTTAGAAGAAGGTATTGAGTTCCATGTTAATGAAAAATGATAATGTGATTGCCTATGATACAAGGTAGTTTAATGTTCACATATAGAATTTACCAAAACAAGATCTAGTGTTAGATGATGTGATATTCACTTTTGAAATATGGCATCATAATCTTTTTGGAGAGAAGTTTGAAATATATAATAAACAAATAAGTATAAATTATATATTCACATAGATGGAGTGAAATATGCTCCAAAAAAGATGGTAAGAGCTGATCAAGGACTATGAATACTCGATACACTACAATAAGGATAAAAAAATAAAGTGGAAGATTATCTAAGTAGAAAGGATCCAGTAATTATATTATTAATCGTAATTGATAGGGATACAATCTTATTATATTTAGAAAGGATGGACATGAGAATAATATAGGAAAGACCATCATCGATACATTAAAAAATTATTTCTAAACCATCCCTTTTGGATGGGTTAATAGATGATGAAAAAGATAATTTAGGAATTTAGATGAAAGTGGAAATGATTTGAAAAGCAAAATCCTCAGAGTATTATGTCAATGAAGTAGGAGTTTTGAGATTTCGGTTAATACTATGTGTACCATCAAATCCTGAGTAAAATAAGGTACTGTTGGATGATTCCCATTGTTTCTACACTCTATATTCATCTAGAAATCACAAAGATGTATCAAGATCTCTAATATCACTATTAGTGGGAAAATATGAGGAAGGATATTATTGAATTTACATCAAAGTGCCTGATATGTTACTAAGTGAAGGATGAAAGGATGATGTCTTAGGGGATGATTCATCCATTACCCATACCAATATAGAACTAGGAAAACATCACCACATACGTTTTCACTAGATATACAAAGATATCTAGGGGAAAAAATGATATATGGGTTATCGTGGACCATCATAAAAAAACACACTTTCTCACAATTCGAGAGGACTTTCCACTGAATCAAAGTACATGGATATATATTAGAGAAGTTGAGAGGATGAATTGATTTCCACTAAAGATTGTATCCAATCTAGATCCAAGATTCACCTACACATTCTGGAAGGTCTCCAACTTGATCTAAACACTGAGATGAACTTCGGTATGGTATTTGATCCTCAAACTGATGGATAATAAGATTGTACTATTCATACATTGGGATATAATCAGTGATTATGTTCTATGTAATTCAATTGAGGATGGGAAAAACATATTCCTCTAGTAAAATTATCTTACAACAACAGTTTCCAATCGACCATCCAAATGGATCCCTATGAATCCCATTATGGGAATACGTGTCAGACACCTGCAAGCTACGAAGATGTTGGGGAAAGAAAACTATTAGGTCCTGAAATGGTAGAGGAAATAGTGGAAGAGGATAAAACTATTAAACAACACATCAAGGATTCTCGGAGCCTATAGAAGATATATATTGAAAATATTTAATGAGACATAGATTTTGATGTTAGTGACATGGTATTCCTCCTCATATCTTTATGGAATAATGTGATGAGATATGGGAAGAAGGGAAAGCTTAGTTAATGATATATCATCCCCTTTGAGATCATTGATCACATCGGAGGGATGGCCAATCGAATTGAACTAATACATGACCTATCTCATGTACATGATGTATTCCATGTATACCTTTTAGAAATTATAAAACAAACCCCTCACAAGTACTCAATCTAGAGGTGGTACTATTGAAGAATTACCTTTCCTATGAGGAGAAGCTGGTGAAGATATTAGATCATAGAGACAAAGTTCAACAGAAATAAGATAATACACCTTGTCAAAGTGCTGTGGAGAAACCAAAAGATTAAAGCAACAATATGGGAACTGAGGGAGGTGATGAAAGAGAGATACCCTCATTTGTTTTGGTGAGGGAAAATAAAATTTGAAGGAAAACATTTCTTAAGGGGGGAATGTTGTAATGATCTAAACTATTATAAATAAATTTCCACTTTTAATTTAATCCAATGTCTTATTATGTAATATAGTTATACAAAACACAAGAATTTTTATTATTATATCCAATTGAATTTAATATACCATTAAGTATCATTACCATTAATAATATTACTGTTGAAAAGTGATCACATGATTAGTATAAATATATGTGTTTAAGATATTCATTTGATATTGACAAAGGATGTGATGACCTCAAACGGTAGGATCATACCCTATTAAGCCCATTTATTAGAGATTATAAGGGATAAACCATCAATAGTACTTTAAATTTACCATGAAAAAGATGATATACAATAAATTAATCACGATAGAAACTGTTTATATGAGATTTTCAAGCTCATTGTGATCACAACCCAAACCATGTACTTCAAAAAACCCCATGAAAGTCTCACCATCACACACCTTACCACTAAGGATTTTTTAGGTGAATTAAAGGGATATGTATCAAAAACCTAGTGATATGAGTTTTTACATTATTATTCATAGAATAATGGATATATTTTCATCTTATTATTGTTACCTTATAAATGATTTTTATTTTGATACAATAGAACACAAACAGTATTTTTCTGCAATATTCAAATTCGATTATGGAATTTATTTTGATGAATTAATCTATTTTTTAAATAAATAATAGTTTAATAAAATTTTTATGTAAAATATTTTTATATTAAATATAAATGATCTTATAATATTTCTAATGTCAAATGTACTTTTTATAAGGGTTTAAAAATTATTATTGATAAAATACCCAATATTTCAGAATAAATGTTTATAATTATATTTTAATGTGATAATGGAAATATTTATAAAATTATTTAGATAAAATTAATATTATTTTTGGGGTCATAACATTGAAATTACCCAATGGGTATTTTTTTATAATTTTCTGAGATAGTAGAATTTTCGGGTAAAAATTAAATACTACAAAAATATAGTTTTTATATTTTGACATAATAATGAACAAAAATTGTTTTAATAAATACTATAAAAGGTATTAAATTAAAAATATATGTTTTATATTAATTATAAAGATATTTTAGGATTATTTTATTTATTTTATAAATCCATTATGTATCCTCTGAAATCGTTAATATATTTTATGGTTTTAAAATCATTTCGTTAAGAGTTTGAATCACCTCTACATAAGAAAAGGAAATATTTTATTAATTTTAGTACATGGAATTATAATATAATGAGAATCAATCCAATTTTTTAGAAACCATATGAATCCATAATGGTATGGTTTGTGGTTTTTTCTTTTATTATGTAGAGTCCAAAATCTAAATTATAAATAAATCTCCCTCTTTTCCTATATAATAACAACTATGATGCCATTTATCTTCAAAATAATAATTTTATCATTTCCATAATCTTAACTCAACTAAATTGAGTCTTATAAATGTTCCACTATGCACTAAAGAATCCCCTATCAAGGATTTTGTGTCACACACTCAAGTATGATATTTCTCCTTTTCAATTTCCATTCAGGTACTTCTTTTATGTTATGTTTCGTAAATTATATTTTATTATACATGGATATGTAGGTATATATTTCCTTTACTATCCATTTAATTTAAAATTTATTATAACCCCCATTAAATCTTATTTAGACTCCCATGATACTTTATGTACACCCATTACCATGCTGAAAAATATTTAGGATTTTTACATTATACATTTTTCTTCATTACCTCATACATTGTATTTCAAATTTCTAATAGCGGGATATTTTTTTACATGTCCCTATTACTACCCATTTTATGTATATGTTATTAAATAAACATTTATCTCTCATCAACCCATTTTTATGAATATTTATGTGACAACTTTATGGTACCAAAATATCATCGTGGTTTTCCAGTCCAAACCTATTGCGTAGTGAAGACCGTACACATTTCCTATCAATGGTGTTCACCTTTATAAAAATATAATATTTTATTTTGGAATTAAATGTTTTCATTCCACACTACTTGATCATGGAATAAACAATGATTATGAATGAATCCTTTTTATATGATCTATGCGGGACACTAAAGCATCAGAATTAAATGAATGTGACGGGTGCACCCGAAATTATATAGTGCTCCAATAAATTGGGTAATGTATAATATCATGATACATCATGTTGGGTTAGGGAGTGAAGCTTATACCATTATTGGACTTTTTCCAACATGATTTCTTGTTGGTTTAGCCTTGTCCTATGTACATTATTCACTGTTTTAAGTTGTTTCCACATTTCCCATGTTATGATTATCATGTTATATCATGTATCATTGTTCTTGTTTATGATTCATACTCATTTTCCCATTGATATTCCTATTATCTAACACAAATGAAATTATTATAAGTTTATTCCCTTAATAGGCATCATAGCTCACCCATTTCTTATGTTTTTCCCCATATTATCCGATGTTGTTTTTAGTGTGATCATGTAAAGGATGTTTTTCATTAAATATGATGTTTTTACTATTTTATATTGTTATGTAATGTAACTAATGACCAAAAACACTAGTTTTTCCCATCATCTAGTTTTTATTAAGTGTAGTATTATATAATAAATAATTTATTGAATTATAAAAAATATTAGGGTAGTTATAAGCATGGTTATGGGAAACCATGTGGATTTATCCTAGTAACTATGTGATTAGAATATAAGGATAAGGGGGAAAACATGAATAGTATATTTTCTTATCTAACTCATAAGGGTGACCAAGAGAGGCCATGAAAATGTAAAAATAGGAAAATTATGTTTTGTGCACAATTTTTGAGATCAAGTGAACTAAGTACATGGGGGGGGGGTGGAGGCATAGGTAGGTGCACAGTTAGCACATAAATTCTCAAATTGTAGAACCTAGACATGCTACATAAAATTATTGCCTTGAAAATTATATCATAACACAGTTTAAAACCTAAGAAACCATATTTTTAACCTCTCCAATAATACTCTCAAATAAATTCACATAATAATCATTTTTGGTAGTTCCCTATGATATAGAACTCAATTTAAATGGATCAATGTGTGTTTTATCTATGAGATTCAAGGTAAGAACCCTTCTCTCTTATTATTTCTCTATGATTTCCTGTTTTCTTATTTTGTTTAGAAAGAAATGTTATATATAATATCTTATGGATATTCCTATTATATATGATTTTTTTGATGATATCTTGATTTTATATTAAAGGGAAGGAGTTTTGAGCTCGGATCTAGATATTCTGCTATGCCATTATTCATTTTCACCACCCATTGAGAGGAAGGTGTCTTCTTTCTCAACATTTCTGAGTTTTGAACATGTAGGATTAGGTTTAATTTTTTTACGAATTCAAAATGAAAAATCTTTGGGTGGATTTGATGAAAACTACTTTGGTTATAATTTTGAAATATTATAATTTGAATGGTTTTTGAAAACCCTTTTGATTTATGGTTTTAAATTATATAATTTTTTAATGAAATAAATATGTTTGATGAAATTTTTTAAAGGGAAGGATTGATATATCTGGAATTAATTTTTGGGAAAACCTAGAATACATGGGTTGTCTGTGTTCGTCATTCCATTAGATGTGACTCTCAGAATGGGGTGTCATACCAGGCCATAAGAACCAAGAGTATGGTCACCTAGTGATGAAATGGTGGATCGATGAATAACCACTCATGAGTATGAGGATTTCTCTTAGAATGTATGTGTGTGAAAGTGGATGTATGTTTTTTGGGTACTCCAAGAGGTATTGGTGGATAAATATTTCAACATTAAATTTATATTCAATTAAATTTGTAGTCTTTTTTTATCACTACTGGAAATTTTGGCTATAGCCACTATTTCAAACCACGACTATAAGCCCAAAAACCGTGGCTATAGGTTATAGCCACGATTCAACGAACCGTGGCTGGTATTGGCATGGCTATAGGCCATGTCCTATATCCATGGTTTAAAACCATGGATAAAGCCTTATAGCCATAGTTTGAAATCGTGGCAGAAGTTTATGCCACCCATGGCCTTCAGTTATGGTTAAAACCATGGGTACATATTCAATTTCCAAGTAAAACACAAAAAAGCCTTATAAACATGGTTAAAAACTGTTTCTATAGAATAAAGTTCCATAAAAAACACAGTAGGCCTACAGGACTGCCTTCCACCCCCTTCCCCTACTAGCCCCCCTACCTTCCACCCACATGCAAGTCCCCCTGCCACCCCCACCCTGCATGTCTCCCTCATTATTTTACATATGTCTCTACCCCCTGCCTTTCCCCCTACCTGTTTTCCCCTGGTTCCCCACCCCTGCTAGTCCCCCCTATCTTTCACCCCTTGGACACACCCCCACACCCTCCCCTACACATACACCCCCGGACAAACACAACCCCTAGATAGACAACCCTGGACACCCCCTCCCCTAGACAACCCCCCCCCCCCGGACAGACACCCCCACCCTGGAAAGCCCCTTGGACAGACAACCCAGGACACCCCTCCCCTAGATAGACCCCCCCCAAGACAGACACCCTTGGACACCCCCTGGACACCCCCTCCCCCCGTCCAAACACCCCCTCCCCTGGAAACCCCCCCATCCCTGGAAAGATACCCCTGAAATCCCCCTCCATAGACAGATACCCCTGGACACCCCCCCCCGAAAATACACCCCCTCCCCAGGAAGACACCCCCCTCCCTTAACAGACACAACCCTGGACAGAACACTCCCCTACCTTGACAGACACCCCCTACCCTGGACAGACACCCCCCTGGAGACTCCGCCTCCCTCATGGACATCCCCCACTACCCTAGATAGACACCCCCTAGACCCCCTCATACACTCCCCTCCAACCTCCCTCCTGGACACCCCCCTCCCCTGGAAAAACACCCCCTGTAATGCTAATACAGTTGGCCATGGAATTTGAAATCAAAGAAAAAAAAGTAAAACAGAAGACATTACAAAGCCCCCCTCTAGGACACTCCCCCCTCCTGGACACCCATCCGTCCCCCTGCCACCCCTCCCCTAGAAAACACCCCCTGGTGACACCCCCTCCCTCCTGAACAGCCCCTCCCCTGGACAGACACCCCCTGGAACCCCTGGATAGTCCCCCTCCCTCCTGGACACCCCCACCCCAGGAAAGAAACCCCTGGAATAAAAATACAGTTGGCCAGGAAATTTCAAATCAAAGACAAAAACTAAAAAAGAACACAATACAAGCCCCTCCCCCTCCTAGACACCCCTCCCTCTACAAAGGCATGGACACCCCCACCCCTGGAAAACCCCACTAGAATTCTAACACAGTAGGCCAGGAAATTTGAAATCAAAGACAGAAACTAAAACAGAACACATTGAAACCACCCCCTGGACAGACACCCTACTGGAATGCTAATACAGTTGGCCATGAAATTTGAAATCAAATAAAAAAACTAAAACAGAACACATTGCAAACCCCCTCCCCCCTATGTTACTCATTATATAATTTTTAAGGATACAAAATTATTAACGGGTTCAACAATCCCTAAAGTTGATGCCCAATGATAATCATCTTCTATATGTTGAAGGAGAATGAATTCATATCAATTTCGTCAATTTTTTTTTCTGAAGGTTTACTTCAAGACCATTTTGTTAGACTACACTAGGATGTTCATGATCCTTGTATCACATGCCAAATTTATTAAGGCAATCAGAATTTTACCACAAGAGTGATGATGATGGAAGCTTTCATTGAAATGCGATGATGGGATTTTAAAACATATCATTATGGTTTTCATTTCCCAGTCCATATTTCTCTTTTATACTTAACTCATGCCCATGAATCTTGTTCTTGATTCCATCTCCATGTGGACATCAGTTAATAATGTCACTTTATTCTTTATCAAGGTGACAACATAATGATAAAAGTTGACTAGAAGTTCAATTACATTATATATTTAGACAATCCCATAAATATATTTCTCATTTATGGAATTGTGGGAATCTTTTCCTTGCCACATATAAGTAAAGGATGGATCTTCTATAAGGATCTGGGCAGGAAGGCTATTATATCTTCTTTTTTCAAGACATGTACACATATTAGGAATACGCAATCAGTGGACTACTTTGGAAGCTATTTGTGAGTACCTGATCAAGGAGAGAGACAACTGTGAGACCTTTGTTTGCTGTTGGACAACACCAGCACAGTTGCGACATGATCACAACTAGAAATATCGAGCGCAGTAGGACATTGCATGCATTATTTATGACAATGTTGACAACATTATTTTATTTTCCAATACCCATGAATATAAACAAAGTCCTCATCCCATTTCCTAAAAAAATAACCCCCAAAGAGAGAAGCCACCCCCACCCCACACACATCCCTTTCACCCACTGAACACCCCTTGCCCCCCAGCCTGGCCCCCTTGGACAGAAGCCCCACCACCCCCCTGTGGGACCCCCTAGACAACAGCCCCCCTTGCTCAACCCCCCTAGATAGCAGCAACCCCATGCTGGACCTCCCTGGACAGTGGCCCCCCTGGTGGACCCCCCTAGATAGAAGCCCCCCCCCCCACTGCTGGACCCCCCTTGATAGAAACCCCCACTACTGGACCACCCCTGATGGCAGAAATTGTGATTAGTCAGTCTCAACATTGATTACAAGACTCATGTAATACTATCACTATGAACTTCCATGGTGTTTCGTTTTGGAGCAGGGACAAATCAAGGCATTGCCGCGGTGTGACTGCGGCATGACCAAGGCAAGACTGCGGCGTGTTGGCCTGGTCCAGCGACTTCCACGGGGCAGCATCTTCGGCCAGGAGCGAAGGGACTGGGAGGATGTGGGGAAGCATTTCGGCCCTCGCCCTGCCAATAGAAACTGGGATTAGTCAGTCTCAACATTGATCACATGACTCATGGAATACTATCACTGAGAACAACTGTGGGGTGTCATCTTATAGTAGGGCCAAATCATGGTGTGACCACGGTGTGACCATGGCGTGACCACAACATGACCGTGGCGTGTTGGACCAGTCTAGAGACATTCGTGAGACTGCATCTTCCGACCAGAAGTGAAGGGAGCAGGTGGAGGCGGGGAAGCATTCTGGTCATCACCCTACCAGCAGAAATTGTGACTAGTCCATCTCAACATTGATCACAAGACTCATGGAATACTATCACTGCGAATTACCGCATGGTGTCATCCTGGAGCAGGGCCAAATAACAAAATTATTGCGGTGAGACCGCGGCATGACCACGACATGTTGGCATTGTCTAGCGACATCTATGGGGAAACATCATCTGACCTGGAGCAAAGGGAGCGGAAGGAGATGGGGAAACATTCCAGTCGTCGCCCCGCCGATAGTAATTGTGATTAGTCAGTCTCAACATTGATCACAAGACTCGTTGAATACTATCATTGAGAACTCTCATGGGGTTCCATCCTAGAGCAGGGCCAAATCACAGCATGACTGCGGCTTGTTGGGCCGATCAAGCGACATTCACAGGGTAGCATCTTCCGGCCAGGAGTGAATGGAGCGGGAGGAGGCGAGGAAACATTTCAATTATCACCCTGCCGACAGAAATTGTGATTAGTCGGCCTCAACATAGATCACAAGACTGATGGATTACTATCACTGTGAACTATTGTTGGGTGTCATACTAGAGTAGGGCCAAATCACAGCATTATCATGGCATGACCGCGACATGACAGCGGTGTGACCGCGGTGTGACTGCGGCGTGACAGCAGCGTGACTGTGGCGTGACATGGCGTGACTGCGCCGCGGCGTGACCGCGGCGTGACCGCAGCGTGACTGCGGCATGTCCGTGGCCTGACCGTGACGTGTTGGTCCGGTCGAGAGACATCTGTGGGGAAGCATATTTTGGCCAGGAGCGAAGGGAGCAAGAGGAGGTGGGGAAACATTTTGGTCATCGCCCCACTGGCAAAAATTTTGATTATCCAGTTTCAACATTGATCAGAAGACTCATGGAATACTATCACTATAAACCGCTGCGGGGTGTCATCCTGGAGCAGGGCCAAATCATGACATCAATGCGGTGTGACTGCGATGTGACTGCGGCATGACTGCGGAGTGACTGCTTTATGACCATGGCGTGAGCGCAGCGTGACCGCGGCGTGACTGCCGCGTGACCACGGCGTGACTGCGGCGTGACCGCGACGTTACCGTGGAGTGACCACGGCGTGACCGCGGCCTGACCACGGTGTGATCGTGGCGTGACCACGACATGACCGCGGTGTGTTGGCCCGGTCCAGTGACATCCACGTGGAAGAATCTTCCAATCAGGAGCGAAGGGAGCAAGAGGAGACGAGGCAAAATTCCGACCGTCACCCCGCCAGCAGATGATAGAACAGATCAACTATTTATTATTCTAAAACAAGGGATCTCTAGAGAAGGTTTTAGCGAGCAGCACAATGATGCAATGTCTAAAGGGGAAAAAATAATGGAAAAGAATCATACACCATACACAAACCATTTACAAATTCTTTCAAATTTCCTAAACATGGAAATTTTATTTATAATATTCAAAGTGTGTAAAGGAAAGTGTCATGGTCAAGGCATATGCCTACTCGGGAAATGTCATTTGAGTTAAACGAGTATGATAAGACAATTAATATTATTCAAAGAAAACCAAAACTAACTATCCAGAAAACAAACATCAACAAGAGGCATATGAAACACTGAAACCAAATCTAAACATGATACAAATAACTATCACTACTCTTTGGTTTAGAAGACAACAAACCTCTATTGGAGGTGTTTTATTATAAAATCATGTAATTGTTTTATCACAAAATTCATTTAATTTTATTTAACATTTATTCTAAAACTCAATCAGCACAAATCAAATTCAATAATTAAAGAAACTAGATCAACATAACTATAACTGTGAGTTTCCATAGATAGCGCACCTCCGTTGGAGTGGTTTTATTATAAAAACATGACTTTATTTATCAAAAGAAACAATTATATTAAAGAATAATTATTCAAGATATGCAATTCAATATAATAATGAAAAATTAAGAAAGAAGTGAAATTAAATTTAAAGTGTTATTGAATTAAAGAGGCTAGAAGAGAGATCCTACCTCAAGGTGGAACCAAACCGTCCACTTCGGCTCTTGGAGCTTTCTAACTAAAATTTACTACTCCCCCACTAGGTATACACACCTTCACACACATGCAAGGACACCTAGCCCCTATACACACACCCGCATAGCCAAGAGCATGTGCAAGGGGATCCTTACACATATGCTTATATGCATATACAAGTTTCCACCCAACTGCGTATGCATTTATATATATATACATGGGAACACATAGCCCCATACGTGCATAATCACTGCCATGGTTGACTATACACGTAACGAGGGGACCCACATACATATACTTTCTTACCTATGCACATGCTGGCGAGTCTCCCTTAAATTGGATACTCTAAACCAAAGATCAGGGATCAACGCACTACACAAAGAATATTAGAAACATTAAACCAAATAAAGGTTGCTATATAACCAGTGAGAAACCAACCGATGAAATTAAATCCTTACCTCAATTGGGAGAACCAAATCCACCTGAACCAACATGAAATGATTCAACGCCCTACTGAAAACATAATATGGAGTCAAAAACACTAAAATCCCCAAATACATAAGGTGAGAGACAAGTAGTAACCATATAATCTTACCTTATATCAAAGCCGGTGGACTGAATCAATATGAACCCCACTTGCCCCCTTCACAGAATATAATTACCCTATATCCACAAATAGAAGTAAATGACCAAAGTGCCTAATGAAATAAAGAAAATAAAATGAAAACTAAACTAAAACAAACCTGTCTCTTGTGAGTGTATACATCACCGCCCAATATATAAGTACCACAATGCCCCATGGGTCAAATCATGTTCCTGCAAAAAGGGGAAAAATAGATCCATGTTTCAAAATGATACTATCAAATATTAAATTCCTAATAATTAAAAATTATTCTTCTTGTTAATGGTATATAATTAGTTTCTCTCAATTTTCATGTTAATTTGGTTTTGTTCGACACATGCTTTTATCCCACTCAATAATAAAAGTTTTCTAGAGGACAAAATTTCTGATCAAATAGAATATATCATAACAAAAAAGGGATCCACACCTATGAAGAAGGTTGAGCATGATAAGAAGAAATGTTTGATCATATATTCTGATGAGTTATAAAAGGATAAACCAAAAAAATGAAAAACATCGAGAGTTCTCTAATAGCTCAATTGGATATGAAATTTTCAAACAATAATATACATGTGAAATAAGATAAAACCATGTTTCCTCAGTATAAATGTTCAGAATGTGAGAAATAATAAAGAGAAAAGAAAATCAAAAAATTTTGAGCTACAAAGAAAAGTTCTCCAGTGTTGAGAAAAAATCCTAATAACTTATAAGTTGATAAACCCACATTATTAACATACTTGTTGATATAAAACAACACTTGAAAGGAAATGTCACATACAGATCCCCAAGATAGTTGGTTACATGGCTACAAGAGTTACACTACATATGTCAGAGGCAGTCGACCAATAAAGATCATGACACTGTGCAGGTTAGAACAAATCAAATCAATGAACCTCTGTGAAAATAAATTAATTTTCAGTATAGAAAAAATGAAACTCCATTTTATTTTAAAAAAATATTTTGATATGTAAATCTTCAATGACATATTACAATGCTTTAACTTTCTCTTCATTATATTCAGACATTTAGTAACATTGTAGAGGAAATTCTGAATGTTCCTCCCAGGGAAAAACCCAACCTGATTTTTCAAAATAAAACCCTTAACAATCTCACCCATCATGTTCGTCATGATTTTTCTAATGACCTTTAGTATAAAAACCCAAATAGAAATTTTCCTAAATCCTTTAGCCGTGTAGCCTCTTCTAGGAATAAACCTTCATCTAACCCTTTCACCAGCCCCCTAACCCCCTGCACCCCCACAAACATTCCATAACCCCCCTCCCCCCACCTTTCCCTGCACTACACCAGCCCCCTTAAAATATTGAAAACAACAGTTCAACACAGGTATTATTATGTAAATAAAAGATAGAATTATGAAAACTTCAACAATACAAATCTGTAAATGTATTAAAATAAAATGAAATCTATACATATTGATTCAAAAATTTAAACTCACAAGAACAAGGAATTACATGGAATAGATTCATGTAAAAATTATAGTAGTTGAACATGATGAACAAAAACTAAAATAAACATTTTGATTAACACCAAATCAAAAATAATGATTAGTATGAGAAAATTCTATCCAATTTGATATCTTGTAATACATTGATGGTGTATCTACACTAGGTTTAGTAACCACCCGCAATTTTAACTTCAACCACGCTATATTTATCAAAATAGGATGAAAATTAAGATTCTTACATCATATTGATGTGTGGACCGGTTTTTTCCCCATGCCATAGAATATTTAAAAAACCCCTCAGAATCACCCACCTATATAAACATTATGAAATTACCCATTCAATATTTTCCAAAACATATATTGTTTTCGTGTAAGAGTTAAAGGAATTAACAAAATATAGGGAGATTAAAATTCCTTGGATACACATTTCAACTAAGAAGTCTTGCTGATTCTCTGTACATGAATGCATACTAATGGTATCATACTTTAAAATACATAGATTCTCATAGTCATTCTCACTTTCTTTTTGTGATACATTGGAATATCCAATTGAGGACCATTTAATGTCACTACATTTTTCAAACATCATATTAGGTTAATCTAAACTAATCATCATTGGTTTTTTGGCCTTAATGATCTATATCAGGGATGTGATTTTGGGAGAGTTCCCAAGACTGTGAAAATTACAAATGAGAATCTTCATTTATGAAGGGATTTCATAGCTCTTGTTTTGAAAAATGCAAGGAAACAAGGGAAATCAAATAAATTTAAAAAACTGTAATCAATGACCAGAACCAATTGAGAATGATGAGTTGGCTTAGCCTGGGCACTCCTGTTCAAAATTTCCATTAAACTCTAAAGATCGACATTGAAATCCATCTCCTTCATGGAAAAACCCCCACCCCTCCCTAACAGATGCCCTGGACAACCCTCGTCCCTCATAGAAATCCCCCCTCCCCCTCCTGGACATCACCCCCCTCCAAACCCCCCATGGATACCCCCCAGACATCCCCCTCCCCCCTGGACACCCCCCCTGGACCACCCCCTCCCTCCTGGATAACCCCCCATGAAAACCCCCATGGACAACACCCCCTCCTGGACAACCCCCCCCCCCCCCCCCCCCCCGCACCACCTGGACAACACCAACCAACACTTTGCATGTTTTACCATGAGTAAGAATATTTTCAATAACCACCATAAACAGATTCAGTTCAATAACAACAACATGAAAAGTATTCAACAGTTTAAGCACAAACCCTCAACAAGAATAACATCCTAAAATCAAGAATTTCAAGAGTTCCAATAAGTGGCAGCATGGATGAGTTGTTCTAAACATGTAAAAACCAAATTAAGTACTCCCCTGTAATGATATGATTTAATTTTCATCTTTTTAATGATCCAAACACCATCTTATATTTTTCACTCAAGCTGGATATTTTCATTGAAGTACCTAGAAATAAACAAAATCAACATCAAATTCCCATTACTCTATTCCTCATTATATAACACTAAATAATCAGAAACGAAATTGTAAATCACTGAGTTTCAAAGGACATATTCAAGAAGACACCCCCTCCTTCCTGGATAGACCTCCCACCCACCCACCCCCTCCCTGGACAAACCCCCCTTGCACACACCCCAGGACAGACTCTTCCCCCCTGGACCGACCCCCCCCTTCCTGACAGACCCACTGCCCTCCACCTCTGGACAACCCCCATCCCTCTTAGACACCCCCTGAACATCCCCCCAAACCCTTTGGACAGCCCCCATCCTTCCTAGACAATCCACCCCTCTCATTTCTGGACAACCCACCCCCTCCTGTACACCCCCTCTCCTTCCTGGACAGACCCCCCTCCCTTACAGACCCCCCTGGACAGCCCCCATCCCTCCTGAACACCCCTAGATAGACAAAGGCATCATTCGAATTGATCGAATTACAAGTGTCTTTTTAATTTTTTTTATAATCCTCCACAGTGTTCCAGGAATTATTGAATCTAAAATAAAGAATAGGTTTGTTGTCTCTAGTCTTGAGGATCACCAAAATTGGACAATGATCAGAAATAATCCTAGGTAATGTAATACTAGAGATGTCATTCCTATTATCGAGAGCTTTGATGTCTGTGAAATCTCTTTCAAGTTTACTTGCTAAAATTCTATTGTGTTGCCTTCTATACCAGGTATACTTATCCCCAACCACATTAATCTCAATAGGGTTATTATCATCAATATAGTGAATAAAATCTTTAATGGAAGTGTTTGAGTGGAAGGACCCTAGATTTTCACTAGTTCCAAGAATAACATTGAAATCACCGATAATGACTCAGGGCACTTGAATAGTGTTGGTAAGAGAGGATATATTGTGCCACAAGGTTCTTCTATATTGATATTTATTGTAGGAATACACAAAAGTAAAGCATAAATTATTATCAAGCAAGTTTATTTCACATGTCGAAGACTAAGAATCATCATTAACAATTTGAATTTTATCTACAGAGATAGGTGCAAAGAACCACAAAGAATCACAATTTTTATTATTGTATGTTTTTCCTATAAATGTATAACTATATTTTTGAAGACTATTAAATCCAAATGTAAAAGTGACTTTAGGTTTAGAGATAAAAAAAGCATCGGTTTATGTGTAAAAGGAGAATTTACTAATGTTTTAATGGTGTCAGGGTTAGAAATACCCTGACAGTTCCAATATAAAATATTCATTTATACTTACATTTGGGGCTAGGCCCCTTGTTTTTGTTACTTTAGGAATTCTTTCCGTGCTTGGATTTTATTAATTGCTTGGTAGAATTCTCTTGATGTGTCACTGCATTTTTTCCCTGAAAAGTCCTTGAGGTGTTAGGAGAGCTATGATTATTTTTCAAACCTATTGATACCTCTTCTTGGTGAATTTGTTTGTTCTCAATTTCCTTCTGTACCACTATCCATTCTATTTCTGGTTTTATGTTATCAGATACCCCAGATTGGTCACCCAGTTTCTGAGTGGTGAATTCATCCATAGTAGGGGTTTCTGGTTGTATGTGTCTGTTGTAGTTCCAAACCTCCATCATCATCTTACATGTGTTGTGTTTTACTAATATCATCTATATGAATATTGAAAACTAGATTCTTAACTGATAATTTTTCCAGAATCTCATCACTATGTGAAGGTTAGGAGAGTTGATACTGTCTTGCACTATCAGTAGTCGCAGCATAGGTGTCCTGGATAGCAGTGTCCAGGTGCATGTAAACCTCCATTCCACACTCAGCATTCGGATCAAAAAATTATGTTGACGGTTCCATGGAAAATGTTAGTTATTATCTTACTGGAATCTTGATTATCCAGGTGGTTACTATCCTCTTGCACCTGATTAGGCCTAGTTGAATCTGGTCGTTGAGTGTTGGCATTCAATGTTGAATTCCCCTCATCAATACATACATTATATATAGACTTAGAAACATTAGAAGAAGCCTGGGTGTCCAGTGCAGTGGTTTCTGTGGGTTCAGAGGAAGTAGCAGATTGGAAGCCACTGAGAGTACTTGTGGTAGAAAAAATCTATGAATTCTATCTATATGTATCAGTTTGTGCAGCCTCACCCTCTTTCTGTTCATTTTGCTGGACAATATGCAAGACCATATTAGCAATTTCTCTGGAAAGGGCCTCCTCTTTAGTGTCCAGTTCATCCTTTTCAATCATTTCATCCCATGATTGCTTTTAAGTGTGTTTTTATGAGGATTCATCACCATTTTCCTCCTCCAAATCTCCAGTTTATTCATGCTAGTGTCAGATTTCTCCAAGACAGTATTTTTTATCCTTCATGTTTCCTCAAACCTTAGTCCAATCATTTTAAGTATGAGGATGGATATTTTTAGAGTCCTATATTAAATAAAATATTGAACAATATTATTTTCACCTCTTTCATGCATATTATTGAGGTCATTACTTTATATTGAAGGATTTGTATCCCGAGAATTGTTTCACTAAGGCAATTCGCCACTACATGTTATCAAAATTAATTCATCACGGTATATAGAAATCTCCAATTCTTTTCTAAGATACATTAATTGTACACAATCAAATATGAGCCTACATGATCATGGAGGAAGATTAAATATTATCCTATGGAATATTAAGCCTTCATTAGGTGTGTAATCTTAACAAAAAACACACGGGCGACAAAAGAAAAATACAGCAAGCTGATATGTAGCATCACCAACAATGAATTAATTAAACATAAACTCCTCATCAAATATTTATCTATACATTTTCATCATAAATGATACCAATAATTCTACACTTTGAAATTTTTTCCAAAAACCATATCTATAAAGGAAAGTCACTGCTCTAGAAATACTAGCTCAAAAAACACATCACAAACTGCCTCAAAAGACCACAAAAAAACCACAATCTTCAATAGAGGAAGAAGAAGCAACAAGTATAGTGAAACCCATGGTCAATAGTAAATCACAATAATCTTTTAAAAAACCCAATAGAACACAACATTCAGATTCGGGGAAAATCCTTAGAGTGTGAAACCGCCAACTACCACCCTTGGAATAGTGCACACACCAACCAGACAATCAAAAAAAACAAAAAATCCATACATCCTTCGCTTTTGAAGAACCAAGATAATCGCTATAAGAATTAGACCAACGAACTACAAATAAAATAAGTACTCACCCAAAGTGAAATAGATATACATCCTCATGCGTCAAACAAAAGAGTCCATAAGACATCTTATAGAGAAAATAATTCTTTTCCATGTAATGTCCTTGAAACTAAAATCTTGACATCACTTGAATTACTCCACCATCTTCATGAACATACACTTTCTAATATTTAGGTAATTATATGCCGAGATTTCACAAAATATGTATCTTCTAAGAACTATTTCTTCATTATCTTCCTTCCAATATTCTAATTCATCACTCAC
The DNA here is from genome assembly GCA_963277665.1 of Viscum album. NCBI lineage: Eukaryota > Viridiplantae > Streptophyta > Magnoliopsida > Santalales > Viscaceae > Viscum > Viscum album. Next base: position 1,364,191,907 of record OY728159.1, read on the forward strand.
ATCATCGTTATATTGATATTGATTCTACACTATGGGGTCTTCCTATTCAATATTTGTAGTATCGTCTATGTTTCCTTCATCAGGGGATACTATTGGATGCTCACTAATCATTTTCTTTGGTGGAATCATAATTTTTCTTTTCTGAGAGGCCCCTAAGTATCTAGTGACAATTGTTCTTTTCAAGTTAGAGTAATATTTATGTCTCTGAGTCTTTTTGAAGCTCAGAGTAATGTATCCATCGGAATCAATCATTGGGTTTTTTTCCTTTCCCTGCACTCGAATTTAAATAGTCTTCTTCAATCATACAAGCTTTCTCATAATAATCATGGATGTGTTTACTAGAATCAGAGTGAGAATTATTATCCTCCTCACTCAAGGATTCTGAGACATATTTGATAGCGTGTTTCTCAAGATTTTTGGGGAATGCCTAATCCTTTTCAAGAGGATGATCACTCTGAGAATTTTCCACCACTTTAGATAATTCATTGGTAGGGGGTGAGAGTTAAAAGGTCCAATAATGATCTGATCATCATCCTTTTGAAATAACCTAATATTAATATGTATCTATTACTCCAATAAAAATCATGAGTATAACTATGGTATCACCTTTACACACATATATTTTTCTTCAACAACAATATTAATAACTATGTCAACTTCAATATTATAGACTGAATGAATCCATAATAATACTACAAGAATCAATAACAAATGCCATTTTTACATTGAAAAATAAAATCCAATTATCAATTATTGTCATCCATTACACTCCAAACTCTCTGGGGTTCATCTATCTCCCCATTGGATTTAGAAGAAAATATCCCCTAGAATCCAACTACATTTTCCCTCTCCCCCTAATTCTGAATGAAATTCATTGTATTATTCCATGCGCTTCTAATCAACCTTGATATATAAATTCCATGTGAAAATATATATTTTTACTTGAAATTCCCTCCTGTGTCAACAGATTTTTTTTCATCATTTCATTATACCAATTATAAATATTTTCATTTTGATTTCTCACATAAAAAATTATTTACTAATAAAACTATAAAATATAAATTTTTAAAACATATTTTCATCAATATATTAAGAAATACACTAGGAAGAATAATCAATTTAAATATGATTTGTCATCAAATTTACTTTTCCTACTATGGAGGATCATTGTGTAGGAAACATGAGTCTTAGATAACACATACATGGTTTTCTATGTAACACACTTTGTCCAATAAATTCATATAATCCTTTATATTTCAATTTATAGACTCATATTATTATCAAAATTCAAATCAAGATTATTGGCACAAAAAAAATTAAATCAAATGTTGTGAATGATATATCAATTTAGAAATTATTTATTCCACTTGTTCAATTGAAAAAGATAATTTTATTTATATTCAATGTAATTTGGGATCTCATAGAATCTTTTAATTATATATAATACTTAAAAAACATTTGTAACTTCAACTCCAATTACCTCTTGATTACAACATTGTTTAGTTTAAATGTTTTTCATTTTTGGGGACACTATTTATTGAGTATCTCATTTTTTAATATCATTTAATAACCAAAAATAACAATTAACCAATATAATATATTAGAATATGGATATGTATAATCATGATCTATCCCTAATATATCCCCATTAGATTCACTTCACTTAGTTGATTCATTCCACATTCTACATAGCATAAAACAACTTTTTATATGTATAAATCATCGTGATAAAACATATTAAATAATATTTTTCATCTACCATCATATTTCACCCAAACTAGTAATTTCATTATCAATTATAGTAAGACAACATATTCCATTAATACAGCTTCAATACTAATACTAAAATATACCTGAAATACCTTAAATATCACTTTCCACATGAAATTTTTAGCTTAATGTTAAATTTGATTCCATCATTATTGTATGTTATTTTGAGAATAATTACCCCATGGATTATGTATCCCCCTGAGTCCAACACCTCTTTATACTTGTTAGTATCATTTAATGTTTATGGTGTGGGGGTACGTTCTATATGTTTCATTTTTATGAGGATGGTGATTCATCAAGGAACACTAATTTCCCTTTACCATTCACATTAGAGTTTAACCTTAGGTCTTAAATAGTTTAAATGGAATAAAATTCCATTTCAACTATTTTAGGATTATTCTCTCATACTCAACACAATTCACAACCTTATCTACCATGGCATCTTTTACCAAAATGTATTTCTTATTTTAAAATAGGAATAACATTCTCTCGCCAAACAGTCTACCTAAATTATTTTTCCTTATAATGATTATTAAATTCCTTGAAACTAACCATTCCTTCACAAGATTCTTCTACATGGGACTTACCTATTTTTATAATATATGAAGTACTCCCATTCTTCCAAGAACATTTTTTGTCTCTATAAGAGGTCTAACATTTAGAGCCATTTTTGGAGGTTGTATTATTACCAGTTTCAGTATATAAGTGTTCCATGTGATGGTTCTGAAATATTTTATATAATGGGAATGATTTATCATTGTGTTCATATTGATATACTATTTCAATTATAGTTGAAATATCACAAAATTTCAACTTGAGGAATGGATGGTATTGTATGAAAACATGGTATGATGGCCATACCTTGTATGTTTTGCTTAACATCCTTATTTTAATTCATCCCAAGAGGAAACCAGAACCTGAGTGGGTAGATCTAAATCCTTTATAGATGGATTTTACAAACCCCAAATAACATATATTCCAGAGTAAGGGAGATCTAAATAACCATCACATGAAATTAAAACCACATCACAACCTTAAACTAAAATAATTGATGAAACAATATTGTATAAAATACTGTGGAGGGTTGCGCTACATTGACTGGAAGGGATGGGGAGGAGGGCACAATGGTGATAGAGGTCTCTGGGGAGGAGGGTGCCGCTGTGAGAGAGTTTGTTGGGGAGGAGGATTCTGCGGCGAGAGAGTTCATCAGGGAGGAGGGTGTTGAGGTGAGAGAGTTCATCAAGGAGGATAGCGTAGCGGTGAGGAGAGGTCGGGGAGGAGAGGTTGGGGAGGAGAAGTTGTTGGTGAGGAGTGCGCCATAGTGAGAAGAGGTGGGGGAGGGAGAAATCATCGGGTAGGAGAAGTCATCGGGGAGGGGTAGTGTAAGGTATGTAGCGGATTGGGGGTGGACGAGCCCGACACATAATAAGGGAAAAATTTGACGGAATAGGTATATCCACGGTGGCTTAATTAAATCATAGAAATTAGAAAGTTATAGCCACGAACCAATAAAACTGTTGCTATAGGTCAGTGGCTATATCTTTTATTTCTAGTAGTGTATTTTTATTTTTTATAAATTATATTTTTGACTATTAGATGACGTGTTATTATCCTTATGGTGAGAGTTGGTATATCTCTTGGGTAAAGTATTCAAGGTAATATTACTCAGCCATTGTATACTTACATTGGTGAATATTTAAACTATATTTTCCGTGACATAGGAATGTGGATGATTTTTTATTTATTTTTTAGAGTATTCTGATTTAATTTTCAAGAGTTAGTGCCTTAGATTTGATATTGTCCATGGGGTCTGGAGCTGTACTACCTTGGTTCCAGGTTATGATTTATTCTATTCACATCTGGTTTTGGTTTTTTTGATACTCCTATATTATTTTTTTGGTTATTTAATTGAGTTCTATTACTAATAACTCATAATCATATAGTTTGGTTTCATTGTTTTTAATTTTCCTTGACATATTGCGTCAATATTGAAGGTAAAAGCATTCCCCAATGTTCAATTATTAACTTGGAATTTTTTTCCAACCTTTTGTATTAGGGTATGTCACCTAAGGTTTGTGGGATCTGAACTCTTTCCATGAAAATGGTAAGGATTGAGATGTTACAAATGTTATTAATATTGGATAGTTCATTATATTTGGATTTAATTAAGGATATAGAAACAATTAGAACATGAAATTTATATCATAAAAAGACATATCTAAACACATACCGAATATCAAGTTAATTTATTTTTCAATGTACAAAAAAATATTTTTAAACACTTATAGGAAAATTTTTATTTCATAATCATGGGTATAGTCGATGTATGCAAGATATTATACATTAGTAATGAGACATTCCATTAGCTCTGCATATTTTTTATTATGTTTAATGATTTTTTAATTTTTGGTTTTATTGATTGTTTATTTTGATATTTTTTAATATTCAAAGACTTTATTTTTTAATGATTGATAACTAAGTGGTTAATTTTTTGGAAAATATAAAAGCGGCATTACTCAGATGACACCAAAACATAGAAGAAGTGACTGTAGATAACATGGTTTCATAGGAACCACAAGTGAACCAATAGCTTCTTAAATGCATTGTTCCTAATTTTTATTATGTTCATAAGTTAAATCAAAATAAAGAATCATAACTACTGGATTATTTTATGCAATCTTCATTTACAATATGAAAATCATTCAAGGGGATTCATAACCTGGAAAGGAAAAATTATGGCTTAATAGAATAAACTGGATCATTGATTGCATAGGAACCCTAGTGAACATAAAAGTGAAGTTAACAGTCTACATGTTAGAGGGTCTTTTATGAAAATGGGAGGATTTATATATCAAAGGTAAACTTGAAAAAGGTCTTATATGAGAGGTATTTCAAGAAATTTTCAATAAAAAATAATACCTTTACACCTTTAGGATAAAAATCACGACTGATATCATTAGTATTAAGAATGAAAATTTATTAGTGATGTAAAATAATGCTATTTTTATGAACATAGTTCATTTTTATCTAGATATAAATTCTGGAACATTGCTGAAATAATCTATCTTTATGCCGGGGATACGACCATAAATTCATTATATGATAGCCATGTTATGCATTATTAAATATAAAAACATGGAAAATAGAGAATAAATGGTAGAAATTAATATTTATATAAATCATACTAGAGGATGTATGTTTTTGTACATGGGAAAATGTGGGAACTCTAATGATGAAAACATACTGAATAAAAACACCTACTTCTAAGGAGATAGATCATCACAAAATAAAACCACTAGATCTATTAACATTACTCTATAACCCAGTAACAAACATGGATTTTTATAAAGTCATTCATTAGTGTATAATAAGAAATATTTTATTAAATTTGAATTATATTTTCACTAATATAATAATATAGCACATGTCTAATATTATTACCATAACACTATAATGATAGTTACTTGAAATACATCTCATGTGTCTCAGAATTTGCATTCTACAACTAGAAGATCAAATTATAACAATTATTATAATTAGAACCATATGGAACATGGTTACTCTTGGAACACCCCATCTCCTCACACAATGCAACCATAATAGGGAAGAAATGAACTAGGGGAAGAGAGTAAGAACTTATATAGTATTGAGAAGATGGTCACATAAGACAAATTATGTCCTTTGACTGTACAAGGAAAAATTATTCCTTACCCATTGATTATATATGTTATATTGGGTTTTTATTTCATTACATATCATTAATCAAATGGGTTTGTATATAGAGATGATTCCACACAATATGTGTACCCAGCCACCAAATCATGTCATGAGAGAGAAATACATTTAAATATATATCTTATTCTATAATATTTGATGAAGTTTACTTTGTTTAAGATGTTTCAATTTTTTAAAAGGATGTCTTTGAATTTTTAATGGGAATTGATTGGTATGTTTATTTCAAGTATTATATCAGTTGATATGTATGATAATAAAATCTTACATCTCCTGATAGGTATCACATATTTTTAAAGGAGACATGTACAAAAATGCAGGAAAAGAATTAAATTTAGAAAAAATGTTTTGAATTGTTCATTATCAAATTTTATTGACCACTTTGTGTACTAATGATATAATCAAGACTAGAAATTTCCCTACCACCATGGACAAGTATGATAATGTATTTCATTAAAATTTCATTGGGTTTTCACCTGAAAGGTAAGAGAAATTGTTTATTGATATCTTTTTAGGGAATAATAATATATTATTTCCATAATATATAATTGAACCAGTGAAATTGAAGTATTTTAATGTATAACTAGAATAACTAGATTGTTTCATATGACCCAAAAAAATCACCTTGGGAAGCTCCAATTCCTTTTTTGAAGAAGGTAGATGGTTCCTTACACCTAAATGTTGATTATCATAAACTAAATATAATTTTAATAAATTATAGATATCATCTTCCTTAGATTGATGACCTTTTTCACAATTTTAATGGATCTCATTGTTTATCAAAAATCGATATATATTTTGGGTATCACTAACTCCAAGTATCAAAGTGAGTTAAATCTATGAGATTCAAGGTAAGGAACCTTCTCCCTCCTCGTCAATATCTTGATTCTACAAAAACTTGTTTATCATGGAATATATTTTTAGATGTCAAACTTGATAGATATTTTTACGATCAATGATGTTTTTTTGGTTAGATCTTGATTGGATCTATTGAATGAGAGTGTTATTGATCCCGGATCTAGAGGTTTGACTGTGGCACTCTTCATTTTAGTCACCAATTTATACTTAGGTGGATTCTATCCCTTCTCTACTTATTCTATAACTCGAAGGATTAGTTTTATTTATATGTTTGATTTTATTTTAATAGGAAATTTTGGATGTTTGATTCGAGGAAAATACTTTTGGTTTTAATAATCATTTCTTGGAATTTAAATGGTTATTGTAAAACACAATTTATTTATTGCTTAAAATTTCATATGTTTTAACGAAAATAAGGTGTCATGATGATTTGTTATAATGGTTCAGATTTATTTATGTGGAATTATTTTGTTAAACAAATAGGAATATATGGATGGAATGTGTTAATATTTGTATTGGAAATGACCTTATAAACAAGTGTGGTGTCAGTTTTGAGGTACTTTGAGAACGGTCACATAGTGATGACTTATTGAATTGACGAGTAAGCACTCACGATTATGGGATAATCACCTATAATTAATGTCTGTGTTATTGGATGGATGTGTTTGGGGCATTCTAAGTGGTATTGATTGATACGTTGTTCTATTTTTAATTTATATAATTCTAAAATTTTAAACCATTTGTATGTTCCTCTTTTTATATAAATTACATTTTGAACTATTAGATAACAAGTCCATGTACTTGGTGTGTGAGTTGGGAATTATATTTGGGAAAGCCTACTGGGTATGATTAATCTTGTAACGTCCCGACCCAGATGCCACTAACCGAGGCTCTGAGTCGGTTTGCCATAAGGCCTCAAGCACATTTCCCCAAATGCCAGAGGCTGCCGACTAGAAGCGAGGGCCTTGGGTGTGATAGTGGGGAAACTATGCCCTCATTGGAAGAGTACATAGTGGAAGAAAAATACACATGCAATAGAAGAAGCAGTAATAACCAACAATATAAAAAATGGAAAACTAAATAAAAAAACTGGATCACATATGTATATATGAAACGATGCATGATACATATCTAGGAAAGTAGCCAAACAAGTCACAATGATGGTAATAACCACACTACCAAAACAAGTACAAACTAAATTAAAACATCTCCTCAGCATCGCAAGACAAAGTCTTGTCCCATGCTCTCCTGCTCCAAGAAATCAAGTACCAGAAGTCGAAGGGTGCTTGCCCTGTCTATTCCTACAACAACATAGTCTGTATGGGCCCAAAAGCATAACCCAAACAGGGTGTGAGACTAAATCCTAGTAGGCATTCACCCAAAGATCTGTGGCTAATAGTCAGTGAGTATATGGAAGGTAAAAGTAAAATAAGCCGTAAACATCAACAGTAAAATAGTAGGAAGTAACCAGTAAACAGTAAAGTAGGATGATACACAACAGTAATCAATCCACACCCAACAATAGCAGTGATGAAAATAGTTAACAAGCAGGAAAACCCTATTGGAAGTACTCACAACCATCCCCACTGGTTCTATCCAAGAAGTAACACAACCCTATGGGCAGTGCACTCATCCTAACCCCTCTGGTTTGGTCATACGAATTTATGAGACTCTCTGAAGAAGCTCACTCGGTAAATTCTTCTAATATTCGAGGGTAGTAATAGACTCTCTGAAAAAGATGACGTGGTCTAAACCATAAATCCCCAAGGTCTAGAGACTCTCTGAGGAATCTATCTTGGTAAATTCTTTCTATAGCCTCAGGTATACCACAGACTCTCTGAGAAAGCTCACTCGATCAATTCCTCCTCTAGCCTGGGAAGTTTCTTAAAAAGATTCAAACAATGTATGACTCTCTGAGGACGCTCACTCGGTCTCCACTCATGTAGTCTATAATATCTGAAGGCACTCTGGGAAGCTCACTCGATCCATCTCTTGTGGCCTATAATGTCTAAGACTCACTGAGGAAGCTCACTCGGTCTACCCTCTTGTAGTCTATAATGTCAAAGACTCTTTGGGAAGGTCACTCAGTCTATCCCGTATAGTCTATAGCACCAGGTTCTCTCGACCTCGTGCCAGTCAGTGCATAAATATACTATAAGGACAAAGTACACCTATAGAGCTACATGGATATCCAAAGTACACCTATAGAGCTACTTGGCTAAACAGTCTACAAGGCAACATGCTTGTGATGGAAAACATTTCATCTTATAGACACAAAGAATTGCAACAGTCATAACGGCCAAAGGCTAGCAAAAACTGAATGTTGTAACCAGAAAAAAGGATGGGAAAATATCCAAGCACAAAAATATATCCTCCAACATGATTAATTTACCTCTACAGAAGCATGAAAGCAAGGCAAGAAAACAATAAGGGAAAAAAGGTAAACACACAATTCCCCGTTCACAGGTATTGGTGGAATTTGCACATAAAACTCAAGGACTTTGAACGGTATGGAAAAAACCACCTACCTAGATCCTATGAGAGAGATATAATTGAACCACGTTGACTGATTCTCTTTAGAAAGTCAAAGATCTAAGAAAATTCCCAAAATGCTCAACCCACGATATCTTGAGAAGGAGGAGGAATTGGAAAACAAGGCTCAAGCAGAAGGGAGAACTCACCACTGCAATTGCAATGCAATTAACAGTGCTCGAATTGGTGAATGGATGGAGGAATGGTGGCTCATCGAAGATCCAAAGATTCCCGGCACTCTCGGAAGAACATGACCTGGAAGAAGACATTTATGGAAATTGGGCATGACCTCGGTCCATTTAATGAATAAAAAGGAATTACATGGCGTGTGCTTTTAGAGTACACAACGTGTAGTGGGTTTTTTCCATACTATGCCAGAATCGTCCTCCACATCACCCCTACACACCGTGTGTGTGGCCCAGACATGGATAGCACACGGCTTTGAGAAGGACAAGAGTACATGGCATGTAATCAGAAAGTACATGGCGTGTACTTAAATTTTTTTCAGAAACTCCATTTTTCACAAAAAATCACGAAAAAGGAAAAACATAACTGAAACAAAAATACGGGTTCCTACAAACTTCCCCCCTTAAAGAAATTCTTCCCAAATTTCCCTACAGAGGCATAGAAGAAGAAATCCCGAATAGCTCCGACCACTAACATTGAACCTCAGCCTCCCTCTCCCAAGTCTCTTCATGTACTCACCCGTGCTTCCATAACACCTGTACCAGTGGAACAGAGAGGCCTTATAGAACCTTCGTACTACGATCGAAAATCCGGATAGGATGCCTCTCAAACAACGTATCCGCATCAAGACCAACCTCCTCTGGTTGGAAGACAAGATATGGGTCTGAAATGTAACGTCGGAGCTGAGAGACATGGAAGACATCGTGCATAGCCCGGTACCTCTAAGGTAGTTGCAAACGATAGGAAACTGGACCAAATCTCTCCAAAACCTCAAACGGCCTGACGTACCATAGTGAAAGATTACCCTGTCTTCGAATCCTATTGTGTCCCACCCTCGATGTGACATGCAGAAAAACCTGATCTTTGACCTCGAACTCCAGGGGTCGTCTCTGTGGATCAGCATAAGACTTAGGCCGAGACTGTGTGGTAGCTATCCTCTTCCGAATCAGATCTATCTGCTCTAAGGTCTCCTGAACAAGATGAGGTCCCAGCAGAGCTGCCTCTCCGACCTCTAGCTAGTTTAAGGGGGATCAGAATGGCCTACGATACAGAGCCTCATATGGTTCCATTTGAATGGTTTCCTGAAAACTGTTGTTGTAGGCGAACTCGACCAGAGGCATATGCTTCTCCCAAGAACCGAAAAAGTCTAGAATGAAAGCTCGGATCATATCCTCAAGCACCTGGATCGTGCGCTCGGACTGGCCAGCAGTCTGTGGATGGTATGCTGTACTCAAAAGTACCTGTGTACCCAAAGACTTATGAAGTCCTTGCCACAACCGAGAGGTAAACCGCACATCCTTGTCTGAAACAATGGAGTGTGTAACTCCATGTAGACGTACAATCTCTCGGATGTACAACCGTCCCAGATCATCAACACTGAAGGTCTCCTTGATCATAAAGAATTGATAAACCTTTGTAATCCTATCGACGACAACCCAAACAACATCGTTTACCCGAGGCGACCTCGGCAACACGGTCACGAAGTCTATCACGACATCATTCCACTTTCACTCGGGAATGGGTAACTGCTGTAAAAGCCCTGCTGTTCGCTGATGCTCTACTTTCACCTGCTGACAAGTATAACATCTCATGAAAAAACCATCAACATATTTATTCATACCTGGCCACCAGTACTGGCGGTTTAGGTCACAGTATATCTTGGTGATGCCAGGATGAACTGCCCAAACCGAGGAATGAAAATCCTGCATCAGCTCCTCGCGTATGTCTTTTGGAACCCATACACGTCCATGGAAACACAAGATCTTATCCTCACTCAATGTCCAACCAGGAAGAGGGTCCCCTCCTGACACACTATCCCACAAGGATAAGACCTCTGAATCTGATAGCTACCTCATATGCACCCGATCAAGAAGTGTAGAGGTAATAACTACAAAATATAGGACAGTCTATCCCTGCCAGCTGTGCACATCTAAGTACATCTCAGAGAATAGAGCCATAATCTGCCACTCACTGCTGGCCTCCTGAACTACCTAAATCTGAGTTCTCCTACTCAATGTATCTACCACTACGTTGCCCTTTCCTGACGTATAGGCGAGCACGAAATCAAAGGATTGAAGATACTCAACCCACCTGCGGTGTCTTAGATTCAGATCACGCTGAGTGAAGATATAATTGAGACTCTTTTGGTCTGTGAAAACCACAATGTGCTCTCCTAGAAGGTAGTGTCTCCAACAGAATAAGGCATGAACAACTGCTACCAACTCCAGATCGTGTGTCGGGTAGTTCCTCTAGTGTGGCCTCAACTGTCGAGACCCATAAGCAATGACCCCATCTCCCTATATAAGCACATCTCCCAGCCCGATACCCAAAGCATCATAGTAAATAGTATAACCCTTTCCCGGCTCTGACAATACTAGTATCGGTGCTGACGTCAACCTCCCCTTTAACTCATGAATGGCTGACTCACAAGAATCTGACTATAAAAACATCACCCCCTTCATGGTCAGACCTGTCAACAGTGCTTCTAGGCCCAATAAGTCCTGTATGAAACATATGTAGTATCCATCCAGCCCTAGGAAACTCCGCACCTCAAAGACGTTCTTCGGATGCTCCCATGAAACTACAGCTCTCACTTCTATGGGTCCACTGAAACTCTTGTCTCTGAGATAACATGACCCAAGAAGTGAATCTGATCCATCCAAAAGTGGTATTTCGAGAGATTATCATATAACAGATGCTCTCTCAGTGTACTCAAAATGATCTCATGATGTGTGGCATGGTCGTGCTGAGTGTGAGAGTACACCAAGATGTTGTCCATGAAAACCACCAAAAAGGAGTATAAGTACAGATTGAACGATCGGTTCATCAGTGCCATGAAAACTGAAGGCGCGTTCGTGAGACCGAAAGGCATGACTGTATACTCATATAGACCATACCTGCTTTTGAAGACTATAAGGGGTATATCTGATGGTCTAACGCACAACTAATGATAACCGGACCTCAAGTTGATCTTCGAGAACACCCGAGCTCCTTGAAGCTGATCAAAGAGGTCATAAATCCTTGGCAAGGGATATTGGTTCTTGACAATCAAATGGATCAGCTTATGATAATCCTCAAAAATATGAAGGGTGTCGTCTACCTTATTTGCAAACAGGACAGGCGAACCCCAAGTAGAAGTACCGGGTCAGATGAAACCCTTTTCCTGCAACTCCTCCAGCTGCTTCTTGAGGTCCTACAACTCAAGTGTAGCCATCCTATAAGGAGGAATGGACACAGGTGCTGCTCCTGGCATGAGATCAATCGAAAAGTCTACCTCACGCTCTGGAGGGAAACCTGAAAAGTCCTCTGGAAAGACATCCCTGAAATGATCCACCACTGGGGGAATGTCTGACTAAGAATTCCCCTGGTCATCCAGATAAAGACTGGAAATCTAGGCTATAACTTCCAGAAGCCTATGATGCTCGGTTCTATCTCTACCCACCTGGACATCCCACTAGCCTTTATGAAGAAAGGATCGGCCCTCTGGTGATACGAAACTCACCCTGTGGCGATAGAATTCGATGAATTCCTAGAAAGGAACCTACTAGTCCATCCCGAGAATGATGTCATAGCCTGACATCTCTATGACATAGAGGTACCATAAGAAGTGACACCATACAACCTCAAGAGGGCACACTATTCACTGACGTATGCTAGATGTCCTTGTTCCCAACGACATGTCAAGAGACAACAAGTCAGCAGATGAAAAGATACAGAGCCCAAGGCTCTCTACAACCGCAACCGTGATAAAGCTATGGGAAGCACCAGTATCTAAAAGAGATGATGATAAAACTAAGGCTACTATGATCATACCTCAAACTATAGAAGGGCCGAGATATTTCTCCTGATAGGTCTGCTCAATGATGAAAGACTGGCCTGCACAATGGCCCTGTGCCCATGGCTGACTACTCTGAGCTGATCCACACTTTTGTCACTGATGACCTGGTGACTGACCACCACGACCACAACCTCTACTTAGGCCTAAATGACAGGAATAACTCTAGTTCCCAGACTGGTGGGAAACTGGCGATGCATCTCCGGAACGCTGGGTTATAGAGGAACCCCCACCACCAGTTGAAGGTGAGAAGATGTGACAGAAGCGCTGAAGATAGCCCATCTTGCCGCAAGATCGGCACTCCATCAGATCTCTCTGGAATTGAGGTCTAGTATTACCACTCCTACCACACTAGTAGCATACAACCTGGCTTCCAGAAGATGCATCCCAAAAACCCCAATCTCCTCGATAAGACTCTTTGTGACGCTTCCTACTGTCCGTAGGAGGAACACCAGCTCTGGATGTCGAACCGCCCTGGTTCACTGCTCCAGAATCCCTCAGATTGCGCTCAGTAATCAGCACCTGGATGACGATAGAGGATATAGAAGTCACCTGGAAGATATTATCCTGGGAATGGATCTCCTGCCTGAGACCGTCCTCGAACTTTATAGCAAGAAACAACTCATCACCTTCTTGGATCAGTGTGAAACGCTGCAGCTTTGTGAAGCGAGACGAGTACTCCATAACAGAAAGAGTACCCTGCAGCAGACTCATAAACTCTTGGGCTCGATGGGCCCTCATGGTCTCCAGATAGAAGTAGTCATATAAGGTGCGTCGAAACTCATCCCAAGACATACCCTGCTGACACCCTGACTGTGAGATCACCTCCCACCACCTCTTGGCAGTGTCTCGGAGCATATATGTGGCCATCTTTATCCACTTCTCTGGGGGTATCTCCAGATTCTCAAAGATAGTCAGGGTGACCTCAAACCACGACTCTGTAGCCTGGGGTCCACAATCCCATGAGAAAGTAAGAGGATTCTGCTGTTGAAAACCACTCGTCAACTAGAACATCGACGGGGCAGGATGCAGAACTCACGAAAATGTCTGCATCATCCTCAGGAAATCCTCCCTGAACTGCATATCAGCACCTACAATGGGTATAACTACTAGAGCCAAGGCTGGCACAGCAGGAGGATCAACACGAGGCCCCTGACCGACCATTTCCAGTTTTTGGTCACCGTCTGGAAACTGACACATGACCGAAGGACATCTCGGAGGCATAGCTCTGAAAGATCAAAAGCACACCTTAGATCATAATTAACAAAGAATGAAAAAACAGGAGTACAAAATGGGAACGGGGGAAAGAATGATAAAGTTTCAAAAAACACGACTACACGGCGTGTATAAAAACTACACGACGTGTCTTCTTTATCCATTAACATGGGCATGTACTCCTGCCACTAATGGTCATGTAACACCCAAAACTACACGGCGTGTTGTTCCCACATATGGCGTGTACTTGAACTCTAAACCCATGCCCGAGTCTCCCCACATGGCTAACCCACACGGTCCAACTAACCCCAGACTACATGGAATGTTCCCTATGGACACGGCGTGTACTAGACACGGTCTCGGCGGCCCGTGTTGTTAGTTACACAACGGTCTACACGGCTTCCCTTACACGGCATGTTCCGAACAAACACAGCTCGCATAGGAGAAGATAACAATGACACGTGTTGTTCATGACACGACTAGGTACCTGGGAAAAAACTACACGACGTGTTCTTTACCCACACGTTGTGTTCTACTCGAGCATCCCTGACCTGTGTTGTTAGTGACATGGCTGGGTACACAGCTCTAAACTACACGACATGCACCTACCGTACACGGCGTGTACCTGAAGTTATTTTCACGACACCATGTTTCTTCTCACATGGTCAGTGACACGGCCTAAAAACAACACGGCGTGTACCCTGAAAGTACATGCTGTGTATTCTGGGTTCTTCTAGTCAGTAGCTCAGAAACTACATAGAAGACCCGAAACACTAAAAACAAGGGAAAGTGGTGTGAAATTCTGATCCGTGAGGGCCCATACTCCCCGTCGATCTAATCTTGGCATCCAGTACAATCATATATAAGGAAAAAAGGTTGATGATCACCCAAGTTCTGATTATGGAGGGCCCATAACACCTCAAGAATCAAAATTTGGTGTTCATTTAAGCAGATTACAACAAAATCAATTTCTATATCACAATAGCAGAGATTCTGTTAAGAATCTATCACAAAAGCAGACATAATCTATATAGAGTCTATCACAACAACATGAAATTGCTAATGCACCCTAGATGGCATGGAATGAATGCATGGAATGTGATTTCTAATAAGTGTTTATATGTTTCATGAGATGGAATACCCTCATCTCATCGAGTTGCGACAAAAATAGAACCGTAATATCAAAATAATAACAGCACAAAGCATGTGAATCACTCTAGGTGAAATCATATCAGCCATAAAATCTCAAAACCAAAAAACTACAATAAACAAGACAATATGGATTTTCCCTATACATGGGTTAGATACATTCGGGCAAAACTTATTACCAAGTACTGAATCCGTCCTTTCCCTGGATAAAGTCTCCAAACAGAAAAACAAGTGAAAAGAACTCCTTTGATACCACTTTGTAATGTCCGAACCCAGAGGCCACTAACCGGGGATCCGAGCCGGTTTTCCACAAGGACTCAAGAACATTTCTCCAAATTCCAGAGGCTACTGACTAGCTGTGAGGACCTTGGGTGTGATAGTGGGGAAACAATGCCCTTATTGGCAGAGTACATAGCGGAAGAAAAATAAACATGCAATAGTAGAAGCAGTAATAACCAACAATATAAATAGTGGAAAACTAAATCAACAAACTAGAGCACATATGTATATATTAAATGATGCATGATACGTATCTAGGAAAGTATCCAAACAAGTCACAATGCTGTTAAACACCATAGTAACAAAACAAGTACAAATGAAAATAAAACAGCTCCTCAGCATCGCAAGCCAAAGCTTGGTCCCATTCTCTCCTGCTCCATGCAATCAGGTTCTAGAAGTTGAAGGGAACTTTCCCTTGTCTATTCCGGCAACAAAATAGTCTCTTTGGGCCCAAAAGCATTACCAAAACAGGGTGTGAGACTAAATCCCAGTAGGAATTCACCCGAATATCTGTGCCTAACAGTCAGTGAGTATATGGTTGGTAAAAGTACAATAAGTAGTCAACAACAATAGCAAAAAATTAGGTAGTAACCAATAAGTAGTAAAGAAGGATGATACACAATATCAATCAATCCACAACCAACAACAGCAGTGAAGAAAATAGTTATCAAGTAGGAAAACCCTATAGGATGTACTCGCAGCCATCCCCTCTGGTCCTATCCAAGAAGTACCACAACCCTCTGGGCAGTGCACTCAACCTAACCCCTCTGGTTTGGTCGTACGAATTTATGAGACTCTCTGGGAAAGCTCACTCGGTCAATTACCCTTATAGTCTAGGGTAGTCAGGGACTCTCTGAGGAAGATCACGTGGTCTAACCCTATTAGCCTCAAGGTATAGAGACTCTCTGAGGAAGCTATATCGATCAATTCCTCCTATATCCTTAGGTATAACACATACTCTCTGAGGAATCTCACTCGGTCAATTCCTCCTCTATCCTGGGAAGGTTCTTAAAGAGATTCAAACAATGTATGACTCTCTGTCGAAGCTCACTTGGTCTACCCTCCTATAGTCAATAATATATGAAGGCACTCTGGGAAGCTCACTCGGTCTATCCCCTGTGGCCTATAATGTCTAATACTCACTGAGGACGCTCAATCGGTCTACCCTCCTATATTCTATAATGTCACAGACTCTCTAGGAAGTTCAGTCGGTCTATCCCTTATAGTCTATAGCACTAGGTTCTCTCAGCCCTGTGCCAGTCATAGAATAATAATGCTATAAGGCCAAAGAACACCTATAGAGCTACTTGTATAACCAAAAAACGCCTATAGAGATACTTGGATAAAAAGTCTACAAGGAAACAAGCATGTGATGCAAAAAATTACATCCTATAGACACAAGGCATTGAAACAGTCATAACAGCCAAATGTTAACAAAACCCGAAGGTCGTAACAAGAACAAAGAATGAAAAAACATCCAAGCACAATTAAATATCCTCTAACATGGTTAATTTACCTCTACAAAATCATACAAGAAAGGAAGGAAAACAACAAGGGAAAAAAAGGTAAACAGACAATACCCCGTTCACGGGTATTGGTGGAATTTGGTCATAAAACTCAAGGACTTTGAATGGTAAGGCACAAACCACAAACCTTGATCCTAGGAGATCGATATACTTGAACCACGACAACTGATTCTCCTCAGAATGTCGATGATCTGAGAAGAAGCCCAAAATGATCAACCCCTGATATCTTGATGAGGAGGAATTGCAAAACTTGGCTCAAGTTGAAGGGAGAACTCACCGCTGCGATTCTAACGCAACCGACAGTGCTTGAATCAGAGAACGGATGGAGGAACGGTGGATCTTCAAAGATCCATGGATTCCCAGTGCTCTCGGATGAACATGTCCTAGAAGAAGACGTTTATGGTGATCGGGTGCGACCCCAGTCTTTTTAATGAAAAATAAATAAAGTACACAGCGTGTACTTTTAGATTACACGACATGTAGTGGGGTTTTTCTATACTCCGAAAAAATTGGCCTCCACGTCAACCCTACACACCGTGTGTGTGGCCCAGAGATGGAAAACACACATCTTCGAGCGGGGAAAGAGTATGTGGTGTGTACTCAGAATGTACAAGACATGTAATTCAAAAATTTCCAAAATCTCCATTTTTCTCAAAAACTCCAGAAAATGGAAAAATATACCTGAAAAAAAAATCCAGGTTCTTACAGATCACCCACTTCATATGAACTATTCTACATATATAGATTCTATTTTACTTGATATAAATAAGTAGGAGATTTTTTTTTCTAGGGGTGTATATTGATGTAACTCTCTGAATTCAGATCATTTAAGTCCGTCATGTACTTAGAGTCTAGATTGGTGAAAAATTAGTATCGAGTCATCCTTTATTTTAGTTTCCTGTGGTTCTAGTTTATTATTTATATTGATACTCTAATATATTTTTTTGTGGGTATTTTATTGTGGTGGGTTATTTTTACCTCACGAATCATATAGTTTGGACTAGTTTTTTTTTGGACTCCTCTTGTTTGATCACATTTTAATGCTCACAAATCATACAACTCATGAAAAATTATGCTAATCTTTTTTCTATCATGTTTTAAGTTTGTTGGTCTTATTATGATTCCATGATTACTGGTTTAAAATCATAATCTCACTTGTTATGATTAATCATATTCTATACTATTTTATTATACCACTTATTGGGTATAAACCATTATGTGAACATTATTGATTAAGACTTTTTATAGATATTTGGACAAGTCTAAGAAACCATAAGTCTGACACCAGTTATAGATTTTGAAAATGGACCAGACACCATGACTACACACTGTGACCCAAATACTGTGACCTAATACACTGACCTAGATAATAAAATGCTGATACCCTGAACTTGACACTGTAATGATAACACTGTGACTCAAGCATAGTTCAATGTTTTAACGATGGACTAGAAACTTCTAGAAGAGACATTATTATCCTAACAAAGCATCTATGCTACCAGTTCTAGATGTCAACATAGCTATGGTGCCATGAAAATCTCATCTATCAAAGGAAAAGAAGATGACACCATTTCCCTATGACACTGTTTCCAAGTGACACCATTTTAAGACAGGTTGTGACACTGTTTGTTAATATTCTTTTGAATTTTCAATTTAATTTATAATGGTCATATTCAAGTTATTAAGTGTAACTGACAACATTAATGTTTCCTTGTATACATGTCACCAGACATTATGAGGTACGAGGTGTAGAATACATGTATCATGTCATTTCCAACAAGCATACCCTCAATTAAAAAGAAGATAAGCATGGAAACTGATTAATACAAAGAGAGAGATGTGTGAGAATTTTTTGAAAAAGAAAACTCATGAATGAAACATACTACTGAAGAACACATGAATTACTCTCAAGCTCTAAAAGGTGAACTACCATAGATCAGAGCTTCAAACATCTTCGCAGTACCAACTATAAGAACATGATCTACATAGCTAACATCTTTTAACTAGAAACCAGAGTACCAAACTTGAAATACTATGTTTTTCACAAGAGGACTCATTATTATCATATAATTCATCCTACAAGTCCATAGTTTTATAAAATTACACTCATAGAACTTCTAATAGTTTCTAATCATCTTCGTTCTGTTGTGTACTATTTTTTTCTTTCAAGCATTGTGTGTGTGTCTATATTAAAAACACACACTGTATCTTGTATTGAACTAAATGATACAAGATATCCTTCCTCTCGTATATTATTACATCTATTTACACCCACAGATAAGTGTGGAAGAGTTCCTTGTATGACCTGGTATTTTATACCCATGAAGAACAATGGATGAGGTCGTATGACCTGGATAGTCTTGTGTACTGTTGTTTTAACCTTATCCAGGGTGTGGATAAATCTCTTATATCTATATAATTCTTGGTTATAGGTGACCACAAATTGGAGTGGATGAAGTCACTTCATGAGATTGAACTACTAGTTTTATCCACCATGTATTTTAATTTAGTTTTTCTCTGTTTTACATTTTATTTCAGAAAAGTAGATATTACTTTGATATTTAGTCTTTGATAGAAGTTATAACTATTTTTCCCTGTTAGAGTATCTGAAAAAGTTATATTAGTAAATCACATTGATATTACTGATAATTACCCAATCTTGTGAGAATTTATTTAAAAATTTATTCTATTATATCCTTATTACCTTGATTATATTGAATGCATTTATTTATATTGGGGAATCCTTTTAAGTGGACTTTTTGACATAAAGTTCTCATAGATACTCTATTAACCCCCCATCTTGAGTACTCTACTCTGACCAAAATTTGGTATCAGAGGATTTTATTCTTATTATGACTCTATTTTAAAATATTTATAACTGTGATTTTAGTTGTACTTTAATGATCTGTAAATTTTTATTAGTTCTAAATTTATAGCTCTTTAAAAGTATCTCCCTATTATATATAATAGACTTTAAGGTTTTGCCCAAACAAACCTCCATTTTTTAATGGAACCAATTATGAAAAAAGGAAGATTAAAATGAAAATGCATTAATAAAGTATGGGTTTTGAAATTTGGTCTTCAATTGTAGACTAGTATAAGCTTCTTGTTATTAATAAAACTACTTCGGATGACCTGACTAAGACTTCTTACAATAATAATTATAAAACCATTAATGCATTATATTTCCCTTTAGGAGATGAATAATTATAACTCAATTTTGGCTTGTAAAATAGCCCATGAAATATGGGACTCTCTCTCTATTTCACATGAATGATCTTCAAGTTTTAAAGAAATGAGAGTTAACACATAAACTATTAAATATAAAAAATTTAAATTGAATCCTGATGAGGTTATTTCTAATTTTTATATCATGTTCAACAAAATTGTCAACAAAATGATCTCTAATGAAAGAGAAGTTACAACCAAAGAAAAAATTATGAGGATTTTTAGATGACTACCTAATAGATTGAGAGGAGCATTCATATCTATTAGAAACAAGTGATATCAGAAAATTACTTATTGAAGAACTCATTGGGAAACTAATTATGTACATAGATGAGATGAAAGTCCACAAGGAAGGGGAGGAAGAACCAAAAATAAAATCTATTTCATTCATGACCACTACCTCTAAACAAAAAGAAAAGGAGAAACTACAAGTTCTTGTAGAATATTCCAACAGTGAACAATATTCACCTGATTGTGATGAGGATATGGCTTCATTATCTAGAATTTTTAATAAATTTTACAAAAGTAAGAAATTATTTAGAAATCATAACATAAAAAGAAGATATGATCAAAAAGGAATATGGAAGAAGGAATGGAAAATAAATTACATTTCTGATGAGGTAGTATGTTATCAATGTATGTGAAAGGGAAATATAAAGGTCGACTATCTTAAGCTCAAGTATAAAAGGAAATATGAGGACAATGATAAAATTTACAAAATGGAAATCATAGAAACTTGGAGTGATTCTGAGGACAGTTCACGTGACTTAGAGTCTTCACATGATGAACAGGATTACAATTCAAATATGTCACTCCTGAAAAACACATATGATGTAACCCTGGAATCTCTTGTACAGAGTTCCTATTATTCTGGAGATCATAGTGATTCTGAAAATATTTCTAAATAAGAAATGGTTGACTCATTCAATATGCTTGAAGATAAATTTAATGAACTAAAAGATAAATCAAGCCTTTAAATAAATAGTATGCTCTTAACTCAAATATTAAATTTGAAATTGATGTAGAAAGAGAAAAAAATGTTCAATTAAATAAAGAAAACAATGAATTAATGAAATCTAATGATTAATTAAAAAAAGAACTTGAAATTTTACTAATGGTATAGAAAAAATGATACAAATGATAGGTAAAAAATTTCCCCTAGATACACTACTGATATTTTATATTAACCTAGTGAAAGAAATTTTGGAACAGCCAATTTTGTTTCAAAATCTAGAATATACAACTTTATTCCAAGTTTAGGAAAACATTATTCTAGTTCAAAATATGATACATCCTCTACTATCTCGAGCACTTCTGGACCACATTATATTTATTTCTCAAATATATTACATAATACTTATAGAAAACCTATGAAAAAGATGCGGGTTCCTAAAGAACTAGTTCCTAATATTACTAGAACCAAACAAATATGATTACCAAAGTCTGTCTTAATTTGAAAATTTTGTTGGAAGATTATTTGAAGACGACTTGTAAAAGCTTATGGTACATGGACAATGGGTGTTCAAGAAACATGATATTATACTATTCATGCTTCAAGAACCTAATAAAGATTGATGGTGGTCATGTCACTTTTGGTGACAATGACAAAGGAATAATCATTGGCCTTGGCCAAATCGGTATCTCTAATTTAGTGTTAAATTTTAAAGTAATTTTTGTTGATGGACTAAAATATAACCTATTTAGCATCTCACAACTATGTGATGATGTATTTCATGTTAAATTTGAAAATTATGATTGTAATGTTTTTAATTCTAAAAATAAAGTAGTATTTTTCACCATTATGTAATGAAAATGTGTATTCGGTTAACATAGATTCCTTATTTTCTCCAAATGATTCTTGTTTAAGTGTATTTCATGAATATTCTTGGCTCCGGAATAGAAAACTAGGTAACAAAAATATTCACTTCCTTAGAAAGATAACTAGAAAAATTTTAGTCAAAGATCTACACAAAATAGCGTTTCCACGTGATAATGTGTGTAATCCTTTTCAAAAGGGAAAGCAACATAAAATTTCCTTCAATCCAAATAAGGAATTTTTAACTTATCAACCTCTCGAGTTGGTTCATAGGGATTTTTTTGACCATCTGTAGTTTCTAGTTTAAATGGGATGCATTATATTTATGTTCTTGTAGATGAATTTTCTAGGTTTACTTGGACCTTCTACTTGGCTCACAAAAGAGAATGATTCTCTCACTTCACCAAGTATGCCAAAACCGTAGAAATATATAGTGGACATAGAATCAAATCTACATGAAGTGACCATGGACATGAGTTTAAAACTTCTGAGATTAAATCCTTTTACTCAAAAAATGGATATAATCATAATTTCGCTTCCCCTAGAACACCTCAAAAAAATGGGGTCGTATGAAGAAGAAATAGGACCATGTAAGAAATTCGTAGAACCATTATTAGTGAATATGATTTACCTTTTTCTTTTTGGGATGAAGTTATAAATTCATCATGCTATATTATTAATATAGTGTTGATTAGACCTATTCTTTTATAAAATAAAAATGAGTTGTGGAACAATAGAAAAACAAAATTGAACTACTTAAAAGTCATTGGTTGAAAGTCTATATCATTAATACCAAGGAAAATATTGAAAAATTTTCAACAAAGAGTGGTGAAGGAATATTTCAATGATATTCAGTCTCCAGTAAAGCCTATAGAGTTTTTAACAGAAGAACAAAATGTTTGGAGGAATATGTCCGTGTCAAGTTTGATGAGACACATCCACATGGGCCTATGCCATCTCTAGAGAATCTTGAGAACGATATGTCAATTCTATACATTAATGCTAAATCCTCTAACCCACCTATAAAGGAATCTGTAAAAACTTATAGTTGTGAAAATACTCTAGAATCTAGCCACAATGAACCAAAACCAATAAATGAAGCTTAAATAACTAGAACTACCTTTCCTATACCTACTAGAACACTTAAGAAGAATCCCTTTGATGTTGTAGTTGGGGATCTAGATAGAGTAACACAAACAAGAGCTTCTTTGAGATATCAGGTTAAACATCAATCTTTCTTTTCATAACATGAACCTAAAAACATCAATGATGATATCAATGATGAATTTTGGATGATGTATGTACAAGAAAACATAATTAGTTTGAAAAGAACATTGTTTGGAATATTTTTGATAGACCCAAAGATATCATTTCCATAGGCACTAAGTGGTTAATTAGAAATAAAGTAGATGAAGCTAGTAAGATAGATATAAACAAAGCTAGATTGGTTTCACAAGGATATAACCAAGAAGAAAGAATTGAAAAAGAATATACCTTTTCAATAGTAGCTAGACATGAAACCATTAGAATATTTCATTCATATTTAGTACATATGAATTTCAAACTATATCATATAGATTTCAAAAGTGCATTCCTAAATCGGTATATAATAGAGGATATTTTTGTTGAACAACCCCTGGTTTCAAAAATTATCACATTCAAAATAATCATTTTAAATTACCAAAAGAATTGTATGGTTTAAAACAAGCTCCAAAATAATGGTATGATATATTAAGTACTATCTTATTTCCAATGGTTTTATATAAGGTATAACTGATCCTAATATTTTTATAAAATGAATTTCCAATGATGTTTTAGTAGTTCATATTTATGTAGATGATATTATTTTTTATTCGTAAAAAATTTCTTTATGTATTGAATTTTCTAAAATGATGCAAAATGAATTTGAAATGTGTTTAATGGGAGAACTAAAATTATTTATTGGATTTAAAATCATTTAAAATAATGATGGTATTATTTTAAATAAAAGAAAATGTAATAAAGATATTCTACAATTTTTTGGCTTAGATTGCACTAAATGTAGTGATACTCCAATGAGTACTAATTGTAAGATGGAACTCGATGAAGAAGGAAAATCTGTTTATCAAACCACTTACAAAGGATTGATTGGAAGATTACTATACTTAAATGATATAAGACCTAATATTATGTTTAGTGTGTGTATGTGTGCTCGATTTCACGAAATCCCTATTTAATCTCATTTAAATGATTTTAAAAGTATTTTCGACTACCACAAATATACACCCAATCTAGGAATATTTTATCCTATAAGACAATAATTTGAGTTAGTTAGCTATTATGATGCTGATTTTGGTGGTTGTAAGTTTGATAGGAAAAGAACCTATGGAACATGGAACATTTTAGGCAATTATATAGTGTCATGGTGTAGTAATAAACAAAACACTATTTCATTATCTACTACTAAAGATGAATATATAGCTATTTGTAGTTGTTGTGAACAAATTTTGTTGATGAAACACATATTAATAGAATATGGATATCAATTCAGGCATGTACCTATAAATCGTGACAATACAAGTGTTGTTAACATTTTAAATAATCGTATTTCACCCTCAAGGACAAAACATATTGATTTATGACATCAATTTTTGAGATACCATTATAAATGAGGTGATATCAGTTTAGAAATAATTGTAACTGAATACCATCTTTCTAATACATTCACCAAAACATTATGTTCTGAAAGTATAGATTACATCATACATGAATTTGGGATAATAAATCTCATGTGAAAGGTTTACAGTCTGGACATACTGTATCACAACATATGGTTTCAGGCTTTATGGTTTCCCATGTTACTATCTCCCTTTATCAGTTTCACAAGATTACTAATTTGAAGTTACTTTCTCATGTTCATGGTCTCACAGTTACTGTCTCTTGGTTAGTATGTATTTTCTTTCTTTCTCAATGTTATAGTGGTACTATTTTCTATCACACCGTAATTATGACACTGTAATGACCTATTATAGTTCCATAGTAAACACCTATGTAAATATAAATATATATTTTTCTTTCTTGTATAGATGTATGCAATATTTCACTTCACCACGCTTTTTGTTTTATTATGTTTGGACATCATAAATTATAAAAACCTGATACTTTTCCCTTCTCTCTTCACCCGAGCTTTCTTCTGTCAAAAACTAAGACCTAGACTTCCAAATCATATACTCCCCTTTAAATATTTCCCCTTTGTGAACCAATTGTTTTATGCCCTGAATGATGCGACCCTCTTTGTCATCTTCTGAGAAGAGAATTTATCACAAAAGTCAAGAAAGTTACCGTGAATAGCACCACAAGGAAAACTGAACCATTGTATTGAAAATAGAGTAGTCATGCCTGAAAAGGAAGTTTGTTTGAAGTGGGTACTATCAAGTAAATCATTGCTATTGAATATTATGACTGAAAAAGGATGGTTGGATTGGTTTACTAAGAAAAAACAACCCATTTATTCAAAACATGTTTCTCAGTTTTATCAGTATGTCTAGTTTTCGGTTGATACTAAAGATGATTTTGTTTTAAGAAGATGGATTAATGGTCAAAGGTGTACTTTTACTCAAGGTTATGAGATTGATGACTAGGGATACCTCTTGAATAAATATGTATGGATCATTAGAGATAACAACCCACTGATAGTGATATTTTCACTTTGGAAGAATATTTGGGAAGCCTAAGTATAAATTTGAAGAAAAAAAGGGCAATTGCTGGTGAGTTAGATGGTGAGACAAGGCTGTTGTTTAGGTTTATTCAAAATTTTATCAGTACAAGGAAATACAAATTTTCTACTCATAATTATCAAGATATATTCTTGATATATATTAAGAAGAGTGGGAAAAAGATTAATATGTGTATGTATATTATATTTCAGATGTGTGAATTGATCAAGACTACTTAAAATTATACCTCCTTATTATATTCACGATTGATCACTACAATTTTGTATACTAAAGTAGTAGTTGTCCAGAATGAATAAATTATTGAAGGATATGAGTTCTCTATCTTAAAGGATGCAATCATAAGGATTATGATGAGCTGGAATCATTGGAAAAAGTCTTGGGTGGAGGACAATGAATGGGTTTTTGATAAATTAAATCCCATTGAAATGCCTCTATACTAAAAGACAAGCATGGCCCAGGAATAGAACATGATTATTTTGTGGAATACTCAAGTAAATATGTAGAGGATTTAGAAGCCTCACATGTGGGTAGAACTGTCTTAGAAAAATAGGACAATGGCTTACCTGAACCATAGGTTGATGAACATCCAGTTGGTGGAAAAAATTTGATGAAGGATTTTTTGATAAATAATGACCTTCTACAGGTTCGGAAGTGCATAATGTTCCTAAGGAACATATAGAAGAACCTGTTATTGATAAAGGGCTTGTATTGGTAGAAATTTTTGAAGTACAAGATGATCCTGAATCAATCCTATCAGCTAATGAAAGAAAGGACTAAGCCTTTTGGCAAGCTAAAACAGATATGGGTAAGCCTGAAATTGATGCATGTCTAGAAATAGAGCAAGAGAGTGGGACTCTCACTCCTAGAGAAAATGCTCAAATCGGTGGGCAGAAAAAACACATTCTAAAAACTACTCAAGCACAAAGCTCTATTGAAAGAAGCCCTATGTATAATGTGTATAAATTCCCTAGCAATTTTGATGTCTCAGATTCTCAAGTGGCTTCAATGAGAAGAATTATACTTTAAACATATTTTTAAAAGAAATTTTTTCTCTACCAAGTATAATACAACTAAGGTTCCTGAAGCTATTTATGCCTCTGAACCCAAGAGTTCTCAGAAAATACCAGGCTCTGTCAGACATGAGGATTTAATGGTGTTTGGAGAAAATATGTTGGTTGGGTTTTAGAGGCATTTGAAAAATCGAACTCTTCCAGTAGCTCATCTAACTGAAAGAGATGATAGTATGATTTTGTAGAAGCTAATATGGAAAACTCAACCTCATATGTTTCATGAATTTTAGGAAGCATGAATTGAAAATCAACAGTTAAGAGAAGAGGTAAAATATTTAAGGTCTTTGGTTGAGGAACTGAAGAAAGTGTTTGAAACTACTGAACCCCATGTTGAACGATTTAGCATAGAAGTTCCTAAAATAATAGATAGAAAGTTTTCAACAGTCATTCGATGAAATATGGTAGCTATTTATTAGAAATTAGTATCAAACAATGACAAAGCTCATAGAAGAAGATTGAAAATTAGCATCCCCAATTGGTAAATTGACCAATATGTTCATGGACTATGTTTAAACTATTTTAGAAATCCTTCTTGAACAATCTATAGCCATCACATCTCCTTGTTCTTTGGCTAAGCTTTCTCAATCATCATAGTTATTCTAAAGTGTTTTTTGGAAAAAGGTTATTCAAGAAGAGCATAAATATTTGAAAAGTCCATCTGTTTTTTAAATCCTCTCTAAAATTTATTCAAAACAGTATGCATGTCCATGACATGGTTCACTTATACTCTAATGAAGAATCTATGGCCTATGATAAGATTAAAAAGAAAATGGATTTCTATAGATTTATACAAATAATTAATTGACAAGTCATTTCATGTACCTTGTGGAAAATTTAGAAATGCCTCCTATGACTTAAGCGTTTAAGGATAAAGTGAAAAAATGAACGAGTTCACACCTACCTTGGAAACATTTGTTGATAATATAGAATACTTTGGAAAAGGTAAGCAATATGGCGGTGAGGTCATCACTGATTTCATCAATCTATTGAAGCCCTATCTCCAAGTGAAAAGAACAACCATTATGGATTCTACAACTGCTCCCTTGAAGCCTAGTTCCACCTCTTCCTCATTGTTTTCCTTTTCTCCTCCTACCATCTCTATCTCTCATGCTTTGAGCTAGATCCATCATGTTGTTCTTGAACAATATATGCCTCATACTTAGACTAAACCCACTCTTTCCCCTTCTGTTTTTGAAGGTGTGCCTCTTTATTATGTCATCATGGGATCCCTCTCAGCTGCTACCTCCTCTTCTGCTCATGTGGCTCCTTCTGTAGACTCTTCCAAGGGAAAAGAGATGTCTACTACCTCTAAAGAGAATTTATGAATGTCTACTTGATTGGAATGATATATTTTTTTGTCTTATGTATGTGATTTATTTTCTCTTATTTTTCAATGGAATGTGACTTATTAAAAAGTTCATATAAATTGTGTCTTTTTATTTAGTATTTCTCTATTTTACATTATATTATAGAAAACTAGATATTACTTTTATAGTTAATCTTGGATATAAGTTATAACTATTTTCCCTATGAAAGTAGCATCAAAATTTGTATCAATAACTCACATTGATATTACTGAGAATTAATCAATCTTCTGAGACGTTATTAGAATAATCAAACTATTATAACCTTATTACCTTGATCAACTTTCCTATATTTATTTTTATTAGGGAATATTTTTATATGAACTTTTTAATATAAATTTTTATAGATACTCAATTCACCCCCTCTTGAGTACTCTACTCTTACAAACAATTTTTTTCATGAATGGTATATTTATTTTAGGCTAAAAACCATCAAACAATTTTCATGTAAGACATTGATATTATTTCCAACCTTTTGTGTCATAGGGATGTCACCTATGGTTAGTTGTATATCAGCTCTTTCCATGTTAATGGAGGGGGTTAGAATATTATTAATGGTATCATATTTGGTCATTTAATCATATTGGGATGATATCAAGGAGATAAGAACTATTATAATCTTAAATTTATTTTATAACAGTACATTGATAACGTATTTAAGATTAAAATCTTGTTAAATGAGTGGTATATGTATAACAACTATTTTAAAACACTTTTAGGAATAATTGAATCTCATTATAGTGGGTTTCAACAATGAGTGTAGTATATCATGAAATAGTAATGCGTCTTCTCAATTGGAAATCATTGTTCATTTTATGTTTGATTAATTTTTCAAATTTGTTAATAATGATTATTTCTATTAATTATTTCAAATATTCTAATACTTAAGTTAGTAATGAGTGACAACTTGGTGTTTTTTACTTAATTGTATAAAAAAGGAATTAGATAGATGACACATAATATCATAAAGGAGTCCCTAGAGAATGTGGTTTTACCACAACCATAGTTGAAACTACAAATTGTTGAAATCATTTTTCAATCATTTCAATATATTGATAAGGGAAATTGAAATGAAAACCTCAAAAAAGTAAGTCATTTTGTGCATTTTTTAAAACAAATTCCACTAATGTTTTAGGAGAGGGATTCATAACCAAAATTGGTAGAAGTGTAGTTTAAAACAGTGAACTAGGTCTTTGATTTCCTTGGAAACAAGATATAAATAAAAGTAACATTAGTAGTTAACATATTGGGGGATCTTACATGATAATAGTGGGATTTATCAATCCATGTTAAACTATACTATGGTCTTACATCAGATGGATTTCTATAATCTTTCAACAAAAAATTCTACCAGAACACAATAAAGATAGATAGAATAATATATTTATTTAGTCTTAAGAATGAAAATAAACTAGTGATGGAATGTTAATCTATTTTTATAAAATTGCCTTTTTCTTCCAAATTAGATGTTATCACATCCATGAATTAATTCATCTTTGAGGGTGAACTAAAACTAAAATTTCATTATAAGATAGTTATTCTATGTATTGATGCTTATATAGACACGATAAGTAGACATGAAATTGTAAAAATTGATATTATTTGGAATCCTACTAGAGGAAGTAAATTTATCTACATGGTAATTAGTGGGAACTCTAATGATTGATATAAGAAGAAGAGGGAAACCTTCTTCCAAGGTGGTGGAGAATCACTAAATAAAACAACCAAATTGGTTAAATTTCCTCCTCAAACTAGTAACTAGACTCTAGGTTTAAAATGTGTTTCATTAGAGAATATGATGAGATATTTTATGAAATCACATAGAGCATGGAACAACTATAATAATATGGGTCAAATATAATGTTATTATCATAAAGCTACATAGTCAGTTGCTGGAAATATAAATCATGTGCCTCAGATATCTTTTTCTTCAACTAAATGACAACTTCATAACAATTCTCATCATACGGAATGAGTGAACTATAATTATTTTTGAAAAAAATCAACCCCTCGTACAATGAAAACATAATAAGTAATAAATGAACAAGGTTGGGTAAGTAATAAGTTATATGATGATAAGTAGATGATCACCAAAGAACAATCAGGTTCTTCGACTTTATTAGGTATAATTATTCATTATTTAATTCTTATTAAAGATATATTTTGTACCATTTCATTCCACCTATTTCTTAATTTATATTTCATTAATCAATTTTGGTTTCATATAGAGATGATTCCACACATGATGAGTATCTTGGCACATCTTAGGTAGCGAGAATTTAAGGGATTTAAATGTGTATGAAGTTCTCTAATAATTAATAGAGCCTACTTTGTTTTGCGCTATTAAATATTGAAAATGGATGTATTTCACTTGATAAGGGGAATGGATTGGTCAAATTATTTCAAGTATCATATTGATTTTGGTATTAGATAATTAACATTTAGATCTCCTAATGGGATTTATCATTTGTTTTAAATGAGAGAGAGATGTGAATGCTGAAAATGAAGGAACATTAACACCAATGTATGGAACTATTTATTATCAATTGGTAGTAATCTCTTTACGAAATAATTACATAATTTATACTAGAAACTTTCCAACCACCACTGACCATTACCCGGATGTATTTCAAAAACAATTCATCATCTTTCCATCTTAAATGGATGGGGAATTATAAATTGATCTCCTTATAGGAAAAAATTACTATTACAATTCCATAATATAGAATGAAACCAACATAATTTTAGGATTTTCAGGTCAAATTAGAATAATTTTAAAGTAAAGGTTTCATAAGACCAAGAATTTCACATTGGGGTTCTATAGTTATTTTAGTCAAAAAGTAATATAGTTTGTTATGAATTTTTATTGATTATCTTAAATGGAATTCGGTTATGATAAATTTAATAATTACCCATACTTAAGTTAACAAAAATTTTATCAATTGAAGGGATCCCAATGGTTCTCACAAAATATCTACATTATGTGTATCACCAAATCTCGCTATGAAAGCATCTTAAATCTGGAGATTCAAGGTAAAAAACCTTTTCTCTCCTCATTTTTCCATTCATTGTAGATTTTCTCATTTCTCATGGAATGTAATGTTAGATGAAATTTATTATTAATATATATGTTATCTGTTATTATTTTGATGATATATTGATTATATCTACTAGATGGAAGGAGGGTTTAGATGGAAAATAATATTTTAATTATGTTTTTTTTATCTTTTCAACACCTGTTGAGAGGGATGTGGCTTCTCTATATATTCCAATTAATCTAGAATAGTAAGGTTTAGTTTTATTCAAATTTTTATTCATTTTCAATGTCAATTTTGGATGTTTTTTTATGAAAAATATTTCTATATTAATTTGCAAATCATTGAATTTGAATGGTTTTTAGAAAATCCATTTAATTTATGGTTTTGAATTACTAATTTGTTTTAATTTAGTGAATATTTTCATTTAAATGTATTAATGTGATGGTTTGATTTATATTTTAAGGATTTAGTGTTAGAAAATGGAATACATGGGAGGCATGTGTTCATATTTTCATTGGATACGACCCTAAATGGGGCATGGAGAGAGGTTGGAGGGACTTGGGGAACGATAAACTAGTGGTGAACTGGTGGATCGATGAGTAACTTCACATGAGTATGGGTTATCCACCTTGAATGCATGTGTATGTGAGTAGATGGATGTGGTTTTAGTATTACACAATGTATTAATGTATATATTTTTTGTAGAATTTTTTAATTGGTTAAATATTTAGATGTTATTATTTTATTTAAAAATAATAGTTTATACTGTGAGATAATGTTTTATTATCATTTTGTCATGAAATAAGATATATTTTTATGAAATAATACTAATTATGACTACTCATCCCCTTTATATGAACCTTAGTGAATATCTAGAAAATATTTTTTATGAAATAAGAATGGGAATATTTGGTATTTTCCTAGTGGATCCCATTGATGTAGTCATATGTAGTTGGACATTTGGTAATGATCATGTCCTTGGTGTCTAGACTAGTGCACCTTGGGTTTTTTGTTATGATTTATTTCTGTGTCTTGTGGTTTGGGTTTATTATTTTCATTGATACGTTAATATTTTTGTTTTATTGGTATTTCCTTGATTCATATTATTTATTATCTTTTCACCTTATTGTTTTGTTTTGTTGTATTGATTTTTTGGACAGTATGTGTGTGTTTTAATGAAAAAGTAAACCCTAATGTTCAATTAAACCGATGGAATTTGTGTCATTCCATTGGTGTCTTAATGATGTCACATAAGGTTAGAGGCATCTCATCTGTTTCCAATTCAGCGGTTATGTTCAGGATTTTATGATGGTGATAACAAAGAAATTACCAATATTAGGTTAATGAAATATTGAAATGATAAACATAAATCATGCATTAATTTTAGATGATATTTCATAAATATTATGATTTACCCCTCTAAGGAATTAGTATCGTTGTTTAAATTTTTGAACCCATGAGGTAATTAATTCCACGTGTTAAGTAATAAATAAAACAAAATAAATATATTCGATTACTATGGTCAAGGAAAACTCATAAGAACATTTTTTATTAAGTTATATCTGAAAATAAAATGTCGAATAAAATCCTGTTTTGGAATCCAAATTCCAATCTATCAAATTGTGGTTGGTCCCCAAATCTACAAAACCATTACTAGGAATCTAAGGGAAAATATTTTATTAATATAAATTTGATATGAATACAGAAAATATGATTCAAAAATTAAATTTATAATTAATTAATAAGAATCAGCACGTACCCTCCATCCACCATCCCTTAATAGAATACTCACTTAGTATTTAATTGTAAGAAATCATTAATGAAATAGTTTTATTGAGGGATACATGTTGTATAATAAATGGATTAGAAAAAAAAAGAAAGAAAATAGTTAATGAAAGAAATCATAACTATGAAAAAAACTTCAACATTAAATTAATATATATGAATTAATCACAAGATCAATAATAATTTAAATTCCATCGTTTCTCTCTATTAGTCCTCTTTCCAGCTACCTTGACATTCTAGTAATATTTAACTAAAGAGAACAGTTCAAAATTTATATCCCCTAAATATTTTAATTGTTATATAATACAATGTTACAGACACTACCATAGTGAATCTAAATTGATTACAACATTGTGTAATAAAATCATTGATTTTCTTATAGGTTTCGTCCATCTTCATAGTAAAATCGAGTCATTTTGGGGCGGATGTAATGTATAATGTTTTTAAATTTCAATTACCCTAAATATCCCAACACGATCTTTTAGTATTCTCATCCTTAACTTTAGTATCTTTAAAACACCCTAAATAAGATATGGTTTGAGAGTTGTGTCATGGAATAAAGGTTCAAAACCCGAATTCGATGGATTTTTTCTATTTTATTACCCTTTATACAATGATGGGTTTGCAACTTCATAGAATGTAGACAACTTCATGTGTAAAATGTATTACTCTTATATATCCCTCTATGTAACCTTATATATTGGTTGAATTATCTTATGTATCATGAAGATCTAATGATTCATGGCATGATCTTGTGTGTGTATTTTGATTTGTTCATTCAACATAAAATTTTATAAAATAAAAAAAATATTATATATCATCCAAAGGATGTTATGTATCAGTGTGCGGATCTAGTTATCTTAAAATTTTTTGGATTTATATGTGATCATATGTTTCACACCCTAGAAAGCTAAAACAATCTATAACCTTAATCCTCACTATCCACTTCGTATAATAACTATTATATCTTATTAACAAAAAGGGAGAATATGGATTATTAAATCATAATACATGAAATACCACAATCTTACTTTTTCAATCATTATTTGTTTTTTTCAATGTAAAGAGGATTAAATTTAAACATAATCATATACTATTGTGGGAAACATATCCTAAATTAACCAGCTAATAACCACCATATTTTTCATTTTAACACAAAAATACCAGTATCTCTATAAAACCACATGAACATAATTTTGAATGTTAAATAAAACCATAAATAAATACAAATTAAATAGGGTATGAAAGGAATACATGGTTTAAATTTGTTTTCTTAAAATGTAATTCATAATCTTTACGTCATGTCAAATGATAAAACGTATGGTCATGTCTCAAGATCTAATAGGATCAAAAATTATAAATGATTTCCTAAATAATTTTAGTGTGGTTAAAATACACATTGTTAGGATAAGAAAAATTGGAAAACTATAGTTGTATTTAGAATATATATAATGTATAAAAAATTAGGGTAAAATGATGTATATGGAAGAAATGTTCTGAGTACCTCTTAATAATAAAATTAAATATTTGGAAATCAGGTCAAAAAATACACAACATGATCAGTGTTATAAATACAAATGATTAGAAATAAAAAAATCCACATAACAAAACCAAAAATTGTTGGGGGAATTAAAATATCAATAATTTTCACACACATCTTCAAAAAAAATCACTTAAATCCATCAAGTTTTTCATCACTTCAAAATTATTTTCCCCCATGATTATGTCTCCTAGTTTACCTAAGGGATAATATTTTTTTATGGGTCTAAGGCTCTATCCCCAATATACCAAGTAAACATTTTCCAAGAAGTATAAAATAGGTGAAAGGGATAATGATAGATTTAAATTAAAAACTAAAAAAACTATCTTAAAATATGTGAATGAAATGATATTTTTACCTAACAAATTACCCATTTGTTTCTTGATCATTAGAAGGATGTTATGGTTGTAAAATCTATGTACGAGTTAGTGGTATATTCCAATGAGTCTGAAATGTCCATTGAAGGCACAATCAGCTCCAAAATATATTCAAAATGAAGAGTTTCAAGACGAGTGAACTTTTATAGTTGTGATTTTTGTTGATAAATTGAAATCCCTTATTTATATTTATTAATATGTATTTATTTTATTATTTTAATTTATGTAAAATTCTACTATCTAACATATATTTCATTTATATATATCATTTCTTGAAACAAATTCCTCACTTTTATTTTGTTCAGTTTGTATCATAAATTTAAATTACATATTTTTTGTATTAATAATATTTTTTAAAAAATTAAAATAAATATTATATATTATGTTTATTTGTTTTATAGAAATATATTTATATATATATATATATATATATAAACATATTTTTAGCTTTTATTATTTGTTTTTATCACATTTATATCAATTATATATATTTAACTAAATATAAATTTTTTAGAATGTGTATAAATATATTTAAAATATACCCATATATATTATGTTCTAGTATATATCTTTTTCATCACACCATCATTGGACCAAAACACCACATTTTGGTAGCACGACCATTCTCCATGGAACCATGTGTAGCATATCAACAAGAAGATCATCCAGTCATTAATTTCAGCGCATAGTGGTTCAACAGATATAACAACTCCAACATCCATACTTTGACTACATGGATGTTTGGTGGAAACTAATAAAAGAACATTTATTATTCTAATTCAACTCTGTACAACACTATCCCACTACACATTATCTAAACTAGTCTCTAATTCACTGCAGTTATGATACGAGAAAGACTTGAATGGAAGCACCTATCAATTTCATCAACAATATCCTTAGACGGTAGCTCTCGCTTATCAATTTGATATTGTCTTATCCACTAATGTAGTGCCTCAACTTCTCAATATAGAGACACCAACACTATAGTGAGACACCATGTGGTTTTCTTTTAATTTCCCCATGAAGGTTGTGAACTGACCATATGTTTCTAAGTGAACATACCATGTGTTTACATTCAAGCGACCTTGCATGCTTATTTGAAAACCAAAATTTGCAGGGTGGAAAAAAATATATCATAAAATCATGCTTACTATGTAGTTTAAGTAATTATACTTATCGTGAAGTTCCCAAACCTATCATGAAGGTACTCATGAAGTGAATGTGAGTTCTCGATCAACCAACCGTGATATGGTTCAAACCTACCACAAGAGGTATTTCCACTTACTGTGAAGCTTACTAAAAATAAAATACATACAAAAAGGTGTTAAATTTCGTTATGTTATGTATTAAAATATTTTTTACAACATGAAATATTATGTTTAAAGTGATATTTCATTCATTTTAGAATTACTATTCATGAAATACTTATTAAGTACATCGAACAATCCATATACCAACCGCTTGAAAAGTACATATCAAGGTTAGTATACCAAAAAAATCAAAATAGTCATATGGAAAATATAATAAACCTTAATTAATGATAATTATATGGGCCACATGTGATGAAATGGTCTGTATATCAAAATTAGGACAAATTCATCTCACAGTCAGTATATTACTTTGGAATTACTATTTGTAAATTAAATTTATTTTTATTATTCAAATGATTTTTAAAATATCTATATTTTATAATAAATATTTAATTTTATTTTATGGAATAAAATATGACAAAATTGTTATGGAAATTATAATTTTTATAACAAGTATTTCACACAATTTTTTTCCTAGTCTTTTAAATTTTACATTAACTTCAACATTGTTACAATGCTTCATAATGATTTAAACATTAAATAAATTCTCATTTATACTAATGATATTTTTGAATGTTTCTCATAGATATTAAAAGAAGTAATAAAGATAATGAAGATTGTTAGTATGATATAGAAAATTTAATTTATAGGTAGTAAATATATTTTCGTTGTTTATTATTTTTCTAAAGTTTATTTTTGTTATTATCCAATAAGATACTCCAAGATCATAGGATTGAATAAAACATATCTATACAGTGTATTTTGAACTAATTAATATGATAGAAGTTTATTCAATGACTTTTGATAAATATTATTAACACAATCATAAAGGGAAAGAAATACGACTTTCCCATGAGCTATTATAAAGTAGCATTTCTCAACTAATACTACTTTTCCATTTCTCGGATCCTGAAGGAATTAATCATTTTCATTATCCATGAATGAAGTGATTGAATATTTGAGTTGCATAAAAATTCAGTATTATCTACCCATATTCCATTATAATTTTTCCACTAATTTAATTCTAATTTATACAATTTTTTTACAGTAGATCAGTTTTATGATTTTTCCAGTCAAAAGAGTTCACACAGTTATTCCTCTCATATAAGAGGAAGGTTGGGTTGTGACACCTCAAAAACATTTAGGTGGGTTTTGACACCATTATAAGTCATGGTTTATACTATAGGGTGAAAAGGTTACATTTGTTTTTTTAATTGAGTCCTCACTCTTTATAAATTTTGAGGAACTACTAAATACTACTCTCCTCACTATGTAGAGGATATTAAAGAGTAGATTAAGAACATGGGGATCTGAACTACTATAAAAATGTATGTTCTATTTATTTTATTTTTTTACATAATAAATATAGATTAATATTATGATAATCACATTTGATTAATTATTTTTAGATAGACTATTCTACCTCGCCAATCAGTAGTGCAAATCTAGGACCTACAAATTCATATTAGAGGGTGGTGGCATTTAAAAAATTAGTTATAATAGTTTCATTATCTTTTTTTAACTATCATTTATCCTAGACATAATTTTCTAAGGAAAAGACACACTTCATTGTTTTATTGGTTGAATCCAGTCAAAACACCACACTTATATAAAAGTGACAATTTTTATTAGATAGATATGATAAAGGTACTTATAAAAAATATAGGTCTTTAATTTTTTTATATTATGTTAATACCTAATAAACCTCTCAATGTATATTTAGAAACTATAATCATTAACAATGATACATAATGTCTTGTAAATTAAAAATTTAGTAATTAACTGTATTTATTAAGTAAGAATATGTATATCAATATATCATTTTTTTAAATATTCTTCTAACATCTTGAGAACATTAAAATTAACACATCAAGTAACTAAATAGTTTTATAGAACCATTCTAGGTAATCAAAAAGTTTACTTAAACAAATTTGGAATGACCGATCTAGAGAGAATCAATGAGATGTATGATAGATTCACTAATATTGTAGAAAACATTATTATAATCATAGAGAGCAAGAAAAATGAAGATCTAATTTAAAGAATACTTTGAGATATACCATAAATATTTAACTAATAGAAGGTTGAAATTAAAGTAATGATGTCACTGAGTATTGAATGTATGAGATGATAAAATCAATTATTCAATATGAACTATAAATGAAGAATGACAATGTAGATGATCATAGAAAGGTAAAGTTATAAAATTTAAATTTAGTATTAATGTTATTTACAACTCTTATAATTATGAGTTATAGAAAAGTGATAAGGTTTAAATTTCAAAATTTACCACAGGATTATACAAGTACATGAATGGAAATACTACCTTCAAGAAGTATCCCAATAGAGACCATCAAATGGATTATAGAAATGGAAGTAAAAGAGGTCAAAGTAGTATATATGTTGTTTCCAAATTAATATTTTACGATTGTATAGAAAATGTACATATAAAATTCTATTGTAAAAAATATAAATAAGTGAAAAAATACAAGGAATAAAATAAAGGTATGCAAGAAGCATATCATGCTGGATAGAGTCATACAGAGAAATCAGACTCCATCAATGAATGTTCTGATATTGAAAAAGAGTCATACAATCTTCTCTTGATGAAAATAACATTGATTTATTTTCAAATTTATTATAATTATAGTTCTAGTTATGAGACTAATATTTAAATTCACGTTAAATAATTAACTAAAAAATTATATGTTTTAATGTGATATTTTGAGAATAGCTAATTTTTATAGATAATTGTAATTAAAAAAATAAGAAATTTTATAGATAAAAAAGATCTTATATTTTGAACAAGTTAAATTTTAAATTGAGAATAAAATAATGAATGATTTCATGATACAAAATTATTCTGATCAAGAAAATAGATTCAATTTTTTTGATCATTCATATAAAATTTAAAATGAATATAAGAAACTAAAATATGAGAATAAGTATTTAATATTTATAAGACCATGTTATACTGTGAAAATATATAATGACAAGGAATCTATTAAAAAAGAGAATGAAAATATTTAAATTAAAATAAATAGATTTAATGAGACCCTATCTATTTTTTTTAATGATGAAGAACAATATGTTAATATTATGGATTTTTTGAAAACCAATAAATATAAAACTGGAATTGGGTATAATAGAATTATTCATAATATGTACTCAAAGAATTTTGTAAAAAAAATAAAGGAAATGTTTCAACAGTTAAATAAAATAAATGTAATTTGAAATAGAATTATGAAGATTAATGTTCTTTATGATTTATTCATTAACTAAGCCACACCCATACTTTTATTTCAAAGAATATATCCTATATATTACCCTATAATAAATTTCTAAATTATTTATGGGTTACTCAGAGTATTATTATAAATTTAGTAAGACCTAAAATAGTCTTGGTACTATAACAATTAAATACCTAACCAATTTTATAGGAAACCATCCTAAAGAGTTATAATGATATATTGTATATGAAAAATGGGTGCTCTAGAAACATGTATGGTCACATATCTAACTTAATATCTTCTAATTCTCCTAATGGAGGAACTATAACATTCAATGGAAACTATAAATCTTTGATCAATGGTTTTATAAAAGTATTCATATAAAAAAATTTATATACATTCTAAAGTTATATTAATGAAGATATTAAAAAAAATTAGTTTGAATATCCATACATTGTGATGATACAATGAGTATACATTTTGAAGATAATAAATGTATTGTTTTTCAAAAAAATACTATTTTATATTATGGAAATAGAAATGAAAAAATGTACTCTATATATTTATATTAACTAACAAAGAAATGTTTAATGTGATTAAATGATATATAATTAGACCTAATTATTTGGAATAATAGGTTGGGACATGTTCATATTCAAAAGATTTACATGTTCTGAAAACATGCATAGGTTCTGGAACATCAAAAATTTAAAGCTAGTAAGTATTTTGTACATGATTCTTACCTAAAGCGTAAGTAACACAAAGAGTATTTTTGATATGTCAATATGGTTAAAACTTAAATATGTGTAGAACTTATTTATATTGATTTATTTGGACTTAAGAGAACATCTAGTTTATATAGTTAGTGATATGTGTTTATAGATATAGATAATTTCACTAGTTTCACTTGTAATATGTTGTTATCCCATAAAATCGAAACATTACTCAAGTTTATTAAATTATGTAAAAAAAATTAAAAATAGATATGGTCATTTAATTTGATGAAATTGAAGTTATAAAGCAGGTGAATTTTTAACCTGTAAATTGAGAAATATTTGTAAGGATAATGAATATTTCCCTAGTTTTTCATCCAAAATAGTGCCAAAAAATTCTGTAGTGGAGTGGTAAAATTAAATTATTCATGAATTGGAAATGACAATTATTAATGAATTCAAATTACCAAAATATTTTTGGGTTGAATCAGTTAATATTTATTGCTATATCTTAAATATAGTTTACATTAAACCTTTGATAAATGAAACCAATTATGAACTGTTTAAAGAAGATAATCCTAAGATTGGTTACTTTACTATGTTTGGATGTAGATTTTGTATTTTAAATACTAAAGATATTATGTAAAAAAATTATTCAAAAAGTTATTAGGGGATTTTTCTGGGATATTAAAATAATTATAATGATTATTGAGTGTATAAGTAGAGATATATGTAAATGGAGGAATCTATCCATGTAATTATAATTAAAAATAATGAAAAACAAAATGCAGACTCTATTAAATCTGTTATTGAATTTAGAGAATTAATTTTTGATGCAGATAAACTTGAAAATGATAATATATTAGTTAAGGGATAACATATATCTTCTTAATCTGCTCTTATAAACTAGAAAAAAAATAGTTATTAATAATTATAAAATGTAATTATCATTGTTGAATCTGAAATAAGATCTAGATAATACATTTTCATTTTTCGTTATATTTCATCATATATTACTAATTTTTTACATGTTGACATTAATGAAGAATTGAATAATTCATACTAGATAAATTCAATGCATAGTGAACTTAACCATTTTTAAATAAATAATGTCTTGGACATTATTCAGTTACATAATACTAAACTATCTATTAGGACCAAATGAATTTTCCAAAATAAAAGTGATGAGTATGGTCACATAGTTCAAAAATGGATTGATTAGTCGCCCAATATTATTTAAAATAACAAGGAATTGGTTTTAAATATTCATTTAAAATATTTTCTAGTTTAGAATCCATTTATAATTTATTATATTTTAATTTTTTCCAAAATTTTATAATGTTTTTAATAGATGAAAAATGTGATTTTCAAATGGTTCAATTTTAGAAAAGTAATATTTCAATCAACCACATGGTTTCAAAAATAATGAATTTTCAAATCATTTTCCAAACATTATAATTAATTAAATGGTCTAAAACAATTACCAAGATCTTCTTATGATGGAATAACAATATTTTTATTTAGAAATGATTTTATTAAAGGAAAGGATGATCCAACCATATTTATAAATAATATTTCAATCAATATTTTAATTATAAAAATATATATTGTTGACATTGTATTTGGATCCAAAAATGATAATAGAATTAAATAAATATCAAAATTAATTAATAATGGATTTGATATTAGCCTAATGGGAGAATTAAAATAGTACCTTGGTCTTCAATTTTTACAAAGAACAGATGGTATTTTTCTATATCAAAGAAACTATATAGATGATTTAGTTAAAAAATTAAATATTTATTCATGTAAAACTATGATACCTTTAATGAGTACTAATTATAAGATAGATGTGAATGAATTTTGAATGTGTATAAATGATAGAATATAGAGATGAATGATATAAATCCTACTGTATTTAACTGTATCTAGAAATGATATTATGTTTTCTATCTTTATCTGTGTAATATATCTATCTAATATAAAAGGAATTAATTCAACAGATGTAAAAATAATAATAATATATATTAAAGGAAATATCAAAATTTGGTTGTTTTACTCTAATAAAATATTTTTTAATCTGTTATAATCTTTTAGTCATGAATATGGAGGTTATATACTTGATAAGAAAATCATATTAGGTATGTGTCACTTATTAGTTAAATGTTCAATATCATGTAGGTCACAAAAAGATTGTTAGTTACATTTTCCAAAGATATGGATGAGTACATTGTTGCTAAAAATGTTGTGGTAAAATACTCTATGTAAAACAAACCCTCCGTGATTTCAATATTTTTTAGAGAAAATTCCAAAATTCTATGATAATACATATTCTATTTCTATATCTATAAATAATTTACAGCATTCTAGGACCAAACATATAGACGTTAGATATTATTTCTAAATAGATCATGTTTATAAAGTGGATATTTTTTTGGAATACATTCCAATAGAAAAACAACTAGTATATATCTTTACTAAATCAATTGATTCTAAAATATTTGTAAATTTAATGTTTGAACTGGGATTAATCAAAATTTAATTTTTTTAGCATGCTAATATTTATTTTATTATTCTCATTTGTTTTGTTAAAATTGCAAAAAATTCTAATGGAGTTATCTCTTGATATTTTTTTTCTCGTTCAATATTGTTTCTAAATAATATTTTTTATTCTTGTTTTCATTTAAGATCAGTATAAAAAATGGAGATAAAAATTTTATTTAAAAAAATAAAAAATAAATAATTGAATTTGGTTTTGTAATTTATAAAAAGTGGGAGATTGTTCATATTGAGAGTTTTGATTGGTTTATTTTCATAAAATGATGTCCCTCATTTTTAATTGCTAATAATTTTTTTCTTTATTATTTAAATTTTTTTCTAATTAAAATATATAATGTATTTTCATTAATATAATAAATTTCATAAATTTGTTTTTGCACACTTTTAATTTGAACAATCAGTGACATAATTTTAAATTACATATATTATGTCTTAGTAATATTTTTTAGTTTTTTTAAATTACATATTCTATACTATTTTTATCTTTTTATATTCATATATCGATATATATATATACATATTGTATGCTTTATTTAATTATTTTAATGTCATTTTTATAGGTTATATATATTTAAAATAGTAAATATTTTTGAAATGTATATATATATACATTTAAAATATATCAATATAAATAGAAATATAAATATATTTCTTATGTGATACTATATCTCTTCTTTAACACACCTTTTTTTTTGACCACATGATCATAGTTCACTAACATAATAATCCTCAATGGAAGCCCGTGCAACGTAACACTATAAAGCTCATCCAATCATAAGATTTGATGATTAGTAGTTTAAACAACATAGAAACTCTATTATCTCGGGTTCTAATACATGAAAGATCAATAGATACCTATAATAACACATTTATCCTTATTATTCCACACTACACACCACTTATCATCCACACTTCAGCAAAAACAGGTGCTGCTTCAATCCAGTTAGGTTCCAATAATGATTTTCTTCATAGAGCCTCTCTATTTCATCAATTTTAGCCTCATAAAATGGATCTTACTAAGTAAAACGACATCATATTCTCCTACATAATAGTTCATCAACTTCACAATAAAAAAATACACAAACACCATAGTGTGAGACGAATAGATTTTTGTAGTTTCTTCTTGAAGGTAGTGAACCAAAAATGTGCTTCTAGCTGAACATATCATGATCCTACATTTATGTGACCATTAATTGTGATTTTCAACCCACCATGTGTGGGGAAGTGAACCTACCATGATTAAATCATACCAACCATGATGTAGTAGTAATTATAGCTTCCATTATGTACTTAATTCTTCCATGCATTTATTAATTAAGTTACAAAGATCTCCCTATCACCCTACCATGAGACAGTTTAAAGTTAATGAAAAATGTATTTTGACTAACTACGAAGCATACTGAAATTGAATTACTTACTAAAAGGTATTTTTTTATGGTAAGTATAAAAAAGTTTTTTACCACATGAATTATTTATTTCAAATTGATTGTGAATGAATTTTAAAATTATTTTGAATGGATTAATTCTTAAGTGTGTTACACTGTTAGTATACCAACCACCTGAAGAATTGGTTTCATTGTTAGTATACCTATAGAATGATTAAAATAGCTACATCGTCAGCATATTGACTAAGCATGCACAATATGTATACTAAATGTGTGAGATGAGATGGTCTATATACCGACTACATGACAACTTCATCACATATTTTTTAAATTACTTTTGATTAATTTTAAGTGAATTTAATTTATTATCATCATACTAATGATTCTTAAAATAGTAATATATTATAATAATTATGTGAAAATTATTCGATGGAGAAAATGTATGAAAATAATTATAGAAATAAAATTTTTCACAATAATTATTTCATTCCTTATTTTAATATATATTTTGAATTGTTAATTTACTGAAAAATTGATACAATATTTCTTAATGATTTAAACATTATTAATATCATTATTTATCCTAATGATATTTTTTTTATAGAATCTATTAATTCTATAAATAAAAGAGCTAAAATATTATAAATGTGATGATGAAAATTTAAATTATAGGTAATAGATATATATTA
Source organism: Viscum album (assembly GCA_963277665.1). NCBI lineage: Eukaryota > Viridiplantae > Streptophyta > Magnoliopsida > Santalales > Viscaceae > Viscum > Viscum album. Next base: position 1,364,236,809 of record OY728159.1, read on the forward strand.
AATGTTTTTTTATATTTATAGTTTTACTTTTTGTGATTAAAATACAATATTATCTATGATGTTTAGTGTTAATTAAAAGAATTTATCCATTTTAATGTGAAATAATATGATAAAATTTTATTCAATAAGGTTTGATAACTGTGACCAACATAATCATTGGGAAAAAATAAAACTTTCATATAAGATTTTGTAAAGTACTATTTCAAAACTATACTTACTACTTCATTACTATGATCATGAAGGACTTTATCATTTTCAACATCCATTGCAAAGGATATCATATTTCTTGATTTGCATCAACATTCATGATTATCTGATCATATATTGTTGTACATTCTTTATATTTTTTTCATTTTATTTCTATCATATACTATTTGTACTCTAGAGTCAATTTATAATTTTATCATTAAAAAAATAACAAATGAGTTACTCGTCCAATCTAAAAGAATGTTTGGGTCATAACTTATAAAAAAATTTCTAGTGGTTTGTGACTCATTTAAAATTCATTGGTTATACTACCAGGTGTGAAAATGAATGTTTGTTTTTAATTAGTTTCTTACTCTCTTTCAAAAGTGATGAACTAGTAAATATTTGTCTTCATACCTAGTAGTGGTTATTAAATAGTATATTAAGAACATGGTGATCCAAAATAATATAAAATTATTTTGTCTTTTTTTTTTATTTCACATTGCACAATTAACATAGTTTAATACTATGATAATCATATTTAATTAGTTATTTTTAAATGGAATTTTAACTCTCCCACAGTAAAAAGTCTCACAATATGGGATATAACATGAAGCTAAACATATGTTCCATGAACAGTAGATAGTTTACAAAATAAATTCACATAAGAAAGATATAAAGAATCATTAAAAAACACATGATAAAAAAATATCAATCTTATAGGATAAAAAATTGGGGATGAGAATATTCAAAGACTACGTAGTGTGATATCTAGTCTCCCCACCAAACTTCTCATACCCACATGGAACTAATGTTTCCCTAAAAAGATTATATTAATGAATTTTGACATAATGAGTACTCGATAATGTTATAGTAACTGTAAAAGAGGCATTTATGGTCATTAATATAGTAACATAAGAATTTTAAACATATTTTACATGAATTTTAGCAGAAATATCCATTAATTAAAACCAAATTATTGAAATTCCTAGTGTCTTTGGAATAATAGTTACATAATATATCCATGTGAATCTAAATAAAATTACATTATTATAATCCCCATTATCATCGCCAAAATCTATCTCATATCCTAAAACTACATATAAAAATATTAAAAATACAAAAAATAAATGGGTGAGCTATAAATATATGTATGATAATACACATGATACATAAGAGACACATATATATCAAAAATCATTACATAATATCATAAAGAATAAAAACCATTGAATAATAATAAGAGAAAAAAACATAAAGAACATATATGATAAGATAATGGAAACATGGGGAAGTGGAAACAACATATGACATGAAAAAAAATTAAGTCAAGGATAACCACCAAGACAACATCACATGGTGGACAAAGTCCCAAAATGGATTAGGATCACTCCCTAATCCTATAAATAATTTATCATGAGAAAAAATTATTGATTTCAATGTAGTTCTATTTGGGAACACCCATCATAACATTTATATGCTTGTGTATTCAAAAGAAATAAATATGTCACACCCCAATCATTAAATGTTAATTATTTTAATTATTTAAATATTTTAGCCTCTATTTTGAGTTTCAATAGTTTTATTGTTGGAATTTATATTTTTGGAGTATTTTTAGATGTTTCACTATTTACATATATAGTTATTAGCAAAAGTACAGTTTCTGTGCTGGTGTCCATGTGGGTATGTGTTTTGGAACACGGCTTGCACATGGTTTATTAACCCATGAAGCAAGCTTGTTGTTGGGGTCTTAGAGTTGAAAATTCTTATTTGCATGGTTTTTTCATAGTTTTATCTACTATTCATCTACCTAGGGGTAATGGTGCGTGAGTTCCTTATATAGGAAAGTGTCCACTACTCTGTTGGTGCATAGTTTTTTAAAACATTTGAAAACCATGTAGGTTTCCTAATTTTTAAAAATTTTGGTTTTTATATTATTTTTCTTTTCCATTTCATATTTTTTACCTTTTCTTACTTTTTTCATTCTACCATGTGCATTGCGTGACAAACTCACATTCTCCCCTCGAGATGTAAACCACCCGGATCTCAAGCTTCTGCGTGTCCTCACTATTTCTCCAGATTTATACTTGGTTTAGTGCTGACACTCTAAGGGCAGGTCCCCATATCCCTTATCTATTCATTTTTGTGCATTTTTTTCTTTCTCGTCACCCCATATTTCTTAGAAAACCCCTAGATCAAGGGTTAACCCGGTTTTTATTTTATTTCCTTTTATTGTTAGACTGTGAAATGAGTCTCATGGGTCGGATTCGAGTGTGTTTTAGCATCCACCACTAAAGGTGAAACATTTTATACTATTTAATTTCTCCTCCACCATTTTGAAGTAGGTTTTATTTTATTCCCTTTCCTTTTTTCCAAATTTTAATTATGTTTCTTATAATGTTTTAGTTCCTCAAATTCATTTTAAAACATCCTTGACCTCATTGGGGTGGTTCTATGATACCTTTGTCAATGTATTATAGGAATATTCATATATACGAATGTATATATGTAAGATCCCCCTTTATATATATCACCCCTAGTAGGATGAATATCTATAATGGGACTAGGTGTTCATTCATGTCTATATGTTAATGCATATGTGAATAAGTGTAAATGGATATACAAACATATAAGAAAATATATGGAGACCCCATTGTACATATTTATCCAAGAAAATATTTATATAGGGGCTAGGTGTCCTTACATATATGTAAATGTTTATATCCCTGTAAGTGGAAAGGTAAGACTCAATTCCCCATCGTTAAAGGATGTGTTACTTGAGTTTGAGGTAGGTTCCCTATGCCTTGTACATTAAAAGTAAAATGAATAATTTTTTGAGGTTTTAAAATATTTTTTCCATTTATATGAAATTTATTCATTATATATATAATTTTTTGTGGCTCGTGGAAAGTGGATTCTTACATGGTTGATAAGAATTATCTTATGATTTTAAAATAAATTGCTTTGATTTAATCTTACATTCAAGGTTGTTTTTAAATGTTAGATACCTTGAAGGTTCAATTGGGATTTTAAATTGATTTCAAACATACTTTTTTTGTGGAATTTTTTTTTCTAAAATTGATGCATTCCTTTTAAATTAATGAGGCTTATTTGGATCTTTGAAAATTATTAATAGAAGTGGAAAATAGCTCTTGGGGAACACCCCCTTGTTTTAGAAATGCAATGTATGTGTTAATTAGTTATTTCTGACATGCACTAGGTGTTTAGGATTTGGAATTGTTGAGTGACTTGGAAAAAGGGGGTGCACTCAAGGAGGGAGATCAATGGTGATAAGTTGTATGAGTTTTTGGGTAAAGAAAATGATATGTACATATATGATATCTTGATAAAAATTCACCCTATATGAAAAAGATAACATTAGAAACCTGATTAAATAGGTGGACAAAATAACTCTAGTACATTAAGTGGGTCAACAAGGTTAATTCCTCTTTTCCCCTAGATAGATTGGCACTGTAACGCTAACTAAACATTTTTTGATGATTGGAGTCCACTTGAACTCAGGATTCATTCCCCTCTAGTGGATCGTGCATTAAAATGTTGTGGGTTATGGTTTCTATACCATTTCACTGTGGTACTAGGATTCTAGGACCCCACTAACTCTATCCACATAAGGATTGTCCATGGTTCTGGTGTTATTATTTCCATTTCAGTTTCTCTCAATGTTTCCCCACTTTATGAAAGCCTTGTTTTAATATAATGTTTTTCCTTTCATTTTTAAATTTCAATGCATTCTTATAATTTTTTTGGAAATTTAATAGAAGTAAAATGATTTTTGTTGAAAATGGGTGCTTGTAACCTGAATTTGAAAAGAATAGAAAATGTTATTTTTATATGGTTTTATTTTCAAACAATCATGGAATGGTTCTATTTTTAATGGTAGGGAAGTGGGAATAGTTTATTCAGTAATAGCTGTGTTTTTTTTATACTCATATCTATACATTTATTTCTATTTTTCTGATTTGGCTATGCTTCTATCTTGGTCTTGGTCTCCATGGGGTGACATTAGTTTAATGGGTTTTGGTCACCTGTAGGGTCACATGGATGCAGGTGTAGTTTTATTATCATTTTAATAATAGTGTCTACTTTTTTATTTTTCAGTTTATATTTATCTCAATTCCTTTTTTAATGGGAAAAATCATTCCCAATTTCTTTATTTTTATGCTCGATAGTAGTTTCTAGCCAGGGAGGAATGGGAAATCGTCTGAGGCCTTGATGATGATCAACTCGGGTGATTTGTGCTGGTTCAACCTATGCTGGTTCATGACAAAATGAAATTAGCAGAGGACCTTATTATTTGGGGTTTTAGGTAGATTGGAGATAGAATTTTCAGGGCTTATCAGCTAGGTTAAGGGTTTGTTCTTGATCATCACCACTCATGATAAGACCTAAGTCACCATGGTAGTTTGGATTTGAGTCATTATTTTCAGTTTTGGGTTTATATTATTGGTATTTGATTTGACTGATAAACTTGTGTACATTGTGATACGTGCAACAAAGATAGATTACATGGAGTAGATAACCATGTGTTTCCCACATGAATGGTGTAATATACATCGAGTGATTGGTGCATTCTCAGTTCATAATCAGATAAACCATGTGGCTTTGGTGTGCATGACCACTGGTTCCCATTTTTAGTTCTTTTTGTATTGGTGGTATTTTAGTCTAATTTTGGTTGATGTGAGTGGATTTTTAAAGGTAAATTATTTTATGAAATGGTTTTACGATTGAAAAAATGGGTTTTAAAAGAGAAATTGATTCATAATTATGAATGGTTTAGAAAATGTAGAGGCAAAATGGATTTATAATTTTTTAAATTCTAGATTTTTGATTGTAAAAAAATATGCATGACCATTGGTATTCTTTATATATATTCACATATGTGTATGTGTGAGTGTATCGAAAGTTCATGTTGGTATGTATGTTTGGATGATATAAGAAGTAGTGGGATGCAAACATATACGAAATTTCATTGCATGTTGTGGGTGAGTATTTAAAATCAAATATTTGAGTGGGTTTTTCTAAATCTATTCATTGAAAATGGAAATGGTTTCTATTAGAAAGGGGATTTTTTCTAATATGTTTTTTTACATTTAAAGGTAAAAGTGATGTGGGGTTTTGAATTTTTATGTGGATGGGCGGAAATGATTTTGGAAGTAGAAAATGATTTTTTATTTTTAATATGGGAATTTAATTTGAAAATGGGTGAATTTTGAAAATTAGGATTTTAAAATATGGGTTTTATCTTGTATTGGAATGTTATTGTGGTACTTTTTTTGTTTAGATATTATTTTTATTATATTTTCTATGTGATGTGTTGTTCTATGATCTTGGTGTTTTGTTTAAAATGTTAACTGGTCGAGTTTTGGTTCATGATTATTTGGTTTTGTTCTTTATGCGGTTTAGATTATATAGATGAGAAAGACCTAGAATGTTTCTAAAGAATCTCTTCTAGTCGTATGTCCCGCTCAGACTCATAGAGGTTTAGTGGATATGCGCTCTTTTAAATCATTTCCTATTGTATATATTCATCAATGTATGTTATAGTTTGTTTAGTGACTTAGGGAAGCTGAGAGTATCATTATATTTTTAAGAACTCTAGATTTCCCAAGGGTGTATGTTGTCCGGGATATTTTTGAAGGACTAGGAATGAACTTGTGGAAGGTGAGGATGCCATCTTTATTATGAGTTCGGATGTCTGAGGTTATTTTCAAGACAAATTTCGTCTAGTGGATTATTTTTTAGGGAGTTAAAGAGTGGAAATTGCAATAGTTTTTCTATCATTGACAAGGTCAACAGACAGTGATGGGGTATGTTTACCATTTAAATTAAAGGGTTTTCATTTATCCAGTTATGGAATCAAGAGCCAAGTTAAAAGATCCTATTTTTATATGTGGCCATCATGGAAAAAATGATCTCATTATTTCATCTACGAAAGTCTCATAGAGAATCCCATAGTAGTTGATTGTAGATTATTTTGGTGCTCATAGAGGTTCCCCATGTGGTAAGGAATATGAACTAGACGAACCTATTTTACACAATCCCTGTTGCCATTTCCACCCTTTCATTTTCATAACATTATCTTCTTTTTTTGTGTAGTTTGTTTTTATCCCAAATTTTTATTTCCGAAAGCCTTCAATGGATTATTGATGGCATGGTCATGGAAAAGTCATATAAGTTGTGTTTATAGTATGGGAAGCCTCGGTCATAGGTTTTAATTTTATGAAAATGGAGTAGAAGATGCTTTATGTTATTAGGGATCTAGTAATAGGTCCCAGAGTGATTCTTTTCACGTAAAAATGAAATTTCTAGGAATGGTGGTTGTAAATCCAATGTTTTTTCTCTGAAATCATAGTGAAGAGTATTAATTTTTAAAATGTTATGGTTTCTGTCCTTGGGAACTTTTATTTTTGATAATCCTAGTGGACCCTCTTGAAATTATGCAATTGTGACATATGTATTTTAATTATTAAATGGTTATCCTTCAGGTGATTTAGTTTTGGGTTCATATTTTTCTTGTTTTGGATATTCTCAAGATTTTTTAAAATGATAAATCATGGTTTTGTTAGTCACTTAGTTTTTTTTATTCATCAATCTCTCTTGTGGTGGGGTTGGTTTTTGTGGGGAGTTCCCGGGATGGCCCATGTTGGGATACCCGTGTCAATTCATGATATCTGGTCTAAAATTATTGATTCTTAAACAGTGGGGAGACCCACCATTGAGATTTTTGTGTTTATTCTAGATTTTTTAGTGCTAGTTAGTTTCTAATTGTGGGGATACCTTTCACTTCTCTTCTAGGTTCTCTTTATTTTGGGATTCTCTAGAAATGGTCAAGTGTGGTTTTAGGAGTTGAAAGGTCACAACAGGTTTCACAGTTTCATGCAGAATTGATTATTTTTTAGTCCTCGTTTTGTTCTACATTTGGATGGGTGAGTCAATAGGGTTATAAAGTGTTAACAGTTGGGATAATTGTTATACCCTGACCATGAAATATTTATTATTGTGGCCTTATTTTTGAGTTTTGGTAGTTGGTAGGTCAAAATTTAAATTATTAGAGTCTTTTTAGATGATACATGATTATCCCACATTATTAGTAGTAATTTTGTAGTTCCTATGGGGTGACCATGTGAGTTCTTTTTAGAACAAGTTCAGCACAGATTAATAACATGTGCATAAAGTATTTGGATGTTATTTCTGAGTTTATAGTGCCAAGTGGCATGGTTTGAGAACATTTTTCCCAACAGTTCATCTTCCTAGGGGTAACTATGTGAGGGATCCTATCCTAGAATGTGGCTAACACATGGTTATCACAAGGTTTGGTCAACCATGTGAAAACTATGTGGGTTTCACGATTTTTTTGGTTTTTTAATTTGTTTTTATTTTTATTTTCATCATTTTTTCATTCCTCCCTCCTATCCTTCTACTTTGATCATCACAGAACCACACCCCCTTCACCCCTCCATACATGTTCCTCACCTCTATCAATCTCCCACATTTACTCACTATTTTGTTGTATTTGTTTCTAGATTTATGACTGAATCTCCAAGGTAAGGTCTTCATATCCCTCATCCTTTCATTCTTTACCATTTTTCTTTTCCCCACCACCCATCTTATTCAAATGAACCCTTGGTAATGGTTTATCCGATTTTTTTGGTTTTGTTATATTTTCGAGGGTGTGAAATGACTCTCCTGGGTCAGATTGAAGTGTGTTATAGGATACACCACAAAAATTGAATCATTTCAAAACATTTGGACCCCCCCACCATTTTAAGGCAGGATTTGTTTTTCCTTTACTTCTGGTCTAATTTATTTAGGTTTTTTGTAATTGTTGGGTTTATAATATTGTGGGAGAACATCTTGATCCATGCTATTGATGGTTTCAAGTTACTTTTTCCAAAATATTATAGAAATATACATAGGTAAGAATGTATATATGTGTGTTCCACCTGTATATATATTCACTTGTGGACGGATGAATATATATAATGGGGATCAGTGTGATAAGATGTGTATATGAAAATGAATAAGTATGTACGTGTAAAATGGTATATTCATGTATAAGAATATATATATGGATCCCCTTGTACATACTTTCATATGAAAATAAGTACAAATGGTCCATATTTCCTTATATATATAAGGAGGTGAATATACATGCAAGAAGAAAGCGAAGACTTGAGTTTCAATCATCAAAGGCAACACACCATGAGTTGGAGGAAGGTTCCCTATGACGTGTCCTGGAATATTGAAATATATAATTTATTCGTGTCTTAAAATGTATTTTAAATTTATATGAAATATATGTGTTATATATATAATTATTTTTGTTTCATGTAAAGTGGCTTCTTTCTTGGTTTCTAAGCATTCTATTAATATTTTAAAGTAGATTTAATCAATTTATGAATATTTTAAAGGTTTTTTTTAAATTTGAGGTGCCTTGAATGTTTGATTTGGATTTTAAATGGATTTGGTACTTTAATGTTTTGGGAAATTTTGTTTTTTTAAATTAATGTATTCCTTGTAAAGTAATGATCAATTTTTCGCATTTTGAGAATGATTTATGGAAGTGGAAAAAACCTCCAGAGGAATACCCCTTGTTTTTGAAATAGGATGTAAGTAATGGGTGATTTGTGACATATTATATGTTTTTAGGATTGATAATTTTTTTTCTGACATGGAAAAAGGGGGTGCGCTCAAGGAGGGAGATTAGTGATGAGATTCTGGATGGGTTTTTAGGTAAACAAAATGATATGTATATATAGGTTTTCTTGATAAAAACTCACCATCATTTGAAATAGATTACATGGGAAGCGCAAGTACCATGGTGGGAAGACTAGGACATGTACACTAAAATAATTGGTTGGGCTGATACCAGGTTTTCCCCGAGCTAGATTGATGCTACAACACTAACTAACCATGTTATGATGACTGATGACCAATATACCTAGGGATGCATCCACCTCTAGTGGATTGTGCATGAGGACACATGGGGTTATGGTTTCTATACCATGTCCCTATGGTTCAAGGATCTTAATACCCTAATAATACTAGGTACTTTGGGATTTCACATGGTCCTTATGTTGTGATTTCAATTTCAATTGTTTTCATACTTGTTTCCTCCATTATGAAAACCATGTTTTAATCTAATTTTTTTCCTTTAATTTTTGAAGTTTTTCACATGATTGGAAATTATTTATGAAATATGATTAAAGAAAAATGAGTTTTTTTAAATGGAATCTTGATAATTTAATTTGAAAATAATACAAATAATTATTTTTATATGTTTTTATTTTCAAACTAGCATGTTTTTTTTTAATTTTTAATGGGAAGGCATAGATAATAATTCATTCAGTGACTCCAACCGAGTTTTAATATTCGTTCATATATCTTTATTTTTTAAAATTTGGTGGTGATTCTAACTAGGTATTGGTCACCATAGGGAAAAAATGTTTTAGTGTCTGTAGTGACCCATAGGGTCCCATGGAGGTATGAATAACATTTTTTTTCTTCCCACGACTCCCGTTTATATTTATTTAGTTATCTTTTATGGAAAAAATCATCCCCAATTGATTTATTTTTTATGACCAATATTTTTTTTCCATCCGAGGAGGATCAGGAATGCCTCTCAATCCTTGTCGTGGATTGGACTGGGTGACTGGTTCAGGGTCATCCGAGGTTGGTTAATGAAAAAATCAATATTAATCTATAAACCTAAAAGCAAACATGGAAAAAATGGGAGGTATTTCATAAAAGAAATTATGTCATGTACCACCCCATCAAAGGAATTGATAATAATATAAGTATAAAAGTAATTGAAATATATACATAATTTGGAATAATTTAATAACATTAAGAAGAGATATCAAATGATATAGAGAGAGAAAGGATATAATAGTGATAAAAATGGTGGATCAGAGATATCCCTTACCTTATATTATAAAATCATTTTCTATATGTGATTAATGTAATTTGTAATCAAGTTAAATTTATTCATCTCTTAATTCAGAAACATTATCATCAATATTTGATTTGTTGTAATTTTATTATATTCATTTGTACGTATTTCATTGAGAGATAATGTCTTCCTTTTGGGAGTGTTCATTTTACGGTTCCAATGTGGGATAACTCTTGGATATTTATTAATGTTATTATAAAATGAAAAAATACATAAGTGGGATTAAAAATAATTAATATAAATCTAGAAATATAAATAGTGAATAATATAAATTTGTGTTTTTATATAGGGATGATAGACATAGTAAAAATGTTTCCAATTTTTATCTTGTTCATTTAGGTCATTTTACCGACTATCTAAAACTAAATTTATTTTATTTCATAATATGGTGAAATATTCATTCCAAAATGTGAAAAAATATACTTTACACACAACTAGTTTACTATAATCATTATAAGTGAAATTAAACATTCCATGAAGTCCATGGTGGAAAAAACTCATCATCCATGAAGGTCGTGAACTGAAATTATATAGATAATGATTCTAGGTTTTCTAAATAATAGGAGATAATAAAGGGGTGGATGGTAGATATTCCATTGCAAATATAACATTATAGTATATATATGTTAATAGAGTTATTAATACATGTTGAAAAATGGGGTGAGGGAAAATATTAAGAATAAAATAATTCAAAAGAGAAAATTGTAGAATGTCACCCCTTGAATATTCTCTCTAGAAATACTTCTTAAAGTGCTTTGGGATTATAACTTCTAGAGAAAATATCTCTAGGGATGTGGGGAGATTGTAGAGGATAAGGAGTTGGCTATATATTTTGTAAGATCCAATTCTATGAATTTGTGAGGAGAAGGGGTGGTGGGGGTGGTATTTATAAGGAGAAGAGAGGGGTGTTTTTTAATATTATATCCATTACATTTTTATTTTCTGTCAACACTATCAGAATAATTTATTCTAGTTACTATATATTGAAATTAATTCATGTAATTTTTAACCAATTCATTATTACATCAACCATGAATCAAAGAATCAAGTATTTTTCTTACAATATAATTTAATGTATATTGTTGTATTAAACTATTCGAAAAAAATTCATGAAATTTAAAAAAATATGAAAAACACACCCTGACCCTTTTTTGATGGTTAGATTCAAAAAATTAAATCCATTTTATGAAAATAATTTTCTAAATATTAAATTTTTAATTTTAAAATGAAATCCTCATCTAATTGAAAAATACTAATGTTAATATTATGACCAATTTTATGACCCTTTAAAAAATTAGTTATGGTATCATAAAATTATATTATCCTTATAATAAAACATAATATTAATTTATACACTCACTTTATGAAGATAAAATTTATTTTAAATCATTATATTTTTTATAAAATTAAAATTGAAACATTTTTATTTTTAAAAAATGAAAACACTTGTTTTTTCATTTTTAAAACATTTATATACATATACCTTGATATAAGTATGTCATATTTTCATTTTATAAGATACCAAAATATTATATTATATTATATTTATATAGGTGAGTATACTACTCTAACAACCATATTACTATTACCAATAGTCAGATTACTATTCCAATAGTTAGGTTCATATTCAAATGATTAGATTACTATTCTAAGAGTCAAATTTGTATTGATCATATGGGTTCCCCAATTTATATTAATACATAATATGTAATTCATTTATATAAAAAATATATTTATCTCTTGGTCATATATTTTCAATTTCAATAATGAATAATGGATCACTAATATTCTTCTATATCTCTATAGCGTTGTTTGTGAGTGCGATTATTCTAGTAGATCAAGCATATCCAAATTTTATTAATTTTCTTTTAATTATTTATATTATTTATAATATTTGAATACTTTAAAATATAATTTAATTTTTTACTCTCTAAATTTAGTGTCCAATTTATAATAAAATAACATTGGTTTCATCATGGGGTGAATGTTCTTTATATAAAAATTCTAAATATGACATAAAAATAGGGAGGTAAATTCCATTGATAAAATTATCAGTAGTTACATTCTTCCCCCATTAAAATTCTCCCCACTAATGTTCGTTTTATATATTGAGGTGAGAACAGAAAAGGGTACTTATTCTTCACAGATTCCTCCAGTTGCCATGTCTCCTCCTTATACTTATGGTTCGCCATAATACATTGACAAGGTGAGTTATATTGTTGTTTATAACATTTTATTTCTGGAACATTATTTTCATTAAATTATCCTTATAAGAGTGATCATTTTACTATTTTACAAACTTTATATTTTTTACATGTGATAGAACTGATTTTTAATTCTCCAGGAAGGACACAAAGTATATGTTATATAGTTGAGAATGTGTTGGTGGGTGTGAAAGTAGATAGTCCATAGATCTAATATAATCAAGAATTTCAAATGCAAAAATTTATAAAGGATTTAGCCTACCCTTATTATTAAATCTCATTACTCACATTCTTTGGGATATTAATAGGAATAATTTATCTCTTACATCAATGTCTACGTATGATCGATAATTGTCAACATAATTCTTCTTTTTTACTTTGATCATCCTATATGTGATTTTGAATGGTTTTTACATTTTCTATCATTTCATTGACCATTTTAGGTCCCATATTCTTATGTTTTCCCACATCATCTCAACACATAGGTCTTCTACATATCTTCCATTAAAAGGGATTTATATGGACCCATATTTATTTTTGAGCAGAAAATATTACAGTATGAGAACATAAACAATGGAAAATGATAATTCCATAATTCTATGAAGTCCATTGACTGTGATATCAAAATTCCCTCATGTTTTTGGATATTTTGATAACATTAGACATTGGGTTTTTTTGATAATACACAATTATGTTCATGTAAGTGTTTAGAAAATGCAGTATACTTTTCTAGAACATGGAGGTAAATCTTATATCTCGGTCAGATATAATTGATAGTGGTCTTACAGGTAGCCTCAACAATTATCTAATTTATATCCTTGCAAGATGATCGAGTGATAAGTCCTATAAAATCACAATGAAGTGATCAGTGTTTGTAATATTATCCAATACAGTCCATATCGAGTTATTTCCACTTAATGTCTTTATAGGACCATTTAAAACTTTTATGGTGATGTTTTCCCATTTCCATATAGGTATGGTTAATGGTTTCATCATAAAATTTGAAATATTCCTTTTGTCCTTAATATTCTAAAATACCATGAATTTTTATGTATATTTTATGATCTCCTTCATCATATTTCCCCACCAATATATCTCTTAGAGATCTTGCTACATATTCATGCTCCATGGGTGGATGTAGAAGCTCGATCATTTTTAATAATTCAATAAATAATTATTTATCTTAGGATTTTATGGTACTCATAATCATGACTAAAATATTACAACTCCTTCTTAAATTTTTATCTCTAAGTGCTTCCAATTCATTAAATATTCCACCTTATTATGTACTTCCACAACATCTCCCTAAACATCCTTTATCTTCTCTAGAAGGTATGGTTGAGAAATCATTTGAGAAATGAATGATGAAATTCCATCCATTATGATTACCATTTCAATACATTTCAAGAGTATAAATATTGGATCTCTCTCATTTACCATTATTTATAAGGTTATAGGATTTGTTTTACTTAGAACATATTCCACTTTATTTGGTTTCCTAGGATGATAGTGGATTGATCATTCATTGTCCTTGATTGACTCTTACCACCTTCACCAAAACATATTAGGATAATTTTATATGAATATATATTTTAGGATATTATGATTCAAATATATTTAACTCCTTAACCACTATAGATAATGATGTAATGTTTTTAACACAAAGTTCACTGCGGTCAACTATTGATAATGGATTGGATGGTTTTTCCCATGAAATTTAATCTTCCTTGAGGTGTAGGATATCGCTTTTTCATTTTGAATTAGTAAATATCAAAATCCCTATTATGAAGTATCACCATATACCAAAAAAATTTCCCCACTTGTGGGAAACATGAGGAATGGTATACTGTTACAACTCTTTTTCAGTTCCTTGAATCTCTCTACACATTCATTTTTACAAACATATTTTAATCCCTCCTGATTAATGTTGGGTAGCAGGTTTAAAAAAATAAGTTCCTCACAAATCATTGGTAATACCGAGACTGTCCAATAAAACTATATATCTCTATTTTAGATGATGGTATGGGCCATTCCTAAATTGCATTTTTCAAAGAAGAGTCAATTGATATCCCTTTACTGGTGAAAAAACACCCCATGAATGAATCTTCTTCCATCAAGAACTCACATTTTCTGTAATTTTCATATAACAGATCATTTCAAAACATTTTTATAATAATATTTAAATACTCCACATGCTTCTAATTATTTTTAGATAATATAAAAATATCATATAAAAAGGACAACCTCAAATGTTATGAGGTAGGCTCTAAATAATATATTTATTAAGTCCGCAATGATTTTTAGGGAATTAGTTACTCTTAAGGGAATAAAAATGAACGAATAGTGTTTGTTCATTATTTCAAAGTCATTATTGGGAGTACCTCCCTTCTCCTTCTAAAATTGGTGATATACTAACTAATGGTCCGACATAGGGAAATATGGGGCTCTATATAGTAGACCATACTCATTGGTATAATGAAATTGTAAACTTTTTAGCATCATATAAGGACCCCAAAGATTTTATAATATAAATGAATTAAGCATGAGTCATGATGGTACATTTGAAATGCCCCATAATTTTGGATAATTTTTAGTTACCAGGTTGTTTTTCAGTGTGTCCCAGACCATGAGTTCACTTTTATATTGAGTTTTTAAGCCACTCTAGCATGTGGGGTACACATTGGATCTCAAAGTATTGCTTAAATTGTCCTTGACTATATACATTATTGTTCAACATTTTATAGAGATCCCCATTGAATTTTTAATTCATCAACACAATGTAAATTCAAATATAATATAACAAAATGGAATGAAAATCCATAATAACCATTTTTATATTATGAGTTATTAGATTCATGGAGAATTGACTTAATGAGGCCTTTTAATTTTTTTTCTTTGATGAAATATTATTAGAAGATTAATATGTTTCTAAATGGGTTAAATCATTGTCTACTTAACACACAACTCTCTAGTGGTTGACTATTTTACAAAATCTCAGATTTTCTATAGGTTTGATTTTCCAATATTCATCACTAGCATCATATTGAAATTTTTATAATCACAACTTGAAAATATTTTCTATACATATGGGTTGTTCATAAAGTCTCCACTCTATATCTTCCCCAAACTAATAGAAAATTAAAAACATTAAATCATAATGTTATGTGAATCTTGAAAAAATGGTACAACCTAATTGAAAATACTGGATATTTCACATGGTTACTATAAGTTTGTAATACCAAAAAAATTTAAAAACACCAATTAGATTCACATTGTATATGATTGGGTTTATAAATTATTTTCACTATCCTATAGAGTTAGGTCACTGTGAGAATTGGGATCCAAAGAAATTTAATATGAATCTCTCATTTGTTGGTGACCATAGAATGTTTCAAATTCAAGAGTTATAATAAATTTAGTATGATTCATATGAATATTATTAGATCTATATTGTGATGAAAAGGTTATATATGATGTGATCATTCATTAGTGGAAGTTTAATATGAGTTAAAATGTTCTCACACACTATTCCAAGATAAAGATTCACCCAAATATGTTTCCTTCCTGATGGATCACTCCTTATACTATTACGTACATTTACCATTTTTATGCAATATTGGGTTTCCATGACCAGGGTTGATGATAGATTGTTATAAATGGGAATACACTTAAACAATTCTATGACAATTTTCCAAATCTTTCACATGAATAAATCTAAGTGATGGATGCCACATATGACACAACCTAGAAGACTATCCCTTTACTATACCGTTATTTTTTTGTATTTATTTAAATATGAATAATTAAGAAAAATGAAATTTTTAGGTGTAGGGGAGTGTGAAATAGGATAGTTAGGACTTAAATAAATAAAATAAAAATTAATCATTGTGTTTCTAATTTAAATTTAACTTTGTTTTGTGTTTTTAGATAAACATTGATCTTAAAAATAACACCCAATGTCTATTTTCATGATTGAGTTAGTTGTGTGAAATATTCCATCAATTTTGGAAAAATGATTTCAAATGAATTTTGACATGTAATATTTTTTTTATAATTTCTATTTTCAAATCATTCTTATGATTTTTAAGGAATGTTTCAGTCCCATTCCTCGTTTACACTAACCAATATTATTAATCCCTTCCCTATATATAATATAATTCATGTGTTTCATATTATTCCTCTGAATTAATATCTTAAGAGTATTAGGTTATCTAAAAAATTAAAACATTACTTTATTCCAATTGAATCCATAATGTTCTAGTGTACTACACACATGATAGAGGCTATCATTATATTTAAAAATCCTTTGTGAAAGGAACTTTTATTTTGGAATCCAATGACATTTGAAACATAGTATTATTTAAATACAATGAAATTATTTTTAGGAAACCACATTATAAGCTAATTAACCCTTAACTACCCTTATTTTTTTGTACATTATTTTTTTATTTTCAGAAAGTGTGGGGAGAGTGTGGTTCTATTAGAATTATAGGAATTGATTAATTAGCATGGGTTGAGTGAAAGTGTACCTACATTTTACAGATGGTGGGTTAAAAAAATGTATTATTTCATTGTTTTACACATTATCCCTCTTTATCTCCAAACTAAATTATATATAAAAACAATATTTCTATTAATTGGGATCAAATAAATAGAAGAAAATAAAAATAAATAGAGAAAAAATGTTGTATACTTTTTATTATTCACTACTTGGTTATAACCCATGCAAAATGATAAAAAGGGAGAGTGATTTGGAGGTGAAACACAATTTATGGGGTTGAGAGAGTACCTTCATTGTGAACACTTACTAAATTTTGGCATTCTTTGTACATAAGAGATTGAACACTTATATTCTACCTCATATTTTTAATCATAAAATCCTACCAATCCTAGAATCTCAAAAGAACCAGTTGGATATCCTCCTAAGTCAGTTACAGTCTTCTATGAGAAGAAAATAATATAATATTGGAAACTAAATGGTAAGATCACATAAACTTAGGGAAGTGATTATAACTCTAGTTTCACATGTTACTAGAGTAAATAGGGAATATTTCAAACATTAGGTAGGTTTCAACATGTTTCAGAGTTGAATAAATTGAGATGAAAAATATGAATTTGAGAGAAGAATATTGGTATTAAAATTGATTTGATAAAAGAGACATGATGGATTTTATTGAAAAAATGGATGTTTTCTCACCATTTATTTTTTAATTGGACTTGATTAGGATATAATAATTTTTCAATATATAAAAAGGTTTAGGTATGGGGTTGTGATCATATAATGATATATAACATATTATCACTCTTTTTTATACAATTTTTACGAGTTTTATTATCCTATTATTAAATAATTTTTCACCCAATGTATATTTTTAACTTATGTGTTGAAAACATGCGAAAGAATATATAATTTCACAATGGAATAAATTTATAATTGTTCACTATATTTAAGATTACTTTATATAAATCATCCTCATTATAAAACTCGTTTTTTAGTATTGTATGGTTATTTTGATTCAATTCATCCAACTATACAAAATAATTTATCCCTAGATAAGTGGCCCAAAAGAGGAAACAATTTGATGAAAATCTAGATGAGATAGATTTGAGCTACCTATAGTGATCGAGCCATAACTCAGGATTCAAAAATAAAAATGGGATGATTCCAAATTCATTATATATATAATAAAATCCCCACATATCCTCATATTTTTAATTAATGGTTTAGTGGTCATGTTGTTATAATATCTAGACAAATAATTTGGATAAAGTCTGCAATGAAAAAACATAGTTAGTCTTGTAGATACATGACATATTTATTAATATATGGAATGAAATGTTTATAAAAAGGACTCCTACCCATCATTCTAAACATATGATATACTATTGTGTGAGTTTTGAGAGGTTGGGATGTGATTTTTCATCATCAATGTCTTCCTCCCCTTCCATGGAGTTCTAAACATATTTTGATCACTAAGAGTGGAATGCGATATAAATCCCAAGTTCATGTTTGTATTATTTGAATTATATTTTTAAATTCCAAATTTTCATATTGTTTTTGTTCATACCCTGTTCATATTTAACTGATTTATGTATTTTTATTTCATACTAAAATTCATATGGTCGTGTTTGGGGGTACCCATTCATGTTATGTGTAAGACACCTTTCACCACTTCTTCTCCCCATTTTAATTGTTGTGTTAGTATGGTTCAGGTTTGTAGATTTAATACACATAAACACCACCATGTCCATGTACATTTATTTAATGGTATCACAATGAAAAAATATAAAAATGAGGAAAACACAATGAGTTCATCATGTGTTTCATTGTTGAGTTTTATTTATGATGTTGGACACAAATCCCCCAATCATCAGTGGTAGTATGTGAATCATTATGTGTTTCTTAATGAAACAAAATAAGTACCCTAGTGTGAATATAGTATGAAAATAGTTATATGTTTGAAAATATGATATTAAATGATCTGTACCATATATATTGAAGTGATGAAGGATGATAAATAATATATTTCCCCAAGTTGATCAAGATTAATCAAATCTATCAATTTTTCTATTCATTTAAATATTTTATAAATATTTTTTCCTACTCAATAAAAATCATAATTTTATTCAATAAAATTCCCCTTTTGAATAACAAAACATTAACTTAATATTAATTATATAAGGCTCCATTGAGATATGACTTAGGGTTTCGATTATACTATAAAAATTCTAGTAAAGAAATAAATATATAATTTTTCATTCTTGACAATGCAATCAGAGACACATCATATTTCTTCACTTCAATTATATGTTTCATACAATATAGTTCAACATTGAGGGCCCTTTTTTGAAAATTTATTCTTTTTATAAACCAACATCATTTCTTAGGTGTTTGAACCCTTTATAACCTCTTATTAGCTATTGGTAAGAGAATATTCTACCAAAAGTGAACATCTACATTAGTATGTATACTACTACTCCAACGTAGATCTACATATGCACCCCCACCCAATTTACTGTTTGATGTAAAAGAATCATCAACATATGTGGATGATACTCAATTCCTCTAATGAAATAACACCATTGTAGTGGAACCTTCCTTTCAAATATGTTCCATGGTCATCCTTGGAATATGATTCTCATCTCAATTATCTTGATTTCAAATCTTTCAGTTATAATTTAAATAATATATAATATAATTTTCATGTGGATTTTATATTCTCAATGCTACCCACATGTGGAAGGATATCATTATCAATTGAAAAAGTTTTACATCCTTCCCTTAAAAATTTTGTTTTAATTTATTATGTATATTTAAATCATAAGACACAATGTTCTAAGATTCATGACCATAAACCAAATTCCCCCTTTTCAGGTTCAATCAATTTTAGCAATGGGGTGTCTATTCACATTAGGGTTTTGTTTTACATTATTAAGTGGAATGCACCGCATATTTTTTCATAATTATATGATGTTAAAATATATTAATTTTTGGTTATGGATATTTTGATTAAAACACTCGCCATGTTGTAAAAACTTTTATGACGTAAAATTATTTTAAGGAAAGAGGCATAGAACTCGCTAGGTTGAAAACCTAGGTAAAAGTCACATATATGTACACTGAATATGTAACTAATGTAATTAATGATGATTTGCGCATTAAAATTCTAAAAAGGAACAATACTTGGTAGGTTGTAATCTAGAACAAGAAAATATAAGAATAAGATTATTCTTTTCCTGTAAATGCCCCACCAATGTGAGGCTTCAAAATAGGTATGTTGATAATGTAAAAAAAAATGATTTTGGGGTCCATAATACGACCTTAGTGGAATTCATGTTCTGATCATTATGAGCATTAGACTATAAAAAATTTGAGAACTCATATGTTCCCTCATTCTTGGAATGTTATCTCAAAGGATTCACACAAAATATGTAAATAAAAAATTTTAGAGTAATCATGCCCTATTGGACATAGAAATCCAAATAGACTAAATCTAGTGTTATAGTGATACTAGTTCAGCCTATACCCATCTATTATATTTGCCAAAACAAAACTCATTTAACTCAAATATTGGTAATCATGATTGAATATAGGAATTTCAAATTCACCCTTCATATGGATTTGGACTATTGTTATATTACATTCTAGGATTTCATATGTTAATATCAGGGTGAATAAAAAGATAAAAAAAATGAGAACCAAAATTGGTCTTTGTTAAATGATTAAAATTAATGAGAGCAACATCCAAAATACTCAGTATCTCCCACACATATAGAGTTACATTTTTTAAAAAGAATTATCCACAGACTTTTGAATATGAATAATTATTTTATCAGAGTTATCTATAACTTAGTGTACTCTATAAAACATTATAATCTCTTATTCAGCAATAGTTTGTTGTTTATTTTCACTTTCAATATCCTTACAACCTTCCTTCTTGGATTCCTACACCACTTTGTAGAGCCTAATTATCTACTACATGACCTTAACACTCTTCTTACACCCAAAAATAATATAAGGCTTCATCATGAATGGTATTTTAGGAAATAAAAAATTGTTCCATATTTTATACACCACTGAGTCTCGATTAGAGTATGCATGTTTATTTTATTGTGTGAAAAACCTCTTTAACTTTTTAATTAACATCATTAAAATCATACCCACCAAATCATCGCGAGATTAACATATATATTGGAGATGATTTTATTGAATACCATATATTCCAAGGGTAGACACCAAGATTAGTTTTTTGATCATTTTCAATACCTTTTTCCAAACATATTACAAGAACATGATAGACTAAATGATTATATAAAATAAAATTTCATTTATAAATTGTAATCCAAAACCACATCAATAATAGAGAGTGTAAAATAAACACATAACAAATGCACTATCACTATATGAATCAGTGTCGTAGTGGTTCTCAATGTTTGAGTGGTTAAGGTGATGATTCTTTTATGTTACGAGGGCTGATTATATGATCATTTGAATTCATTACCAAAATGTGGACAACAAAAAATTTAGGATGTTTATATGTTTATGTTATAGTAATTAAGAACATTCAACTCAATAAACTTGAACATTGATCCACTATATTGTTTTTCCTTTATCAGTAGGTGTGGTAGGTAAATCCCCTTAATGAAACTCCTTCAATAAGATCTATGATTTTACCATTTTCACTACAAGTACTGCATCTAATTCAACTGTTGATGGAACCAAATCTTTTTTTGGAATAATATATCTTAAATTATCCTCTATTATAAGATGTTCTGAGTCACTACTATGATGTTTTTAAAATGAAATTTTACATAGGTCAATATAGTTATATAGAAAATTTACATGTCTCATGTCCGACTGAACTTCTTTTGTAGATTATTTGAATGAATTAATATTAGTTAAAAAACAATTTGTAAGTAATTTTGACTCCAAAAAATAATCTACCTACCTTTGATGGGAAGGGTAAATTATTAATGAACTTGGGTCGGAGACTAATTCTGATCCCCCCAGGTATCGACTGTTACTACTTCCTCATTCACCACAATTTCTAAATGTTCCCCTTTTAGAAGGATGTAATCTGTTTACTCTATGTGAATGGGAACTTTCGGATCTAGATCCCCCATGATGTCTTATACTAGCATCAATTTAGTTTGAATAATTGTTATCATATCCAATTCCAGTCTTTCTTAAAATTCACCAACTACATCATCCATATAGGTTCCGAGTAGAAGGCCTTGTATTTATGGTCCTTTTAGAGATAATTCTCTAAAATCCATATTCTTAGTGTTTCATCGACTATATTAGGATCCATGGTAGGAAATAGTTATCTAAAAGATTCATTGATCATCCATAACCTCCTTGGAGTTAGTCTTGTTACCACATCGGCAAAAACTCTTTTTGGGACCATGAAAGATCCACCTTTCTGGGAAATGGGTATCTTCCAGAATGTGGATCTTAGGTCGTCTTCAAAATAAAAGAAATTTAAAAATATAAAATAAAACCTAGGAATATCATGGATGAGAAGGTATAATAATCTTCTATCAACCCCTAGTGTATTATTATTTGCTCATATATTTTGTACCTATGATTGGTAGTCTTTCATGAAGATAAAGTCATGGGAGGAGAAGCTGGTGGTGGAAGATGTGGAAATGCTCCAATGGGATTATCAATTACCATATACATATGCTTTTATATACATAGGTAACTATATTCTATAGTCATTTCATTATAAGACACATCCCCAAAATCATGATTACATCCTCACTATATTGTATGGAGAGGATTGGAAATTTGTCCCCTTGATACTTCTATATGATTTTTAAAAGAATTATAATCACATAAAATGTGAGAGAAATGGGTGGGATAGAAATTAGTGTGGAAACTAAATTTACCACTTCCTCAGATTAAATGTCTTAAACCAATGATTATAACAATTATATCACTTAATCCAAATAGTAAATTATACAATTTAAGGATTGAATCAAAGTTTTTATTTCATCAATTCAAGTATTAAATTATTTAGTATTATATTTAAACAAAATACTCATAGAATTAGTTACTCACCCAAGGTCTGTAAGGTTGATATCTTATTATCAGATTATCTCCTAAGATCCTTCACTAGAATTAAACTTTCAATATGAATACCATTACATATTTTCATCCAAAAAGGACACTAGGTTGGAGATATGTAATTATAAAGGCACTATACTTATTGAAGGAGTTGGAAAAAAATTAAATATTTTTTCCTTTACACCTTAATACTTGATTCTTCCTCATAATGATCCATTTACCAAGCTTTGTTATGTCTACTAGAGGTCACAAATCGTTTTTCAGAATCAATTATTAGAGAACCATTGAAATTTTTCACTAATTTGGCTAAATCCAAACAGGGTTATGAATAGATCCAAGTATTATAATAATCTTATTTGATCTCATATAAATCATATAATGTTGGAATGTTCACCTAGATGTTTGTGTATTTTCTTATCAACATTAACCAAAATTGGCACGCAATCGTCAACTACATTTTTATCAAAACACATAAATGTGGAGCAAGGTAATTATTTTGAACACAGTTGAACTTCATCCCAAATATAGAAGATGGATACCCAATATAGATAACCTCTCTATATATTAAGGGATCCAATATTCCTTCATGAATTGATATTATATACACACATGAATTTGGGATACTTATATAATTATCAGTAATAGCACAATTTCAGAATAAATATGTTGTGATTAGAAATTTTTCCTATTGTTTGAGTTTATTCTATGTTACTTAATATTGAAGAGATATTGGTTGAACGTGATAATACAATATAGGTATTTATTGAATCGAGCACCATGTATCTCTTGGTTATTGATGAACTCGTAACAACAAATATAAGACATAATACATCTCAATAAGACCAAAAATTTTACCAATCATAACACAATCTTTCTTTTGTAGACATGACCATGTTAGTGGTATAATTTATCTAGTAATGGGATTTTTAATATGGTCCACATTAAACTAACCAATTGTGATGATATCATGAAGGTGATAAATATCACCCTAGTTTTTTATTCTCCAACTAGTTTTAGGTATATTTTTGGAAACATTTTCTTGAAGTCCATTATATAGTATATATGATCATCTGAAAAAATGAACTCCCATTACTATATTTCCATCTTTTCTTGTAGGAGAAAATGAACCATTTTCTCCATGGGTTTTTTGAGTTCGAAAAAATCTATTTCTCTTCACCTGTGGCTCATTCCCGATCATATTGATGAATTGGTTTACAAAATTTTATAAAGTAAAAATAAATCTTGGGATGGGGTTAACTCCAATGATTTCTTCCAATAGATCAACAAAATCCTTAGGAATAAGTGGGAAACCTCTCATCATTATCCAATTTAGAATATAAGGGGGGAAAATTCATCATACATGTCTCAAACGATCCGATCTCTTCTAATCATTTACATGTCCTAGAGGCCCATTCCAAACCCTCCATATATTAATTTAAATCTACTACTATATAAACTTAATATGATAATAATTATTATAACATGATGTTTATTACAATAAGAAAGAGTTTTTAAAATCTAGGATGCTTCATAAATTACTTCCACCTTCAAATCCATTTTCAAATACTCATACCTCTGCTACACCTAAAAGAGAAAATCAAATACAAAATTAAATATTACCATGTTTTGAATTCCCATATAGTTTACCAAATAAAATATTGATTAGTTTTTAATTAATTTATAATGGATATATAGACATAAGTCTTAGGATTAGGTGCATATTTTTTATCTTTAAGATCCAAAGAAGTGTACCCTAATGTGTATCTTTCCATGAACTCATCCCCTCTAATTAAATTATTGGATGTTGATATATTGGTCAAAATCACATTCCAATGCACGATAACACAAATAAGTGGTTGATTTCATTTTGAGGATGTTTGAATTGGAGAAACATCCATATCAACAAATACATAGATAGGGATCCAATCTGATAATGGGTAGTCTCAAAGAACCATTAATATAAGTTTGAAAAGAAACAATAGTGACTATTGAATGTAATGGTGTTGACAAGTGATCATTTTGTTAACTATCTTCATCTTCTTGACAACCAGTTCCCTATAATCTAGCATTAATTTCATCTTCAAATAGAATAATTTAGTGTATAAAAGGTATAAATACAAGAAAAATAAAGAGAATGAAAAAATGAATACATTTATATGATAATAATGTGATCCATGTTATAAAGAAAATTATCCATATAATAATCACATGATCGTAATGATGACCACATGGTCAGAAGATAAGAATTCAAGAACTATCTATACATCATAGATAAACTGTAGTTATTAAATCTATAAACTCAACACCTTATCTTGGATCTTATGTAGTTCAATTACATATATCCCTCATGAAACATAATATCAATATAAAATTATAAAATTTAGAGAAATCGAATTCAAGAGATAAAATTACCAAGTGATAAAGGGACCTTTGTTAGATTATTTAGTGTTATCAAAAAATTTTGGACTACTAAAGCCTCATACAGGATTTGGAATCCTTGAAAATAGGTCCTTCTCATAAAGAAAAAAAAACAAATTTATGAGACTATAATTTTTTGGATCCCTCTTTATCATGTGAGATCTCTTGAAAAAAAAATATAAAACAAACTTAGTATGGAAAATAACCTTGAATCATCTCATAATCATAAAAAAATGTCAAGTCTCTTATGAGAGATATTGATTTTTCCCAGAAGGGATCTTAATAACTATGTAATACCCCTATCAGTCATAGAAGGATAATGGGGTGATTACATAGACACCTGATACAACCCTATTACATGGATCATTGATGGAACTATCATTGGTGGAACTAGAATATGGATTTAGCATCTTATATAGGACCCTCATGTGGTTGACATGGCTAAAGAGGTACATATTATTTACCCACCCATTATCAGTAGCTAATAAATACCCATGTTCCCTCTTAAAAGAGGGAAGTGGGTTGAAAGTAATGAGATAAGTGTTGGAGGAGATTGAATTATCAGATTAAATTCAACAATTTGAAGATTTAACAAGATTTATAGGTTAATCTAATGGAACTCTAAAAATTTACAATTTCCACATGAGTCAATCATTTGATATATTCTTGTGAGATATATTTTTATGATAAAAACCTATAATATCATTCCATGTGATCCTATTTTTGTGATCATCATGTGGTCATGTGATATGAGTGTCATTTTTATTCCAAATATTGATATCTCAGAAGATCATATTATTATAGAAGCATAGAAATATTCATCTATGGTTTCCATATTCTATTTATTTCTTTGTTATCCCTTCATCATTTGGTCTCCCTCTCTCATGTGGTCGCCTTTTGTGGTTTAATTATAATATTAACTCATGAGATAAGGGACTTATGCATGATAAATCATATTGAAAACCAGAGTACCATAAGATGGATTATCTTTTCGTATCAAATTTTTCTATTACATTAATCTTCTATGAATCTATATCATTCGATCCCCATGGTTTATGCTTTTAAAAGGAAAATTTATAACTTCTTATAAAACAAAATGATCTATAGGATCATGTCATGCACGTTTTCTTACACTTCTTTTATCCTAGATTGATTTTATAAAAGAAGGATATGAGTTATCAGATTTTATAGGTATAATCATTTGAAGAGACCACAATAAGGAATTAAATTAATAATAGGGGATCCTTCCCTGAAGAAACTAGTGAATTCCTTGATTTCTCATGATGGATTGCTTCAGTATTTAATGAGTCAGGCTGACAATGAGAATACCCTTCGAGTATGGATTAGGTCCTTATAGAACACCATACTCAAGCCTTGGTACATAATTCAAACCTACTAATAGGTAAGAATATGGGAGGATGATATTCTCATCTAGGTATATAACCCATGATGGTTCTTGTCGATGATATGATCAATGAACCACGAACACATCACAATTGGGAATCCTCCTTAGGTGTGACCCCAAGTAACATCCATAATAAGAATACTTGTTAGGTGTTAGTACTATTCAAATGAAATTTTACATTTTCAAAAAAAATTCATTGTCTTCTATTATCTATATTTTCATACACTAATCATGATTCACATGGACTTAGTGTTCTGAGCTGATCATTCCATTAGCACAATTAAAATTCCTACAAAATAATGCTCCTCTACAAGTGTAAGAACTAATAAACCATTACCTCATTAATAAAACCATTATTATAATTTTCTATAGAAACCAATTAGGTAATAACATTATGCCTAATCCCTACTAAATCCTCAGTTTTCATACCTTTCACGATATGAATTTCCACACAATGTGATGATAAATGATGTGATCGATGTCCTAGTTTCATGATTAAAAAATACATAACAATGTCTTTTACACATGATGTTAAATTTATTGACTTAGTACCATCACATGAACTTAAACTAAACAAGTAAAACAATGCATGTTTTGATTCATATTTCAAAAGATACATATAAGTACTTCCAAAGGATCAAACCCAATATCAAAACCATATATTTTTCTCCTCACTAGGACATATTTCCATGAGTAAATAAATTCTCACTTCTTGTTATATATTCACTTAGAAAATTCTATCACCTCCTCCAATTTCATGTTTTCTATTTATAATCCTTTTATTAGGATATAATCCTGATAAAAACATGACCCTAATCAAAGGGAAAAATTCCCCCAGTTTCCCATCCTATTAGCCGTGCTAGCCTATGTTCCTTGCGAGGACCATCATCCCCTTGCCATATCCCTTGGGATACCTACTTAATCTTAATGGATAATATTCCTTTCAAGTTTAACCATAAAAGGATGATTATTCATAATTCCCACAGTAAACATTATAGGTTACCTTTTTCCTACATTTCATTACCACATGATGATAAACTATATGGGCTAATCAATATCACATAACATTAAATGGTGTAATGTATCCCACTGTGTCACACTAAAATACATGAGTTATTATTACATTTTAAAGTATATATAGGAATCCCAAATCATAGGTGTGATCCCAACATCGTAAACACTTACTTCTTACTTAGTTGGTTATAAACTATAGAGTTCCAAGTTTGGTGTGTTTAATCCACATTTATTCATACTTACACACCAATAAGTAACAATGAAAACAATATATGACTTCAAATACATAAAAATGGTTATATTTATGGACAATATTTTATACATTAAATAGTTGACATTGACGAATAACCTCGAACATATATAAATATTTTTATCAATACATTATAAAAGTTAGCTGTTGGAACATGGGTATCCAATTCCACTTTGGGATATGAAAAAGATTCATGAAATACATCATAAATCTAAAAGAGTATCTTAAACAGAACAAAATTCCCCCCAAAGGGTGTAAGGAAAATTCCTTTCATCCTCTGAACAAATAAAAATTTCAAATGGATATTAATAAAATTTCCAATGACCACCTACCTTTGGAAATTTGGTCCACAATTATATTTATTATTTTGGATAAATGATTAATTTGGAGTTTTTTATTTAATAAACCTTATTTCCCTCATAAAATAACCCAAATAGTAGTATTTGTGGTTCTTTCATGAAACAAGGTCATTTATGATGATGTCTTTGGGATTTTATTAGGATTAATAATATCTTAGATTATGGGATGTATTGAGAGTATGATAAGGGGAATTGGATATGGATCATGGTGAAATAGGTGTGGTATTATGGGAGGGGTATGATTTTTTACTTTATTAAGATGTTTGTATATTCATTGGTAGGAATTTTAATTTTGGTGTTCTTTTGTTCTTAGTGAGATTTTTCTTCTTGGAAGGATTCCTGGATATGGAAGGAGGTTTTTCTTGTTAAGGTTGATGTTGAATTAGTTGAGGGAGTGGATGTGGAGGTTACATGTGTAATGATATTAGTTTTTCTATATGAAATCCATATTTTGTTTTAGAGTATTATAGTCCTATGACTTTTTTATATGTAAAACAGTGAATTTATATAAAAGAATGAACTCATAATTTTTTATGGTTCCATTGATTATCGAATGTGACATTTATTCTCGGGAATAAACATATTTAGATACCAATTTAGGGGATTAAATCAAAATATTTAACATTTATTAAGTAAATTTTAAATATATTTCATGGTTTTGAATTTTTATTACATAAACAAAGCACTATATTGATATTTTTAATTCATGGTTAGTTCTATAATAGGGGTTTTACCCAAGAGTGATATACTTTCCATTCATGTTTTAGGCTAGGACTTGATCATTTAATGTATTTTTCCTTTTTGTTAATTGAGATTATTGAAATACCTTATTCCTATATTCTATATCCGTATAAACATATGATAAATGCCTCACCCCAACCACTTCCTTATATATGAAGTGGAAAGCTAAGAAGATGAAATTTAGAGAAAAAACATCATCAGAGGATGATCCAAGCATAAATCAAGATGCTGAAATCAATTACTAGGAATAAAATGCACATGATTGTGAATCACCAATGATCTACTAGGAGGTAATAATACTTATTTGGATTTCACCCCATTTGGATTTGATTTTCCATCCAACTATTCATTTTGGGATTTATAATTACTATGATTTGACTTTCGGTTTTTTTCGGATGAATTCTAGGGTGTCCTGGATGAATTTAACAGACTGTAGGCATTCTACATCTAAAAATATCAAATAAATATTGTGTGACATCAAGAAAACATGGTGTGTTGTTGGTTAGTTCATCATTGGTTAAATATGTGGTCCATATGGCATGTAATCATAAATACTCTCCAAGTAGGAGCATAGGGTGAAAAACTATAGTTATGTCCTTGTACATGACTGTGCATCCATATGTGAAAGATGGGGGGTACAATTACATACTTTGTTTTCAAAAATGACTCAATCTTGGTTGGGTTCATATAAAAAAACCCATGTTTTCAACACACCGTTACATACTAGGAAAACCATGTACTAGCGAAGTACATTATAGGTTGGACCAAACTACAAAACCATGGAAAGCCATTTTGGAATGGACATTTTGTTCCATGATTATATTCCATACATATCTATTTTCTTTATATTTTTCATTTCTTCTCAACCTATAACTATTTATAGACATATAGTAGACCATTATAATTATTTTTGGACCTAGTACATAATTGTGGGGTCTATTACACCCTTTTATACCATTGGTGAGAACATTTGAAGTTGTTTGTAGATATTTATCCCATAGGGATGAATTAGGGATCCAAATATTAGTGTAGATCTAGTATGAGGACTATATAACTTATAGGGAATTTTTTAGGATATCAAGAAAGGGATGGTATAATGTTTTCATAGATTAGTATCCCTCAAGATGTTTTAAAGGTTATGGGATTTCCGGATGATGGAGGATCATTGAAATTTCTATTCCGACAGGTGTAAGAATCACCCTATTCACATCACATTTATGAATGACTTTTTAGGGAGACACAATTATAGATGAATTCCAATTCTTACGATGCACTTGGTAGTTAGTTTTAGTGTCTGTGGCATGGGAACAAAGGATGGAAGAGTTGGAAACTATCTTCTTAGAGGATAAGATTAATGTATATGGTCTTCCTTTAACAATTGTTATCTTCCATATTTTATTTTTCATCTCAATACATGTACATAGGATATGGTAAAACATTTTTATATCATCCTCAATGGTCACTTTAACATGATTATTAGTTTTGATTCCCATATTCCATTTGTGGGGGCAGTTATGGATTAAGATATTTCCATTGAGATTTTTTGATAATTATAGAATGTGTTACACATTTTATTGGGGGATGATATATATTCACTCGAGGACTCAGGGTCATGATCCTCCTTTATTTATTCCCATAAGAATGGTATGATATCCCATTACATTCATCCGAGAATATGATCCCTTCCAAAAAAATAGTATAGGTAGTGATTGTTATCCCCTATAGCCTGAGGAAATATCCTCCATATATTAATTTAATCCATTTGTTATTCACATTTTGGTAGCAATGTGGGCCATCCATGGGGGATATATGACATTCTCGGAATTCCCTCTATATAGTTACATGTTCTAATTTTGTGATCATAGATGGTTCCAAACATAGATGATATTTCCATGATGCATGATGTTAGATCCATGATGTAGTTAGAGAATTGAATCAGTGTTGGAAGTGGTTATTCAGAAGAGATAGATTTATTTTCAGGGTTTGAACCCCCTTGTATGGGTTTCACATCATATTGAGGCATAGATATTACTTGAATGTATTATATTTCATGTATTGGTGATAAAAATTGTTGACCTCTATGGATGGTTCATGCACACAAAGGCTTTTAGAGCGTATTCTATTTTAGTTAATTCCTTTATAATCTACTTTTCAAATTGGGGGTAATTTAGTAGGTAGTGACTATTCTAATGATGGTTTCCGTTGAACCATAATGAATGTCAAGGAATCTGGTTTTCTTCTATGTGTGTCATTGGGATATGGCATGCCTTTCCATTCATTTTGATTAAAGATGATATTTCCTTTTATATATAAGGATTTCAAGGTGTTATTGTTTTTGTGTTATGGTGTTCTTAGTATGGCATAGGCCTCATTCATGGAATGAAGAATATTATGTAATTTGAGTTACTCTCCCTAAATACAAGTGGTAGTTCTAGAGAGGAATTCATGATTCAAGGTTCAGTGTACCTTCATTATCTATGGATCTCATTAGATTACATTCTGTTTTTCGATGGAATTGGGTGGATTTTACTTTTACCAGACTAATTAAGTGTGTATTCTATTGTTTAAATTGAATAGAGAGGTGTTTTCTTGAGTGGTGTGGGACCTGTTTAGGGATCTCTATGATGGAGTTGAGTGAGTAGTATAATTTGACACCAGTTTTCTTACTATAAGAAGTTATTTTTTCTAAGTGTTTTTAATGGAATATTCCAGATTTATTTCTTATGGGGGATTATTGGATGGTCTTATATTTTTACCCTATTTATATACTGATCAATGGCCCCACAACACTTTTGTTGGGGGTGTTTTATATTTTTATACCCACTTATACCTGGACCTTGTACACCACACGTGATGTTTTTATGAATACGTTGTTCACATTAGTGAGATTTTAGACCAAGTATTTGTGGAGTTTGAGAATATTGGACTCATTGGGATTCAGAAGATGGTAGAGATTAGTTTTGTGATTACATGTTGAAGTGACCCTCTTCTTATAGTCACTTTAGGTACACATGTTTTTTACTTCTATTTTCTTATGAATATACTGTATGGTCGTGTTTCCTTGTGTTGGTTTGTGGGATATGGGGCTATTATTATTATATTTTTAGGGTAAGGCCTTCCATATTTTTTTATGTCTACTTAGTGAAGGTCTCCAAATAGTATTATATTACAGGTGATATTAGGGTGGAACACTCTTCCCACCACTAGTCTAGGTTGGTCCCCAGTGGGCTTGGTTATGATAGAGTGGTGTAGGAAATTTTACTTCCTAGGGATAATGTTTTGAGATAATTTTGTCTCATGTGTATGGTTTAGTATGTGTGAGTTGATAAAACTTGAGGTACATATGATTAGTAGTCAGACAAGGGAACTCTAATAGGATGCAGCAGTTAAGACATTCCTATATGAGGAATTTCACAATATGGTTGTCTAAGTTATTTACATATAACATTGGTCAGTGGGTATAGTTTTTTAGTTGAAGAATTAGGTAGTGGTCTATGAATTTTTAAATTTCATGGCATGATGTCCAATAGGTATGTTGGAACTATCCAACGAGGACATCTATTTTCCTCGTGTATATTCTTTCACTACAGTTTATAGCTGTATGATCTATAGATGATGAAATCCCCAAGACTACTCCCAGATGAGTGGTATTTCTATGACATGATCAGTTGATTTTTTTTGGATGATTTGATTCTCAGACAAGGTCAAGATACAACATCACTATACATGTTTTGGTGTCCTCTATATTTAGGGTTTGATATCTGCATGTCAAAATATCTACTATGGGGAATAAGATCCTCCGAAAGGGTCTGTAATCCCTCAATATAGGCATCTTCTAATGAGTCATGAGTCCCCCATAATAGATCAGGAAGTTTGACATATCCTATAGATATAGGGTCCATGTATAGAATTTGTGATGTGTGGATCCTTCAATTATACATGGGGTTGATATCCCCTAATTCTCAATGATGTGTTGGTCCCCCATACTATGATGGGGTTGGTATCCCCATGTTATATTGGCAGGGATCCTCCATCAGTAGATATTGTTGTTATTTGTAATAAGAGGTGTAGTTATTTCGTCCATGTCAGTTGATAGTCCCTCGAAGATATAGGGATCATTACTACTCTCTATGAGATGTGATTCATCCATTGGGGGGGGGTATTTTTACCTTTAAAATTTAACCATGGGGTTGATACTCCATAAAATCTCAAAGAGGTGCGGTACCACTTATAGAGAGGAGTCTATACCAACAACTATAGGGCACATATCCTGTTTATTTGGAGAGTAGTTTGGTGCAGTTTCACCACTATAGAGTCTGTTAACCCCTTGATCAGTCCATGTATACTTGATAATGTCCGTTTTCATCGCTATAGATCAATGGTTTATGTGATTTAGTATCAATTTTTAATTTAACTAGATATCCTAATTGAGATTGTTCTTCAAGATTATCCATGTTTTCAAATGATGTTTCATGATGTGAAATTTTTTTATTAGAGGGCAATGAGTATGATGAGTTTGATGTCCAAATTGATAAACCTTATAAGATTATTTCTCACCTTTCACGTGTTGGATATCATTTATGTAGATATATTGTCACACAAATGGTAGGGTTATTGAGGATAATTATCACCATGATAATTATTTCATAGTGTGAGTTTCAAGTTGATGAACCTGAAATTTCCTAATGAGATTTAGGTGTGACCTGTGAACCTTTTTTGGATACTTGTATTCTTTAATACCCACACATTACTTTACATTAATATTTCATTGCTAATCAATGTTCTCGAGATCCTAGTTTGGCCCCTCAACTAATTCATGGGGGTTGGAGGTTTCTCATGGAGTTTCCCGTTTATCATCATTTTTACCACTAGTGGGGGATGATTATAGCAATTATTTACATTGGGAATTTCACTGTTAGAGAGATAGAGACCTATTTGTGCTGTTTTATTGATGGGTATTCACCCATGGACTGAACCTACATAAATTAACGGTTTGATAACTATCTTGATGAATAATAATATATATCATTTTTTTGAGAGAGTAGCTTGACTATGGAAGAACAACCCTTAAAGGTTATATCTTGATTTTTCATGGTCTGGAGAGAATGGTTTCATATGATATGGTTTAGAGGGGGATTCACCCACATCTTTAGGATAAGGTAATGTTTTCAGTCCTTGTTGATGATTCCAATTTGACAAAAAAATGATCAATAAATCCTTCACAATGTATTTCTATAAGGGGTTTTGAGGAGTTGTGGTAGATATTGGAATATGATTTTGTTTTGTGTTTTCTTGTGAATGGAGCTTCATATATATTACCATTTCATGTCAAGAAAAGGGTCCATCTATGTTCTTGGTTAGAGGTACATTTAACTATGTGAGTTCTATAGTCATGTATATTGAGTTTACTTATAGTTACCCACCATGATTAGGGTACCTCTCAGGTAAGGCGGAATGTGGTTTTAGTGGATATCTATTGTGACCTATAAAGGGATGTTTCAATGCTATACCATTTCACTAGTTTGATTATGTGAGTTTGAAATTGATCAAGTGTCAATTATGGTTCTAGAGTAGTCATGTGAGTTCATATGTACTGGATGAGGTCCAGTAAGGGGATAATAGTGAAAATGTTTCATCCATATATCCATTTATATGAAATTTAAGAGAGGGTTTATGTCACCCTACTATCCTGCACTAGGCTCCTTTATTGTGTGAAGTTTCTATCTATTTATTAGGAGTTAAAATGGGATCTCATGTTGTGGATTGGAACTCCAATTGATATACATGAGAGCTATTGTTTTTGTGAATATATTATATCTGAAAGATAGTCCTGGGGTTTCCTATTTTCAATGTTGGATGTGTGATGGCCATGGGAAGTTCTATAGTGAACAAACCATATCTAACAGAAATCTTTTATTCATGTATTGGTTTCATACTAGGATCGTTGGGAGTCCTAAAGTGGGTGGATGAATGTTGTTGGTGAGATGCATTAGTGAGTTAGGATAATGTGTGTTGGGAATGGGTTGAAAACTACACCTATGGTGGGATGATGTTGGTCATTGATGAAAGAAATAATTATATTAGAAGAAGCAACCTTGATTAGTGTTTTTGGATGTGGTTCATTACAATGTTAGGTATATTCATGATCATTTCAAGTGATGCACCTTGAATACTAGAGGATCTCATGTAGCGGTGAACTGTTTTCTATATGAGGTTATCTAGAGGGATCCTCAATGTTTCATTTTGGTTGTTTCATTTTCAAGGATGAAAAACATTATTGTAGGGAGAATAAAATGATTAATGTTTTTATATGTGAAAAACCTTTTCATGTTTTAGAGTTTCAGATCCCTGAGCCTTTATAATGGGTAAAATAAGAAATTCCTATTAGAGAAGGTCCTCAGAAAGTATTTTCAATGGATTCATTGATTCTAAAAATTTTCTTTTACCCTTATGTAGGAATTTGGTGAGATTCAAAGTCAAGTGATAAAATTGTGATAATTAATATTCATTAAATACATATTATTTGTATTTTACTAGTTCAAGAATTAATATATCATAAATAAATTTCATAATTGGAATTCTAACATCACATTTATTTCCAGAATGAGAAATTTTACCTATTTAATGTATAATTTTCATCCGAGTTCTAGGCCCGGGTACGACCCAATGAATGGAATTTTACATTTTAAATAATTATTGGCATTTAATTACCATGTTCCTCTCCCATATCTCCCTATGTTTGTTGAGTCAATAAGGTTTCCTTATGACTTTTCCATTCATCTACGTTTTGAAAATCACAAACACTCTATCTTCCGGCATATTTTATTTTCCTTATGATTTATTCTAATAAAGAAGATTTTCCTCCCTCAATGGAATTTTTCTCTTTACTCTGATTTTCCATAATAAGGAAAAATTTCCTTCCCCACGAAAAATTTATCCTTACCTATTTTTCATTGTCCATATTTTAGTTTCTATAAATATAATTCTTTTTATTCCTAAGTGAAACATTTGGTTTCACTTATCAATCCTCAGAATTCTCTAAATAAATATATATAGAGTATTATGTTTTTAGGATCTCGATTCAGGTTCAGAATTCCTCGGAATTCAGACTCCAAATTCTCGGAAATTCAGGCTCTGAATTTTCTAAAATTCAGAATCTGAATTCTCTGAAATTCAGACTTTGAGTTCTCTAAAAACCAGGTTACAGTTCTATGAAATACATACTCCAAATTATCTGAAATTCAGAATCCAAAATCTCTGAAATTCGGACTCCGAATTCTTTGAAACTCCGTTTCCAAATTCTCTGAAATATAGACTCCGAATTCTCTGAAATTTAGACTCAGAATTCACTAAAATTCAGGTTCCAAATTCTCTAAAATCCATGCTCTGAATTCTATGAAATTTAGACTTCAAACTCTCTAAAATTTAGACTCTATATTCTCAGAACATTAGGTTCTGAATTCTTTTAAATTTACACTATGAATTCTCTTAAATTCAGACTTTGAATTCCCTGAAATTTAGAATCCGAATTCTCTGAAATTCAGACTCAGAATTCCTTAGAATTCAGGCTCCGATGTCTATAGAATTTTGACTCTGAATTCTTGACGAATATAATCCTAATATTCATGCAATATAGAATCGGAATGATCAATTTATTAATATCCAAACATTATTTATTATTCTTGACTCTGAAAAATGGTCAAGGTTAATCACACATATTTTTTCTTGTCCTTGTGAAAATTATTAAATGATATAATACATTCTATTTTTAACCAACCGTTGTTTTAGTGACACATTTACAGGTCCCTCCTCGATTCATGAAATAATATGATCGTTAGAGGAGGGAGTCGACCATTCGAGAAGTGACTATAAATAAGATATCATTTGAACGTTGATCACTCTAGGGACGAAATGCTGTTGAAGTAATTTCTTGGGAGAGATACTTTGCTTCTGTGTGCATACTAAACTTCTTGTTCAGCCTGATTCATGTGACTCCGATTGTTTCTGTGTACAATCAAGGGCTTTCGGGGATAAGAAGACAAAGGATTTGACTACCTTAAATTTCAAGGACTTCCTTGATAAGGAAGACAAAGGTGTCGACGAACTTTAATTTCGAGGGCTTGCAGGGTTATCAAGATAGTGTCTGATATTCATATTGAGGGATTACCCTGGTGTGCATTAGAAACACTTTCTTGATAGTATAAATCAATGGTCCTTTATCCAATGTTGTTGGATACCCTACTCTTTGCGTTAAATGATTTCTTACTTGTTACATGTATTATTTCAAGTTTGTTTTCCATTGAATTTTGATTAATAAGGAATGTATAATATACTTATTCATTCATGTACTTTTATACTGAGATTAGTAGGATTCTATACACTTTAAGGTAGTATTTTTTTCATTGTAAACATTTATAAAGTTTCATTTCTAGAACCATATTTCCAGAATCTAGAAAGTTTGTAGAACTAAGAGGTCTTGGGAATTTACATTTTTTAACTTTGTTAAACATAGTTTTTCTCTAAGTTAAAAATGAAAGTTTTATCACCAACTTTAAAGGTTCCAAATGAATTTTTAAAGTATAAAATTCACCCCCTCTTGTATATTAATCATCTAAATTCATTATTTTGATCCAATAATTGGTATCAAAGGAGGGCTCTGAAATACTTATATTCACAAATAATTTTTCTTGCTCAGTTTTCATTGTTATTTATTTTCCTTGCTTTGGATTTTTATCCTTGTTTACAAGATTTTATTATTAACAAGTTTATGTGGAAAGATATTTTCTTTAGATGGAAGGAATGAATGTTGGTTTTGTTGAAAAACTTAGTCATACTAGACCAACTATTTTTGATGGGAATGATTATAAATATAGGAGAGATCATATGATGACTTTTGTTATTAATACCAGAGTGGAAAACATTATTATGCTTATGGGAGATTCAAGATTCCTGATAAGGAAGTCAAAGCTTTTACTAATCAAGAAAAGTCACAATGTCAACTTAACTATACGGTACACAATACATTATTGTGTTCAATGACCAGGAATATATATAGCCCGATTTCTTCTTGTGAAGCTACAAATAATATTTGGAAGAAATTGGAGGTTTCTCATTTTGTTACATCTAATGTTATAGAAACTAGAAGAGCTATACTTAGTGTAGAATATCATGGATTTATATTTCTTTATGGAGAACCGATTTGTAGGGTACAACAGAGGATTATGACTAATGTTAATAGTTTATAGTCTATGGGTGAGAAAGTTTTAGATGATGAGTAACTTGTGGAAAAGATTATAGATATCATGCCTAATGAGTGGGAATCTAAGAGAATGACTATAGATGAGAATAGGAAAGTATCTTAGATTACACATGATGAGCTTTTGGGAACTCTTCTTCAATATGAGCCAAGAATGAAAAGATATGATGATTTGAATGAAAAGAAGAATGGCAATGGAAGTTTAGTCTTTACCACTAATAATGTCCAAAACACTTGAAAGGGTTACTAGATCCCAGTAAAATAAAGTCACTGTTTTGTCTGAATCAAGTGAATGTGAACATTTTGAGAATGAACTAGCTAATCTTGCTCAGAGGATGAACATTATAGTTGGGAAGAAAGACTATAAGTATAGATATAAGAAGAAAGATAGAAAGGATAATAAATACTCTGAATTTACTTGTTATGAATGAAAAAGACCATGGAATATAAGGCCATATTTTCCTATGCTTATGAGAAAGCATAAAAATGAAAAGTACTCTGAAAGGAATAGAAATAAATATGACATGGCTAAGGCTAAGAATGTTTTGAAAGCCAATAACACCTTGAGTGCCAGTGGTAGAGACTCTTCTGATGAATCTTAGACTATGAATATTCTATTTAGAGGAATCTTGTCTGATAACAAGATTACCTAATGAAAATCATTGTATAATGGTAAAGGTACACAATGCTAAATCTATAACCAATGTATCCTTGAATTCTAATTATAGTGATAAAAAATATTACTAATCCTTAGATTAATAATCTACTTCAAATGAAGATAATACTTTACCTACTTATGAATAAGTTTATAGGTTTTCTAAGCTCCTTGAGAATGAAAATTCTGATGTCATGAAAAATATTGATAAGGAAAATTATATAATTTCTATTCTTACTAATGAAGTATTAGATCTTTATAAAGATCATGATATGAAAATTCATGATTTTTAAAGTATTTCAAAAAATCTTGAGGAAGTAAATTCTGATAAGAATAATCATTATATGAATCATGAAAAATTAATTTCTAAGGAAAATATTTTAGAGACTAACTATAGTGGTAAAACTAATTTTTTTGAGGATAATAACATAGTTATTAGACCGAAGTCCGAAATATTTTTCCCAAGGAAGTTTTGTCAAAATTTAACTTAGGTTAGGAAAACATTGATAAGTTGTATTCTCAAATAAGACCTTTAAGGTATAATTCTAGATTTGGTTATAATAATCACAAACCGATTTTTACCAATACTTTTTTTTTCTCAAATTTCTCCTTTCTACGCTATGTGTCAGTGTAGTGGGCCTTGGGAAAAAATTTATTATTTAAAAAAACTCAATCTTAATGTTTTCATCTTGATTATTTTTATATGAAAATGTGGATTCCTAAAATTTTTATTTCATAAGTTTCTAGATTCAAGAATGTTTGGGTTCCAAAAGTCTGACACTCTTACTTTTAGGAAAATAGAGAATGTACCAACAAAAATACATGGTACATGGATAGCGGATGTTCCCGATATATGACTGGTAACAGAATCTTCTTTAAAAATATTATCAAGACAAAAGGAGGAAAATTAACTTTCAGAGATAATGATCAGGGAGAAATTATTGGTATAGGTAACATTGTTTTTCTTGGAAAAACTATGATTTCAAATGCATTGTTTTTCAAGGGTCTTAAGAACAATCTCATTAGCATAAGTCAATTCTGTGATGAAGGTTACCTTGTGAATTTAAGAATGAAAAATGTTTAGTACATAATTCCATGGAAGAGTTTATTCTTTATACCCTTAGGAAAGAGACTATATACACATTAAACTTAGAAGACCATAGGATCCAAGACCTTCCTTGCCTTAGTGTAGTGGAAGATCGTTATTGGTTATGGCATAGAAGGTTAGGACATTGTAACTTTAAAAACCTATGTAAACTCTCTATGAAAATACTCATTAAGGATCTACTAGAGCATAAGTATGATTCTCCTGGAGTTTGTGATCCTTGTCAATATTTCTAGAAACATAAATCAAGTTTTAAATCAGTCAGTGAAGTCTCAACTACTAACTCATTATAGTTGGTGCATATGGATGTTTTTGGCCCAACAAAAAATGGAAGAATTCGAGGAAAATATTATGTATTTGTCTTAGTTGAGGTTTACACTATATTTACATCAATGTATTTTGTAGCATAGAAATCTGCTATTTTTTCTTATTTCAAAATTTTTAGAGCACAAATTAAAAATTAGAAAAACCATCCATTGATAACTCTTCATAGTGATCATGGAGGAGATTTCAAAATTATTATTATGAAACTTTTTGTAATAGTAAATAAATTAGTCATAAATTCATAGCACTAAGAACTCCTCACCCAAATGGTTTTTTTGAATGAAGAAATAGAATTATTCAAGAGATAACTTGAACCATGTTGAGTGATAATTCTATAGCCAATAAGTTTTGGGCTGAAGCTGTAATTACTGCTTGCAATACTATAAACCATGTTCTGATTAGAATTTTTTTTAATAAAACTACATACGAATTGTGGAATGTTAGAAAACCTAGACATTCCTACTTCATATTATTTGGTTGAAAAGTATTAATTCTGAATACTAAATATAATTTACATTAATTCACATCCTAATTTGATGATGGAATCTTCTCAGGCTACTCAACAACTTCTAAGGCTTATAGATATTTGATTAAAAAAATTGTACTATTGAAGAAACTATACACGTCATGTTTGATGAAACTGATCCTTTTGTTTTTAAAAAACCCCAACCTATATCCTCAGATGTTTGTTAAAAAATAGATTATCATCCCTTGATAGAAGATAATTTTAATGAAGAAAATGTTCAGGAAAATATTTCTGACGCATTTACCCCTGACGATTTTCAACCATATATTGATGAATAGGTTTTACAAAACCCAAACCTATTGTTTCTAAAGAATCATCCCAGTGATAGTATCATTTGTGATTTAAAACAACCCATAAAGACTAGATGTTCCTTAAGAAATGAAGTAGAACCTCTTGCATTCCTTTCCCAATTAGAACAAAAAACCACTGATGAAGCTTTAGGTGATGATGATTGGATAAAATCCATGAATGATATGCTAAATGAATTCAAAAGGAATAAAGTCTAGACCATGGTTGAAAAACCTAAAGAAACATATGTTATTGTAGTAAAATTTGTTTTCATAAATAAGTGTGATAAAAAAGGAATCATAGTAAGAAATAAGGCTAGATTAGTTTCTAAAGGATATATTAAACAAGAAGGAATAGACTATGAAAAAACCTATGCTTCAGTTTCTACACTTGAATCTATTCGTATTTTACTTTCAATTGCAGTATTGTTTTACTTCATACATTTTCAAAGGGATGTTAAATGTGCTTTCCTTAATGGTTATGTTCAAGAGGTAGTTTTTTTGAACAACCTCTTTTCTTTGACGATTCAAAACATTCTGAACATGTTTTCAAACATACCAATGCTTTATATGGACTTAAAAAAGCCCCTAGAGCATGGTAAGAGAGACTTATAGGATTTTTTCATCAAAAAAATTATGTTATGGGAAATGTTGATCCAACACTTTTTATAAATAAAGATAAGAAAAATGTTTTAATTGTTCCAACTTTGTTGATGACATTATATTTGGTTCAACTCAGCAATCTTTAACTGATTCCTT
This sequence comes from Viscum album, assembly GCA_963277665.1. Classification (NCBI taxonomy): domain Eukaryota; kingdom Viridiplantae; phylum Streptophyta; class Magnoliopsida; order Santalales; family Viscaceae; genus Viscum; species Viscum album. The sequence goes on from OY728159.1 coordinate 1,364,278,841, forward strand.
TGTGGATCTAATGAAATCTGAGTTTGAAATGAGTATGATGGGTGAGTTAACATTTTTCCTAGGTTTTCAAATTTCTCAAAAATAAGAAGGAACATATATATATCAATATAAGTATATTAATGAACTTCATAAAATGTATGGTTACAACAACACTAAGAGTATAAGTACTCCCATAAGTACCTCAAATTTACTTGATCTTGATGATGTTGGGAAACCAATATATCAAACATCATTTAGAGGTGTGATTGGAAGTTATCTATATATGATATCTAGTTATCCAATCTTAATGTTTTCAGTATGCTTATGTGAAATATATCAATCCATTCCTATGGAATCTCATTTGAAGACAGTAAAAATATTGTTTTGTTACTTAAAGGGAACCATGGGTATAAGACTTTTTTATACTTCTGGAAATGATGTTTTCTTAAAAAGATTTTCGGATGCTGACTTTTGGTGGATATAGAACGGATAGGAAAAATACATCCAGAAGATGTCATTTATTTAGAGATTCATTAGTTTCATGTTCATGTAAAAAGAAACAGTCAGTATAAATTTCCTCTGCTGAAGCTGAATATGTCGCAGATGGAAGTTGTTGTGCTCATGTATTGTGGATCCAACACACACTCACAAGCTATGGTATGAGTTTTACCAAAACAAATTTTTTTGTGATAATACTAGTTCCATTTCCTTAAGGAAAAACACTAAATATCACGATTGTGAAAAACACATAGATATTAGGCATCACTTTCTTAGGGATCACACAAAAAAAGGATATATCATTCTTCAATTTATCGGAATGCAAGATTGACTTGGAGATATTTTCGAAAAATATTTACCATCCGATAGATTTGAACACATTAAGTAGATGTTTGGAATGATAACCATAAGGCAATTCTACTTGTTCAGTGTTTTTTAAAACCTATCTCCTTAGAGTAACAACATCCTCTTCATAGGGGGAGTACATTTTATTTATATGTAATTAAATTTCATTTCATAATCTAAATTTTTTCATAGTCCAAAATTTTTCGTAATCATTTTTTTGGAATATAATGATCTTTAAGAATAATTTTCATCATTTCAAATAACTTATCTAAGTAATCCAAAAGGTATGTTTTCTTACCACAATATTTGTAATCATCTTTTACTTATTGGTATTTTTCATTTTGTTTTTTAAATTGTTGGATTCACTTTTCCTTAAATCTGAATGTTTTTCTTAAAAACCTCTATAGTTCGTAATCTATCAAAATCATCTTCGGCTATCATCTAACCCATCAAATATTCTTAGGATTTTTTCAACCATTGCATCAATTAGAGAAGTTTAACCATTGCTTCAATTTATTATATAAAGACCCCCAATGGTTTTCCCACATCGGTTTTTCTGGCTCTTGCGTGATGAGGCTCTACCTCTGTTTTAAGGCCATTTTGAATCTTCCAAGTTTCCTCAGTTTCAAATGTCTAAAAAATCCTATCCTTTGAAATAAATGTAAACCGAAAAGGAAATCTCTGAAAGATATATTTATCATGAAAGGTTGGTAGACCCAGACTTCTTTAATAAGTACGATTCAATCATCTCAAAGAACATCTAGTTAAATGTCTAGGAGAGTACAACTGTATCTAACCCCAAGGTAGAGGATCCGGTGATTCTGGAGTAGCTAGTTGAGTTCTATGAATCTGTATCATTTTTCATTCAAGGAGGCAATGAGAAATTTTCTTTCAAGAGTTATGGAATGACATGTTCTCTTTCTAATTCCAAGGTATCCAGTCTGACTGGAATACCTTATGAAGGAGAAGCTGAATTCTGTTCTCCTAAGTTACCTGATGTTATAAAACGTTTTGATAATGAAAAGGAAATACAGTGCCTTTTTTTAGTTGGAGTTAAGACTCCAAATATTCTTCATCATTCATCAAATGTCTTGATTCTTGACCTTTGGGTTCAAGGCTTTATCACTCTGAGGAAAGGATACAAATATACTCTGAAGAAAAGTGATATATATGTTTTTTATTTCCTAGTGAACCTCTGGAAGCTGAATCTTGTTAAGTATATTTTGTTTACTATTCAGAATATAACGAATGGGAATCTAAAGTCTCAAATTATCATGTATCCAGGAATTCTATCAACGATCATTGTTTCTTTTTTTAAATCAATGAAAATTTCTTGCAAGTTGATTTCGATAAATTAAAGGGTAATGTTGCTAAGTGATAACACTCTGAGGATAATGAAAATTGTATTTTCTGATTAATGTAGAGAGTTTTAAAATTTATCAAATTAAGAAGTTGAAGCTTTATCAAAGAAACCAGTTTTAGCTGAATCCTCCAGGAAAGGTAGAAGGAAGAGAAATGTGAAGGAAAATGATGATAATGAAAAAAATCATATGGCTAAAGAAATTCATTCAGCACAACCAAAGTCAAAGAAGAAAAAATCTTCTCCAGATAAAGTAGTTGAAAAATGAATAGAGGATTAGAAAAACTACAAAGAAGGGGAGCATATGTTTGGATTGGACCCTGCTGAGGCAAAATCATTAAGAGAAAAGGTTGTTTAAGAGCATGAGAAGAAACAAAAAGAGAAGAAGAAAAAGAAGAAGATTTCTAAGGCAGAGATAGTACAATATATTCTTAAGGATGCTGAGAATGCTTTTGAGAAAATTTTAGTTCTAGAATCTTTTTTAATTGAATCACTTCGAAAGACTCCAGGAAATAAGTTGGTGATTATGGAGAGAGATCAAGAAGAAGAAATAGTACAAGAAGAAGAAGTGGATGAAGAAGAAGAAGGGAGTGGTGATATCACGGATATGATAAAGAAAGTAGAAGATTGTCATGAGAAGGAGAGTCCTTCTGAGATGTATTCAATATGAACTTATGAAGGGGAGTCTTCAAAAAATGGTACCCCAAGCAATGATGAGAAGGTCGAGGGAGATGTAAATAAATTTTCTAATGAAGAAAGTATCAACCATGATTTCATACTGCCAGAGGGTGTGGAGGCAGGAGATGAGAAGGAAGAAGTTGATGAAGATAAGATTGTTCAGCTATCGGATAGTGAACATGAATCACCTAAGCAAGAAGAAACCATTTCAAGAAATGATAAGGGAAAGCAGGTGATGGTTAATACTCCAACCATGTTTCTGGACAGAAAGAAAGATGTTGGTGATTCATCAAATAGGAAAGATGATGTGCTTGAAAAGGAATCATCATCAACAATGCATTCAAATTTTGAATCATCTTCTCTTGGACATGAATTTTCTATTCAGTCTTTGAATAAGATAGTTGGTTCTATTCCTTTATTTCTGAGTATAGACTCATGATGTTAGATGATTCATCCTTATTTAAATCAGAAAACAGATTCAATATCAATGGTGATGGATAAGTGTGTCAAACCAGAGGCTTATTTCAAAACCTTTTTCTTTAATTATGAATACCATAAATGATCTTTCTAGAATATGACTATTTGGTCAAGGAAACAAGATGAAGAGATGACAATTATCGATGAGTTTCAAGATAATGTCAAGTATGATTTTGAAACCAAAGATGGAATGTTCAATGATCTCACTAAGACTTTGGAAGAAAAGCTATCTCTTGAGGAAACTACTTGGAAGGAAGAAGTGAACGATTAGTATGGGAAATTGTATTAAGTCGCTCTGAGTTGGAAGAGGTAATGAGATCTTAGAATTGAACTTGAAGAAAACTTTCTAAACAAGAAAAATCTTTGAAGGCTTAGGCTAATATGCTTAAGGGCCAGGAAGAAAAAATTAAAGCCTTAAAAAAGAAATGTGAAGATCAAGATTAGCTATGCAAGTGCGTGGAAGATGATCCCAAGGAACTCAAGAGGCTGAAGACTATTGTGAAGAAGCTATTTTAGAAGGATAATGAAGGATAATCATTCTCAAATCCAATATTTTGTTGTATTTAACTATTGTAAAAATTATTTCAATCTTAATGAAATTTTTGTCGCACTTCAATTTTTTTGGTTGTTTAGTACTAATATTTCTGGTACCATATTTCTTTTTCCATTCTCATTATTCCTTTTTGAAAATCACAAGTTCGGAGAATGGAATGTCAAAAACCATAATATATAAAGAAGAAATTTCCCAATGTTAGGAGGAGTTCGTCTAAGTGAATGTTTTTGTTGTGAATATTTTTATATGCAAGAAAAAGAAAAATCTCATGCAGGAAATCAAGAATACGATCCATAGAAATTTCAAAGCATAAGGGGGAGTTAGTCGTATTAATATTGATCCATATGTAAAGGGAGATAAGTTTTTATTTCCAAGATCATAAAATTTTTAATGTCATTATACTCTTTTTAGTAAGGATGTTTGTGATTTCCAAAATGTGGGAGATTGTTGAGTCAATAAGGGTTCCTTAGGACTTTTCCATTCCTCTATGTGTTGAAAATCACAAAAATTCTATCTTAAGGAAATTTTTGTCCATATTATTTATTTTAATAAGGTATATTTTTCTTCCTCAAGGAAAATTTTCTCTTTACTCAGATTTTCTTTAATAGGGAAAATTTTCCTTCCCTAAGGAAAATTTATCCTTACCTATTTTCCATTTTTCATATTTTAGTTTCTCAAAATCTAACTCTTTTTTATTCCTAAGTGAAAATTTTGTTTTACATCTAAAACCATAGAACTATATAAATACCTAGGTATTGAGTATTCTATTTTAAGGATCTGAATTTAGGTTCCAAATTCCTCAAAATTCAGACTCCGAATTCTCTGAACTTCAAAATCCAAATTCTCTGAAATTCAGACTCCAAATTATCTAAAATTCAGGTTCCGAATTCTCTCAAATTCAGACTCAGAATTCTCTAAAATTCCTAATTTGAATCCTTTGAAATTTAGACTCTGAATTAGATAAAATTTAGTGTCTAAATTCTCTGAAATACAGACTCCAAATATTCTGAAATTCAATGTCCGAATTCTCTAAAATCCTGGTTCCAAATATTCTGAAATTCAGACTCTAAATTATCTGAAATTACGACTCCGAATTATCTAAAATTCAGACTCTGGATTCTATTAAATTAAGGTTATGAATTCTCTAAAATTAAGACTCTGAATTATTTGAAATCAGGATTCTATATTCTCAGAAATTTAGAATCCGAATTCCGTGAAATTCAATCTCCGAATTCCTCAGAATTAAAACTATGATGTATATAGAATTCTGACTCTAAATTCCTTGATAAGAAAAATCCGAATATTAATGAGATATAGAATCTAAAAGTTCATTTGCTTGAACTCTAAAATTTATTTTTTTCTTAGACTCTGAAAAATGGTCGTGGTTAAGCAACCATATTTTTTCTTATCCTTGTGAAAATTATGAAATGATGTCATACATTTTGTTTCTAACCAACTATTGTTTGAGTGACACATGTACAGGTCCCTCCAAGATTCAAGTAAAAATATGACCCTTAAAGGGGGGAGCTAATAATTAGATAAGTGCATATAAATAATAGCTCATTTGAACGAGCTCACAACTTTTGATGAACATTGATCACTCTAGAGACCACATGTTGTTGAAGTGATTTCTAGAGAGAGGAACAGTCATGCCTTGTGTGTACTGAACTTCTTGTTCTTCCTGCATCGTGCAACTCCAATTGTTGTTGTGTACAATCGAGGGATTCTGGGGATAGGAAGACAGAGGTGTCGAATACCTTAAAGTTTGAGGATTTCCTTGATAAGAAAGAAATAGGTGCCAACTACCTATATGTTCGAGGGCTTGTGAGGGTATCAACACAGAGTCCGATATTCCTATCAAGGTATTACCCTAGTGTGGGTAATAAATAATTTCTTTAAAGTAAAAATCAAGGGACCTTTAACCAAGGTTGTTGGATACCCTACACTTTGGGTTAAAATATTTATTACTTATTACTTTTATTGTTACATGTTTTTTCCACTGCATTTTTATTAATAAAAAAGTATAACTGTCTTATACTTCCTTATGTTTGCTTATTCTGAATAGTAATATTCTCTACGCTTTAAGGTAGAATCTTTTTCCTTGTAATATTATCTTATGTTTCATTTCCTGAACCATATTTTTGTGATCTATCAAGTTTGTAGATCTAATTGTTCTTGTGAATCAACTATGTTTAACTTTGTTAGACATTGTTTTCCTGTAGGTTTAAAATTAATTTTTATAACCATATTCAATGGTTCTAAAGGAAGTTTTAAAGTATATAATTCACCCCTCTTGTATATTGAGAATCTACATTCATTATTTTGTTCCTACAATGTTAATATAAATGAGGTTACACCCCCTGTAGTGACCCGACCCAGGATAGAATGGAGCCGATGTCTCCTACTAATTACATTGGCCTGATTATAAGGAATCAATCCCTAAAAGACTAATTAGTTTAACAATATTGGTTAACTAGATACATAAATTAGTATTGCTTTTAAAATGAATAGATTAATTAAAATATTTTTTTCCATCTAAAAAATAACTTCAAGGACGACTTTATTCCATCTTGTTAATCCATGTAAATATTTCATAGTATGATTATTGGATTCCTGGGAAAAACATAATAAGGGTGATCTCAAATTCTCAATAAGGGAAACATATGGTAGATGTAATAATAAATAAATAAAAACATTAAATATGGAATGTTATATAGCTAAACACACATTTCATGTAATCAAAAAAAATAGAGGAAGTGCTTAGACTATACAGCATAGTAATAAGAGGACACATTCTATTAATATAACTTGATAAGGCATCATAAATATGTAAAGGTATGAAACTAATACACTTTCTATCTAAATAACTGACAATGATATAGTGTAATAGAAAAAAATAATATTCTTTATCAAATATTCATATTGAATAAAGATTTATTAATTATTAATATTTCACCAGATAATCTAATAACTATCAATGTAGATACCTTATGCAAAATGGATTAATGTTTAATAAATTATAATATACATTGTATGAGAATATGTATATTCAAGTAAATTTACCTTGAAAAATGATTAAAAAAAGTGATTGTTTCATGATAAGTTTAACAAAAAAAATAAGTGATATTGAAAATATAATAAGTAAGAACTATCTTGAGGAGAATAATCTTTGAACATTCTAATGTGACCCATACCACATTAAAACTTGTGATTCATAATATTCAGAAAGATATGATGTTAATTGAAACATAGAATATCATGAGAATATGTGTATTAATGATATAATAAGAAAATAAAGTATATACACTAATAAAATTGAATTAGTTCATAATTACAAATGAGGCTCAATGAAATGTAAATTAAGACAAAATTTCATACCTTGAGTTTCAATTTTGGTGAACGTCATTTAACTTCATGTATAATTAAAATATGTTAATTTTATAATTTATTCAAAAAAAATCATGTTTATAATTAATTTTGATTCACCTAGTACCATGTTGTGTATAACTATAAAAATTATTATGTTTACATTCAGGATTTTTACCAAAAACAATTGTTATGTAAAAAACAACATTTGTAGGTCAGCTATGGTCAAAGGGGTCATTATATAACATCTAAAAAATAATAATCATGAAATAATAATCACTTTTATACAATAACTATACTTTTAGAAACAATCATTACATAATTTTATGAAAAATTAATCAACTTTACAATTATTATTGTGGTAGGTCATACATACGCATGAGCGATGTTCTAATTTTACAATGATCATTATAAAAAGAAGGTAAGTAAAAAATATCATTCCATAATGATCATTATATAATAAATTCCATTATATTTAATCATATGTACATACATAAATATATATATATACATATATATATATATATAATTTATGTGATGTAAAAGAAATCACATCGTGTCGAGGAGGTGGTAGTCCACACGTCCACGAAAAACATTATCACTTTTTAAATGTGTGAAAGAGTAACAATTAAAATTATATATGTATATAGTATATTTATAGAATGGAAATTATGTAATTAATATCATATAGATTTTCTATGTCACATATTTTTAATTAAAACCATCCTTTATAGGTTCCATGTATTTTCTGCACGAATCACATCGCTTTGAGGGTGAAATAGTCCACAATTCCTCAAACGATGTTATAGTAATAATGAAAAATGGAAATTATTAAAGGTATGTTTTATAAATGTAATAAATAATTATAAATAAATTATAAATATCACATATATATATATATAATATAAATATATTTTCCATCATAATGTTCACCAAGAGAGGTGGTAAAGGAAAAATGAACAATTATCATTTCGTGAGGCTGTTGTTTTCCGTAAACAGAAACAATTTGTTCGTTAGCGATTAAATAGGTGTGTGTGTATGTTTATATAAAAAAAATTAAATATAAACATACTGGTATATCAAATATACTGGTTTTGTTATAAAATCCTATAATACATTTATTTTAGGGGGTGGATAATGGTAATTGAACTAGAGATCTTGAGAGAAGATGTTACCTCTAAATCAGAAAACATCTTTTGGTTTGAACCAAAAGGATTCCTTGGAAGGATATATTCCCAACTGGATGATTCAAGGTTGAGTGGAGGGATGTTGGGAGGCTATATGGGAAGTTATTTTCTGAAATCAAGTGATTTGAGAGGTGTGATGAATAAGGATATGTGGTCTCCTTTTTTAAGGGAGGAAAAGGACTCACTGGGTATTTTAAAAAGAAGTTTGGTGTACCAAAATTTTTAACAAAATAAGTATTTGAAAATAAAAAAAACTAAATAATTTAAGGGTAATATCCTAATTATGGAAATAAAATGGGGATTGGACAAGTTTCTAGGTCATTTGGTCCCAAAAGATAAAGGTTAATTCCTCTATTAAGATTAATTTTTCCTTAATAATTTCAATTAATTTTAATAACATACAGTAATAATTTTGGTAAAAAAAATTGGTATTATTGTAAATTAAAAAAATTGGTGTTTTAAAATATTTAATCCATTTTAATGAATTCCAATCATAAAAATGGAAGAAGTTATTTTATATTTAATCTTTCAGGAGGGACGACAATGCATGTTTTAAATGTAACAATGTTTGAAAGTTTACATTGTTTTTATAATCAATTTCAATGTGAAATTGATTCTAATGAAATTAATTGTATTAATTGATAAAAATATGATCTAATTAAACTTTAAAACCAAATAAAATTATAATTTTACCATTTAAATAAATTATATGAAAAATAATTTTTGAACTAAAATTCAGTATTTATAATTATTCATTAAGAAATGAAATGTTTCAGAAAAAAACATAATTTTCACCAAAACATAATTATTATGTTTAGATTTAAAATTTAAAGTATATTTTGACATATTAATAAAATTAAAGTGTCAAAATTTATATTTAAAATTGTTTATCCATTAAAAGGGTATAATATTGACTTTAAAAAACATTGGTTTTTGTGTGTAAAATATAATTTGTTATTATATTATGCATATCAAACATAATAGAATAATATAAAATATATATTATTTAATATATAAAATATGAATTAAATTAAAATAATTCACTAATTTTAATTAATTATGTTTATTAAGATAAAAAATATTTTTGAAACATAAAAATAATGATATTTCTTTTTATATCTGATTGGATCTTAATTTTGTTTCTAATAAATTGGTAACAAATGGAATAATTTTATATTTTTGTAATCCATAAAGATTCTTATGTTAGTGAAAAATATTCATGACCACTAACATAGTGGTTTTTTATATCATATTATATTAAATAATAATATTTTAATAATATATTATTGTTCAGAAAAACTCGGTCTTGAATGCAACATTGGCCATAAAAATGAGTTGTTCATGCATGGAACACAAGCTAACTCGGTGTTCTAGGAAATAAAATATATAAAATATATTTTAAATAGTAAAAAAATTATAAATTATTTAGAAATTATATTCACTTATGTTCTTGGTGTCGCATGTCATAAACCCTATATACTAAAAGGTCATTATTATATAATTTTAGGGTGTTATATTCTACCAAATTAAATTAAATTACCACCTTTCAATTTAAGATTGATCTTGGTAATATATTTTTTGATATTTCCTACTTTGAAATCCTAAATCATGATAATGGTTAAAAAACCTACTCTAAAAAATATATAATGGGAATTATTGAGGTCACATGGACTAACATGTAACTAGGTCTCTAAATAAGAAAAAATTAGTGCAAGTAGAGATACGTACTTGGATGAAAATCATAAATATTTACGGGGACATAATGAGTCCGTCAATAAAAACCAAGTGAATGATCAATTGAAATTTCTGGGCCTCAAATACATAAATCTATCATGATTTGGATTACCATCTATTCAATAGAAATTAATGTATTAGGATAAATTATTTTTTTAGATACTTTTCATAATGTTGAGGAATTCTTTTACTACCTAAAAATATAAGTTTATATAATTCATTTATAGGTTTATATATTAAATGAAAAATCCTTACTTTTGGTTTTTCATTGATCAAATTATAATTACATCCTTTACAAAAAGAAATTAATTTCCAATAAAACATTTGTTTTTTCCCAAACCTCTAAAAGAAAAATTTAAATGATCACAAGGCCAATAAAAGAGTGACATGTCTGGAAATTTGTATCTAAATATCTTCCAAAACCAATATGGTTAATATATTAATCTGTAATCCTCAAAAGTAACATTACTTATTCATCATTGACATTTATTCTTATAATTGTTTAACAAAAAAAATGAAAAATTAAATAGGACATTTCTTTGGTCAGTGGTTGGCATGAAACCCTTATATTTTCGGTTATAGGTTCAAGACCCATGGCCTTACCTAATTTGATAGGTATCCACCCAGCTTATAGTTTTTTTATTTGAAACCAAATTAAAATAATTTCCAAATAGAATATGATGGACATGTTTTAAATAAGTTTAATAACTAATTTTTTCACTATTATTATCTATACAACCCCATCATATAAATACTTCAATCAATTATTTACACATATATAATTCCATTATCTAGATTTTATAAATAATAAAAATCATAGGATTTATAAATATTAACACCTTATATTAAATCTAAAACACATTTGGTTAAACCAAGGTTATTCACTATCAAAACCCTTAATATTGGTTTGTAATGTAAATGGAAAATTTCTTAAGCATCTCCCCTAGGAGTGTCAAACCAGGTGAACAATAAGCCATGTTGTCATGATACAGGTTACCCCAAGCCATGCACATAATACCATGTCAGATTTATTACTCCTAGGTACATATGTGATAGTACCACTTCCACTTTTAGTATATAGACATAGAGTTATTGTTAGAAATACCCACAAAATCTCTACCTTACGAAAATTATATGATGTTATTATATACTTATCCTCAAATTATACATTAGGGTTATGTTATCTAACTAATTTTTTCATAAATCAAATTCCCAATTTTGATACAAAAGTTAATATGATACCTACTATAGCGACCCAAACCTAGATATCCTGAAGCCGGTGTCAACTACTAATTATATTGGCATGATTACAAGGATTCTATACCTGAAGAAACAACCAATTTAGTAGTCTTGGTAAACTAGATACATAAATTATTATTTTATTACCAATGAATAAACTAATTAGAACGTATTTTTTTATTCTAAACAAATAAATAAAAGTATAACTTTATTTTATGTAGTAAATCCCTACATATATTTCATAGTACATTTCTTGTATTTTTGGTGAAAGAAACATAATAAGGGTTAGCACAAATGATTATTAAAGGGAAAAAATAGAGAAAGTAATAATTAATCAATGAAAATGATCAATATTGGAAGGTAAATAACTGATCACGCGTGCCAATTAATCAATAGACTAAAATGAATTGCATTGAAATTATAGAAAGGTAATAACTTGGAAACATGCCATCAAACAACTAGATAAGGGAAAATAAATATATAAAGGTGTAAAACTGAAACACAAGACATCTAAATAACTAAAAAAATGTATCTACAGATATATAGATGAAAAATATCATAGATTAATATTAAAAAAACTAATATGACGGAAAATACTTCTTAATAGACGTCATGTATATGGAACATGTGTTGAAATTGGGTTCCCTAGACTCAACTTGATTTGTACTTTTATTACCGCTACATGTATTCAGTTTGTTATAATACATGTGTTTATCTTTCCATAATAGTATAGATACTTCTACATCCACTTTGTTTATGTAAATTTCCTTAGATTACCTGTCACATCAAAGGGTTATAGTATATCCCATTCTATAATGAGAACCCTGAGATGCCAAGACAATAATTTTAAAGTAACATCCAATGGTCCAGTTAGATCATTCCGAAAGGACACAGATGATGTTTGACCATCACTTGTTGGGGGTTTATAAGAATTCTGACTTCTTCTCATGAAGTTCTCACTTGATGATCTCTAGTAGTTGAGATCAGAAGCACAGACTTGCAAAATAGGAACCCCACATGTTTTAGGTTTCATTTTTTGTTCCTATCTATGGTCATGTGGAATGGTCTTTAGACACGAGATCATTGTAAATGAATGCCATTTAATTATGTAAATTTGATGCAAGGAGAAAACCATGGAACCAAAGTCATGGTGAGGTAGTTTGTATCAGGTACATCATTAATTGTATGACATTGATTGAATGATCCAGAAAGGATTCGTCACTTCCGAGTTCATGAAGAGATATCTCGGGCCTGGTTGATTAGGATGGTTGCACCTTCATTAAATCCATGGCCATTTTAGTAGAAGGTAATACCATCCAGAAAAATCAACAAATAAAATAAATTAAGATAATTAATGATGACACTAGTGTGCATTCTGCTTTATTGAGATATCAATGATGAAGAGTTTATATTACACGGACCGTGTTCATAGGAAGGCAGTCATTTCTTTGACTTTGCCTTATTTATATAGGATACTCGATGGGTTGCTAGACCCTGCTCTAGGTCAGTGGATATTATTCACTGTTATTGAGGTAAGGGCCAAGACGGTCACACACAATAACACCTTGAGAATCTGCCCTATTATGGGAATTAGAATATAGAACGTGGTGGACCCCACCAAAGGGTCAGAGCACTATCCATGTTCTGTGGATCACCAAAGAATAAATAAAATAATTAATTATTCATGTTCAGAATAATTCATTGAATTTATTTATAACATGTATTTACAAGTTATATAGTAAATATAGGAATTGATATTATTCAAATGGATTTTAATATCCAATGTACGTTTAATATTAGATGGAGGTGTGAGATGAGCTAATGACTCAAGATTATGACATAACATATTTATATATTACATGTAAGTGATAAATTATTAATATTATTTATGGCATACTTTTATTTGTCATAAATAAATATTTATAACACTTATATACAAGATGTTTATTCCATGGGGGACCAGGAACCCATACCACATGTTTTAAACATTCTCAATATAAGTGAGAGAGAGGATCTCCCCTTGGTTACTATTCAAGTGTTGGGATTGAGAGCTTCTCTGTCCTCCTATAATCTAGAGAGAGGGTCTGTCAAGCGAAGGAAGATCTTAAAGTTCATCCATCTCGGATTGAAGCTTCTTCCCATGAGGTGATTATCGTTGTGTTGAAGTGAGTACTGAAGATCCACGCTAGCACCCAAATATCAATGAACAATGCATGAGAAGACTCTAGAGGAATGTGTGGAAGATATAGAGGGATTCAACATCGAAGTCTTCGAGCAATGATCACTAACATCCTGTGGCAGAATTGCACATGTCAAATCTGAACTAGTTACATGTTCAGTTTATTTTTTTGCTCTGTTTAAACATTCTGAGATTCTCGGACCAAACTGGGACAAGATCACCAATGTTGATAGGGTTATGTCACTCCATTGATGTAGAAAATTTGAATTTCCCGACCCACCGTCTTCCACTACGCCGTCCTAGTGCCTAACAGTGGTATCAGAGCAATCAAAAGGTTTTTCTATGTCAGAAAAATTAAGATGCATTAAATTTAAATGCGGGGTGTTAAAATGGTTCATTCAGATCTGACTGCGCTTTATTTCATTTTTCAATGATCCAACAAAGATCATTTAAAAAATTTAATTGAATCGACATCATAGTTTTTTCATTCAGTTGATGTTAATCGCAATCATTATTGAGATAAACATAAATATAATATTTTATTATTATAAAATAAAATAAAATATTTTATTATTAAATATTTTCCACAAAGCAAAGATGTGTGGATATTTTTCACAATGTTTTTTTTAAAAAGGATACCAAGACCCCATTTTTGGGTCTCCTTATTTTTATTTAAAACAGGAGGAGAGACCAAGACCCAAAAATGGGGTCTTCTCCCATTTATTTAAAAATAAGGGGGAATGTGATAGAATTTTGTCTAAGGAAAAATAAAAAATAGAAGACTCAAGGGGGTCTTCTCATTCACACGGTGCACAAGAGGCCTTTCCCTTGGTGGAAAAAACCCTAGCGGTGACCCCCTTTTCGCCACCCTGCCGGACCACCACCCCGAGCCCAACCGGACGGCCAGGTCGTGCCGCGCCGCCCCATGCCCCGTCAGACTGCCTGGTCGCGCCGCGCCACCCTGAGCCCCATAGGATATCCTGGTCACGTTGCCTCGCCCCGAGCCTCGCTAGACTGCCTGGCCACACCACCTTGGACTGAGCCCCGCCGGACCACCATGTCGTGCTGCCTCGGACAGAACCCTGCCGCACCATCGTGCCATGCTGCTCCCAAACCCCAGACGCCCTCTCGCCGAACCGGCCTAGTTGCGCCGCCTTGGTCCCAACTACGCCGGACCGGGACGCTACTAGTCTAGGCCATGCTTTACCGGGCCGCCACCCCGCCGGCTTGCCGGAGTAGCGGGCTGCCAACCATGTGGCTGGCCGGAATGTTACCCGACCTTCACCCACTCCCTTCAAACCTTGCTGGAAGCTGCTACCGTCGTGGGATTTTATGGACCGAGTTGTCACGCCGTGGTCATGCCACGGTCACACTGCGGTCACGCCACGGTAATTCCATGACTTGGCCTTACTCTAGGACGACAACCCACGGTGGTTTGTAGTCCTGCCAGACTCCTCTCTGTGTAGAAGTAACCCTGTCTTAAATCAATTTTAATTAAGATAGTTTTTTAAATTAAATTATTTAGAATAAATTTGGGGTTTAAATTTATTTTAATTCGATATATTAATTTAATTTATGATTAAAATTAAATTAATGGTTTAATTTAATTTGTACAATTTAAACAAAAATAAACAAATAGAACCGATAAATAAATTATTTAAATTTAATCAAATTCATTCAAATTATTATAGCACCCTCAAACTATTTTAATTTATTGAAATTTAATTTTATTGCACATATTTTACCAGGACAGGTCTTGAGCTAGCGACTGACCCATGCATGTCTAGCTTTATTTTTTTAATTATTTAATCAATGCGTGCAATGATTATAATATTTAATTAGATAAATGATAGTCTATGAATCATTGTTTAAGTAAAATATGTATAAGGGCATGCATGTCCATTGCACTTGTTAAATTTTGTACCCCGTACCCCCTCACCTACGTGCGAGAGTATTGGTAAATATATGATGATGATCCGGGATGAAAACCCTGCCATATTGAGGCAGTAATCCATACAGGAGTTGAGCGCTTAGCATTGGGGCCAACAGCGATGTGAGTCACGTTTTGACTCTTGTATGGATGCCTCTAGGTGATGATTGATAAGATATCAATCGATCATTATAGAATACTCAAGACCAATCAGATTTCATGATTTACTTTATGCATAGTTTCTTATTTTATGAGTCTGCATGATTATTGAATCATAACATAGAATAGAAAATAAGATAAAATGCATAATGATGTGATGGGAAATATTATATTTCATGTTCAGTTGTGAGAGCAACAACCCAGTTTGAACATAATAAATAGAAAAGGATTATATTCTTCAATAAATATTAAAAATACTTCAAAGATATATTAAGTCCAATAAATGCATTACATTACTCACATCTAAACAAAACCAGCAGTTTGGGGTGTTTGTCAGCCGTAGTTGAGAGTACCTCTTACTACTGGAGAGGTTTCATGGGAGAAGTGGGTTGACTTAACTAATGAGAGTAGTCAAGGATAAGCCCTAGATAACTTGCTATTACTTTAGAAGCAAGATGTTGATGGAATCAGGTTTAGAATCCATGATAAGGGACTTTACTCAACAACACAAGGACCCACAAGAACAAGTTGTTGGCTAGCCTAGTGCCTACCTTGAAACCATTCGAGTAGTGGCGTAGCACTAGCTTGTAGACTACGAGGGAGGTTTCGAGGATCCTTTCGACTAGAACAATCAAGAGACAGAGTGTTCCGAATCTAATAGTGAGGGATATTAAGGGTCTCTAAAATAGTGGGACACAATAAAATGATATAATTATTTATTAATCATAAATGTCAAAAGGTAATCAAGAAAAAGTACTAACTACTAAATTTTTATCTGATGTAGATTCAAAATGTAAATCACCAACACAACAAGTACTTTATCACTGTGATCAATTTTGGATAAAGTAAATATCCTGACTGACAATATCTTCTAAGAGGGGTACATGCACTTGCACATAGTACTACGCCAAGAAAAAATGTTATATGTGCTGGAATCCCCAATTCCTGCTGAGCCTCCTCAAGGAGCAAGTATTCCAGAAAAAGATAAATGGATAAAGCATGTGGATGATGCAATTGATGTACATTGCATCATGTTGTAATCCATGTCCAACCAATTGCAAAAAATGGATGAGGATGAGGAATCCTATACGATTATTTCACATCTCCAAGAACAATATGAGGAGAGGGCCACAAAAGAAAGGTATGAGATCTCATGTGGTCTTTATAAGTGCAGGCTAGCATAAGGGCAGCAAGCTGGTACTTAGTTACTCATGATGATTGGGTATATTGAGAGGGTCAAAGCCTTTAGGTTAAAACTGAACCAAGAACAAGCAGTGGATCTCGTTATTTCCTCTTTATCATGAAGCTTTTTGACTTTTATTGTCAAATATAATATGAATGATATGAAAAATTAGCTCCTGGACCTTTTGGATTTAGTTCGCAAGCTTATAAGGATATGAAAAATGCAAATTCATCTGTCCTTATGGTGAAGAAGAAAAATAAGGGCAAGGAAAAGGGGTCTAAGTCCATGTCAAGGCCAATGACACCAATGCATCATCCCGTAAAGAAGCCAACAATTCAGAGGCAAAGTAACTAGCAAGAAGCAGTCAGCTTTTGTTGTGGCAAGAAAGGCCACTGGAAGAAGAATTGTAGAGTTGGGAAGAAGAATCAAGCTGATGATTCAACTTCAGGTATTTTTTTTATTGAATGGAATCTATCTTTATCTATAATATGGGTATTGGATACAGCATGTGGTTCACACATTTGTATTCATATACAGGAACCAAGAATGTGCAAGAAGATTGGAAAAGGTCAAGTGGATCTCCGAGCTACAAATGGTGCAAGTTTGGATGCCTTTGAAGTGGGAGACTATCACATAACCTCTCCTATTAGTTTCATTCTAGTTTTAAACAATTGTTATTATGTAACTTCTGTTACTAGAAACATTATCTCTTTGTCAAGTATTGACACTATGGGTTTCTATTTCAAATTTTGAAATAAACGATGTCTCTCTTATAGGGATAACATATGTTTTGGTATGTCACATCTTAACAATGGTTTGTATATGCTGGAACTAGGGAACTCAGTAATGGAAATCAATGACAAAAAACCAACATGACTCAAATATCACCAACCTATGGAACTTCAATATTTTTTAGGGATACGAGAAGAGATTGCGAAGATTACATTAAGAAGGGTATCTGGACTTGTTAAGGATAAAACCCTTAGATGTTTTTCATTCTTCTTTACAAGAAAAGATGACAGAAGCACCTTTATTAGGAAATGGAGAAAGAGCCAATGTAGTGCTGGAATTAATACATACTGATGTGTGCGGTCTATTTCCAGTAGAAGAAATGGGTGGTTTTCTATAATGCATTACTTTTACCAATGATTATAGTAGGTATGGATATATCAACATAATGTAATATAAGTCAGATTCCTTTCAGATATTTATGGAATACCAAAATGAAGAAGAAACCCATCTTAGTAAGAAGATAAAAGTACTCTGCTCAGATTTAGATGAATAATATATTAAACATGCTTTTATTGATCACTTGAAGGAGTGCAGGATAGTATCCCAACTCACTCCTCCTTATACACCGTAATGGAATGGAGTTAGTGAATGGAGGAATATAACCTTGATTGACATGGTCAGATCAATGATGAGTCATGCATCCCTTCCATTATCCTTTTTGGGATATTCCTTGAAGACATCAATATATACCCTTAACCGAGTACCAGCTAAATCTATAAATGGGATTCCGTATCAGTTATGGTATGGGAAGATACCCAACCTGACACACATGTGTTAGGAGGGTAAGTCACTGAGTATGATATACTCTATAATACTAAAAGTATGATCTAATAAGTACAATGAGATACAAATACATGAGGGGGTGAAATGTTCCTTTTAAAAAATTCCCTTAGGAAATTTTGGATAACCAAAATTCACAACTCCTTTAAGATCTAAAGATTTGATTGATTCCAGAAAAGTAATTCCAGAAATGAAACATAACAAAAATTTACACAATCTAAGATTCTATCTTAAAGCATATAGAATCTAACTAAATCAGAGTATATGTACGGAAGTATAAGAATGTTATACTTTCCTTAACAATACAAAATATAGCGGAAAAAACAATGTAGTAAAACTACAAGTAACAAAAAATAACTCTTTTATCCCAAAGAGAAGGGTATCCAACTACCCTGGATAAGAGGTACCTTGATTTATACTTTCAAGAAAGTCTGTCTTACCCACACCAGGGTAAGCCCTCGAACCAATGATCATAGTATATCTTGCTATCTCTGCAAGCCCTCTACTATAAGGTAGTTGTCGCCTCTGTCTTCCTCAGTAAGGAAGCCCTCAACTTTAAGGTGTTGGAACCTCTGTCTTCCTATCCCCGGAAGCCCTCGATTGTAATAACCAACAATCGGAGTCACACGAGGAAAGTCTACACAAGGAATAGTTTTAATAAGCTGCTCAAACTTTCTACACAATGCTTTGAGATTTGATAAGAGCCTCACTCTCTGGAAATCACTTCAACAATATGTAAGCACTTATTTCAATGTTGTCAAAGTTATGTGTATGGATATTTTCAAATGAGCTCCTATTTATAGGCAAAGCTCCAACGGTCGGATCCCTCCTACAACAGTCATATTTTTCCATGAATTTCATAGGGACCTGTTCACGTGTCCCTCAAACAATGGTTAGTCAATAACTAAATCCATGACATAATTTTGTAATAAAACAAGTGTAATCATAAGAAAAATGGAAGTTCATAATGTAAGAAAAAAGTTCCAAGGCTAACCAAAAAGGAAATCAGAGTCTATAATAAAGATATGTTCAGATTCTGTTTTACTAATGAATTCGTAATGAGAATTCGTAATCAGAATTCGTAATGAGAATTCGTAATCAGAATTCGTAATGAGAATTCATCATCAGAATTCATAATGAGAATTCATCATCAGAATTTGTAATGAGAATTCATCACTGGAATTCATAATGAGAATTCGTAATCAGAATTTGTAATGAGAATTCATCATCATAATTCATAATGAGAATTCATCATCAGAATTCGTAATGAGAATTCATCACCATAATTCATAATGAGAACTCATAATCAGAATTCTTAATGTGAATTAATCATCAGAATTCGTAATGAGAATTCATCACTGGAATTCATAATGAGAATTCATAATCATAATTATTAATGATAATTCGTAAAAAAAAACAGAATACCTTACATCTAAGTATTTGTATGATTCCGAGGTTTTGGACTTCAATCCTAATTTTATACTTAGACAAATTTACGATATGAATATGAAAATCTAGGTAAGGGTAAATTTCCTTAAAGAAAGAAATTTTTTTTATAGAAGTGAAATATGGATTTTCTTAAGTATAAGGTGTTTGTGATTTTCCAAACAATAATGAATGGGAAAGTCATAAGGAAAACCTTATTGAATCAACAATATCCCCTTTTTGGAAAGCACAAACAACCTTACGAAAAAGAATATAAGGACATAGAAAAATATATTTAAGCTTTGAAATTAAAACTTATCTCCCTTTGTTTATGGAAGATGGTGAATACAACTAATTCCCCCTTAGGCTTAGGAACACTAAGGATTGTATTTTAGATTTCTAGAATGGAGTTTTCATTATCATGGGAATGAAATACTTCGTAATGAGAAACTACCCCTTGGATAAGCTCCCCCTTACTTAGGGATAGTTCTTACTTAGAGATTTTTCCTTCTCCCCCTTTTTAATAGTTCTTTTTCCTTCTCCCCATTTGTGATTTTCAAAAAGAATATAGGGAATGGAAAAGTAATAAAGTACCTGAATCATTAGTACATAATAACACCATATACAAACAACCAGATATTTCATTATAGTTGAAAGAATTTTTACAAGGAAAAACAATTGCAACAAAAGATCGTATTGAGTTCATATGTCTTCCTTATCCTTTGGAATTAACATCTTCAAGAGAGTTTTCGGCTTCTTCAATTCTTTCTGATCCCCCTCAGCTTTCTTCCCCATATTTGTGATCCTTTCTCGTTGAGCATTTAGCACCTCTACCCGAGCCTTTATGGCCTCTTCCTGCATCTTAAGTAACTCATCTTGCTTTACAATTTTTTCTTCAAGCTCAATCTGGATATCTCTGTCCCTTTTAAAATTTTGAGCAAGAGAGATAACCTTTCTATTCAAGTCCATTAATTGTTGATTTCGAGAATTTTTCTCAAGGATCAGCTTTTCCTGGAGATTCTTTATCTTTGCATCCTCTGTATCAAAAACATATTTTACCTCATTCTGAAAATTATCAAACATAGCCAGGTTATCATCCACCTTCATTGACCACAGAGTGACTTTGCTGCATGATTTCATGTGAACATCATAATTGATGACAATATTTATATACTCAGCCTCAATATTCACACACATATCCATGACCATGGATAATGATTCTGATTTCTGATTAAGGATGTGTTGAAGCATATGACATCTAGAGTCTATGGTGGGAAAGATCGGAATTGTATCCACCAATTTCTTTAGAGGTTAAACCACATAAATCATGACCCAGTGATGATGAATCCAAATTATACTCTTTCCTTGGGGATTTTTCTTTTTCAATTTCTACTAACTTTCTTTTAGAAGAACAGACATCATGCTTTTTCCTTATTACATCATTTGATGGGGTATCCATAAGCACTTTCTTAACCTTATCAAATTTCGTAATGGGTTGTTCATCAGGAGATTATTCCTCGCTTTCAGATACATGAACAATCTTATCTTCATCAGGTTTTTCCTTATCTGCTCCTTCTTCATGGAAATTCTTCTCATAACTCTATCCCTTAGAAAACTCATCTTCTTTCTCTTCTTCCTTAACTTCATCATTGTTCCCTTCTTTCTCAGCTCCCTTTTTCGGAGTGACAATATTTGAGGACTCGGCCTTAGAAGTTCATAGTGGTGGTTTCTATGATGTATTTTATTTCTCTTGATAGTCTTACACTTGTTTAATCAAGTAATCAGGATCACCACTCCCTTCTTCCGCTTCTTCTTCTTCTTCTACTGGCTCTGCTTTCTTGTCTTCTTCTCCTCTTTCTACATCTCCTTCCTCTACTCACTCAGCAACTTCTTTGTAACATCCCATGCAAGTAAAGAATTATGGATTTTTATATCTATGTCTATTTATGAATTGGATAGTATTTTAGTGGCTTAAAATTAGAATAATCTAATCTTAAGCATAAAATACTCTAATATTTTTAAAAGATTGTTTTACCGCCTATTGATGGAAAACCTTTTTTGAATCTATCTTTTGAAAATTTTATAATATCTATTTTTCAATATAAACATATTCTTTAGGATTGGGACAGTGAAATTTACATTGGATAAATTTTTTGTATTTTTCTGACAATGTTTGTTTTTTAATGAATAGTGTAAAATACTGCATTTTACATCAAAACTGCTTTTTCATCTTATTTAATTATATGGATAGATTATATTTTTAATTGTTTTTAAAGTTTAAATAGAATATATTTTTACCATTTAATCCAATGGTGGTCATTGGAATTAATTTCACTTTCAAATTGGGCATAAACAAATGTCAATCTTTTGATAGATATTGTTTAAAAAACCCGCTATTTGTTTTGACAACGGGAATTATTTTTAAATTAATTATTAAAATTTATGTGATTCTGATTTGGTAAAATGGATTCCATATTTGGAATCATAAGGTCCAAATTATGTAATTAACACTATTTTGTTTTTAGAAATTATTAATAGTAACGACACTAATTATCTATAATTATCATGATTAATTAGTAATCGGGTAGTTAAGAGTAATAAAATAATATCACAATAATATAAAATGACCCCAAAATGTGTCCTAATGCTACTGGTTTTTTCATTTCTGGCCATGGGATTCCTTGTTCCATCTTTGGGACCCCATGGAATAACTTTTGGGTGATAGTGACTCTTTATCATTTTATGTTTTTTAAAAGGAAAGTATAACAAAAGTTTGTAACCCCTATGTAAATTAATTTTAGTTTTGTCTGTGTAAATTATCTCTTAGACAATAAATAGTCATCGGAAAGCTAAAAATATTTCATACATCATGATATTTTTTAATTTTTATACATTAAATAAATTAAAAGTTGTATGACACCATGATGATGCAACGATTACCTCATTAATTAACGATTTAAATAAAATGAAAAGATAATGTAAAATATAAGACATAAACTTGTAAAAAAACTATTGTATGAGTATATTTCAAACCCTTATCACCTTATCCTCGAAATATATCAATGTGGGACCTTTAAATTCCGAAACTCATTTTCATATAAAGTAACATTTCTTGACTTTCCAAGAGTGCCCCTCCTCCCTCTTATAAAAGGCCCCCACCTATACCTCCTTACCCACACCTCTCAAGTCATTGGCTCAGCCAATATCTTCTCATTTTATCTCTCCACATCCCTCTCTTCATCATAAATGAAATACATTAGGCAGAATTCTCTTTAACAAATCCTTTTTGTTCAAACCAAGAGGAGTTACCCGATTTAATGGAAATGTTTTCACTTGTTTTCTTTTGTTTTATTTTTCTTCACCAATCCCCTAAACTATTTTTATTCATTTCTTTTGTAACAACCCTAGTATATTCAATATACTAGGATTTTTTTATGAGAATTATTCTAACTACCCTTACACACACCTTCGTCTAATGGTTAAAGATCATACTGTTTCTGTGGATGGGGAATTTATGTCTCACGAAACGATGATTGTTCAATATTTATTTAATACCATTCATGGTAGACATTAATATGTCAATATATTTATATATGATATATATTATGTTTATTTTTTTCTTTATGCATCTACATTTTTCATTTATGGCATACCTTTATGGTTTCCATTATGGGTAAACACGATATCTTCATTTTAGGAAGTCCGGACTACCGCCCCTCAAAGTGATTTGATTCGTTAATTCCATATACGGGATGTATAAAGGATGTAGTTAATGATATTATATATGATATTATACTGGAATTATAATATACCATTATATGATTATTATTTTATTACATTAAAAATGAAATATAAATTAAAGTAGCGTTCATGCGTACGTACGGCTTACCGTCTCCATGAACAGTGCATTTCATTTATTACCTCTAAATGTTTTGTAATATTATAAATGCATGAATATACTGGATATATATGATATATATGATAACTAAATCAAGAATATAATTCAGGATATAATGGATATTTTACCACATGAATAACTTGTAATTACAAGAAGATTATATATGACTCAAGTGCCAAGGGTCGACAAAACGACCATTGTTAACTTAAATAATTACATATTGTTCATAACATGGTAATAAGTGATATAAAAGGAATAATGAACATGGAAAAGGTTCTTAAGAAAGTATAAATTAACTCTAGTTTATTATTTAAGAGGTTAAATAACGATCGAGTCAAGTCAGACACGATGTATGGGACTTCGTCTCAATCTTCTTTCATTGAGGAATATTTTGTTTTATACACAACTTTCTTTTATTCGGTGTATAAAACCCTTTGACTTTTACTTTTATTCAAAAGGAATAATTTTTATATGATGCATTTTACAAAATGAAAAAAGGGAATGTTTTTGTCGTACATATGCGGCGAAAACAACTTTTCCGCCGTCGTGAACGTTATTTGAGTTTCGGCTACCTCTACAAGCCATAACATTTATTTAAATGAAAAATAAATACAAAGTTTTAATTTTCTTGTATTTTTGTCTTGAAAATGGTTTTTATAATGTTCTTATTATATGAATGTGTTGTATTTGATATCTTTTGATTGAAATGTGGAAATGTTATGTTTCCTTTATGCATGTTTTATGTGATATGATTATGGTATGGCCCTTGGGAATTGTTTATGAAGACAGGTGGTTCCGTGATAAACTATGGGCGGGTGAGCCCGTGATAGCTCTCCAATGAATTGGGAAATGTGAAGGAGTTAAACGCTATGGTTTCTTTGATTATATTTATGGAATATACTGTGATGGATATTCCAAACGTAACCACGAGGGTTACTCCCTATGTAAGAATGTTATGAATGCCTCATGTTACCTTTATGTCTTATGAGTTCTTTGATTTATTCATGATTTGATGAGGTATGTTGAAGTGATTATGTTTTATGGTTAAAGTATGATTTCATTAATTATGATGTATGCATGAACTAATGTTTTCATTTCGTACTTTTATATCCCTTATTGAGATTTTTATTCTCATCCCATGTTTTTGAAATGTTTTTCACGGGTCAAGGGAAAAGTACATGATGTGTTGATAGTTTCAAGGAAGTGTCATGAGAGAATCCATGTTTTATTTAAAATATCTCTCCTTTGATGGGAAAAATGAATATTGTCTTTTATGTAACCGCCTTGTTTAAATGTGGAATGTAATGCATGATTTATGATCTAATTCTCTAATAATCTAAACCTGAAAAGATCCTCAATGTGTATTCTTGAAATAACTCAAGATTATGTAAGGTTTAAGGCTGGGGCCTTATAGTTGGTATCAATGGTCGGTTTAGATAACTTTAGGAGTTAAAATTATAATAAATGATTATCCAAAAATATATTTTAATGGGCAAATTGAAATGATATAGCATTTGAATATTACCATGGTGCTTCATCTAAGACATGTTTGTTCATAGTGGTTTTCCACAGAGGAAACAGGGAAGCAGTGCTAGGAAGGTATACAGAAGGAAATGACCTTCCAAATCAGCATCCTGAGATAGTCCGAATTGGAACTGAACAGTTTGTTTCAGTAATGGTGCAATTGACTCAGGTGATAAATGGTGGTGGTATCCATGCACGAGATCAGCCAGATCAACCGCAGAGGAACAAGTCAGTGGTGGAACATTTCATGAAGCAACATCCCCCATCATTCAGAGGATCATCTGACCCTGTGCTAGCTGAAGGGTTGATTAAAGCACTAGATAATATTTTCTATGTCATGGGGTGTTCCGAAAATCAAAAGGTTAGTCTTTCTGTTTACCGTTTGGAGGTTGAAACATATCAGTGGTGGTCGATGGTTAAAAATATCAGGGACACTGATGAGATTTATGCTCTTAACTGGGATGAATTCAAAGGTATGTTTCTTGAGAAATATTTTCCGAAGTCTGTTCAACTTATTATGGAAAAAAATTCTTGGAATTGAGGAAAGAGGATGAATCAGTGGCTTCTTATGAAGAAAGGTTCACTCGATTGTCAAGGTACGATCCAAATTTTATCCGAGACCTTGATAGTAAAATAAATCGTTTTTAATCAGGATTAAAGAGAAAATATTGAAGGTATTTATCTTATCGTGAGTTAAAGAGTTATGAAAAGCTTGTTCGATGTGTTGAGAAGGTAGAAATGGTGTTTTTCGATGATCAAGTGTTCTATAAAAACCAACAGAAGAAGAGACCGAGGTGGCAGAAGAATGGGAAGAGTCCTTCAAAAAGCTCTGATTGTAAGAAAAATAAGTTTCCATTTTGTGATAAATGTGGTAAAAGGCATGCTGGTGAATGTCTTCTGAATTCTGCAAAGTGCTACCGATGTGTTAAGATGGGGCATAAGGCTCGTGATTGCAATGAAAAAGATTAGGGTGATGGTAAGATCAAATTTGATTTACAGTTAGTGAAATGTTCAAGTGCAATGAGATGGGTCATTATGCAAACAAGTGTCCGACAAAGAGCTCGAATGATGGGAAGCAGTCAGACTACAAGCTGAAATGTGTGGTGAAATCCTTTGCAACTACTTCAGCAGATGTTGGGCCATCAAATTAAGTGGTATTAGGTACTTTGTTTGTTTTCTCAGATTATGCTAACGTGTTTTTTGATTCTAGGTCTACACATTTTTTCATCTCTGAAAAGTTTTCTAGTAAATTGGGAATTCCATCTCAAGAAATGACTCCTGAACTTGTGGTAAAAACACCTGGGGAAAAAGTTGAGGAAAAAAGAATTTATAAGAATCTTTCTATCCTTATCCGTGGAAAGAACCTACTTGTAAACCTTATTGTTTTACCTCTAGTATAGTTTGATGATATCCTGAGTATGGAATGGCTCTCTGTTTACCGTGCTAAGATTGATTGTAGAGCTAAAGAAGTTTATTTTCAAAAAGACTTTTATTTTGCGTACAAGTATGAACCCTTACTGTTGATAACATATCAAGAGGCTGAAAAACATGTAAAATATGGAAATGAATGTTACCTTGCACATATTGTTGAGAAAAAATGAACAGTTCAAATTAATAATGTGCCAGTGGTAAATGAGTATCCTGATGTTTTTCATGATGAGTTGCTTGGAATAATACCAGATCAAGAAGTTTAATTTACTTTTGACTTAGTTCCTGATTCTAAGACAAATTCCAAACCACCTCATCTAATGGCTCAAATTGAACTTTTAGAGTTGAAGGAGCAATTGCAAGATTTATTAGAGAAATGATTCATTCGACCTAACACATCACCATGGGGTTCTCTTGTCTTATTTGTTAAAAAAAGATGGTTCTATGAGACATTGAATTGATTATAGAGCATTGAATAACATCACTGTTAAAAATAAATATCCTTTTCCCCATATCGATGATTTGTTTGATCAGCTCCAGGGAGCTCAGTATTTTTCAAATATTAACCTAAGATCGTGGTACCAACAGTTGAAGGTAAAGGAAGCAGATGTTCTGAAGACCATGTTACGTACAAGATATGGCCATTATGAATTTTTAGTTATGCCTTTTGGGATAACCAATGCACCTGCTATATTCATGGACCTTATGAATAGAATTTTCCAAGAGTTCTTGGATACGTTTGTGGTTGCTTTCATTGATGATATTTTGGTGTTTTCTAAAAGTAAATAGGAGAATGAAAGTCATTTAAGGGTTATTTTTCAAACCTTAAAAGAAAATAAATTGTATAGGAAATTCAGAAAGTGTGAGTTTTGGTTGCAACAAATTTCTTTCCTTGATCATATTGTTTCTAAAGCTGGAATAACTGTTGATCCTGAAAAAACAATGGTTGTTGATGAATGGCCATGACCCACAAATGTCATTGAGATTAGTAGTTTTCCTGGTTTGGCAGGCTATTACCGAAGTTTTGTTAAAACGTTTTCTCAGTTATCTAGTCCAATGACTAAGCTAACTTTGAAGGGTGTTAAGTTTATTTGGACAAAAGAATGTGATGATTGTTTTCAGGATTTGAAAAGATGATTTGTGCATGCTCCAGTTTTGGTACTACCATCTAGGAATGGTGAGTTTGTTATCTACAGTGACGCTTTATTGAAACGAATTGGTTGATTCCTAATGCAGAATTATCAGGTAATTTCTTATTCTTCATGTTAGTTGAAAACTCATGAGGTAAATTACCTGACAGATGATTTGGAATTAGCTGTTGTTGTTTTCGCTTTAAAAATTTTGGAGGCATAATTTGTATGGTGCAAAGTGTGAAACATATATTGATCAAAAAAGCTTAAAGTATATATTCACTCAGAAATAATTGAACATGAGACAGAGGAGATGGCTAGAATTAATCAAAGATTATGATTGTACAATTCATTACCATCCGGGAAAAGCAAATAATGTGGTTGATGCTTTGAGTTGAAAAAGTAATGCCTCATTAATCATGTTACGTTTGGAACGTGATACTTTGGGTAAGGATTTGATGAAATTTGGCATAGAATTTGTTGGTGCAGGATGTTCTTCTGTTTTGTTTTAGGTATTAGTGAAATCATTTCTATTAGACAGAATTAAGAAAGCACAGAAGCAAGATAGTGAGTTGCAGAAAAAGGTAGAGCTCGTTCAGAAGGGTAATTTTCTTGAATTCAACACTGATAATGATTGTGTTTTGAGATTTGGTAAGAGATTGTCTGTGCTGTGTGAATCACATTTTAAGAGAGAGTTGTTATGTGAAGCTCATAGTTCTCCATTTCAGTTCATCCTGGCAGTACTAAGATGTATAGAGATCTTCTGGAGTATTACTAGTGGGATGGAATAAAAAGAGAAATTGTGGATTTTACTGTGAATTTTTTGACTTTTCAACAGGTTAAAGTAGTGTGGCAGTTACCAAAAGGGATGATTCAGCCTTTACCAGTACTAGAGTGGAGATGTGAGAATATATCCATGGACTTTGTTGTCGGGTTGCCGAAGACACCTTGAGGTAATAATTCAATCTCAGTTATTGTTGATCTCTTGACTAAATCTGCCCATTTCCTTGCTATATGAGGTACTTTTTACCTAGATCATCTTTATCGTTTGTATATTAATGATAGAGTCAGGTTACATGGATTTCCCCTCGCCATTGTATCTGATCGTGATCCTAGGTTTACTTCTATCTTTTGAAAAGGCCTTCAGAAGTCGTTGGGTACTGAATTAAATTTTAGTACAGCTTTTTATCCTCAATCATATGGGCAGTCAGAATGAACAATTCCGACATTGGAGGATATGCTATGTGCCTGTTTGATGGATTATCAGGGAATTTGGGACCAACATCTTTCTTTGGTTGAGTTTTCTTATATGAACAGTTTTTATTCTAGTATACAGATGGCACCATTTGAGGCATTTTATGGGAAGCGGTGCCGAACTCCTGCTTTTTTGTATGAAGTGGGTGAAAAGAAGTTGATGGGACCAGAATTGATAGAAGGGTTGGCAGAAAAAGTTCAGTTGATATAGAAACACATTAGAACAGCTCAGAGCAGGCAGAAAAGTTATGCAGATAACAAGAGGAAGGATCTCTCTTTTGAGGTAGGTGATCATGTCTTCCTCAAAGATTCACCATGGAAAAGTGTGATGCGATTTGGTAAGAAATGAAAACTGAGTCCAAGGATCATTGGACCATATGAAATTCCGGAGAGAGTTGGATCAGTTGCATACCGAGTGGATTTACCTATGAGTTTTTCTCATGTACACAATGTTTTTCATGTTTTAATGTTACAGAAGTATATGCCAGATCCATCTCATGTTTTGAGTCCAGAGGTAGTTCAGTTGGAATGGAAACTATCTTATGAGGAATAACCTGTCTAAATTCTTGACCACAGGGAGAAACTATTAAGGAATAAGGTGATTCATCAAGTAATGTTTTTGTGGAAAAATTGCATGATTGAAGATGCAACATGGAATCTGAAAATGCAATGGGGGATAAATACCCCCACTTATTCGATAAGTAAATAAATTGCGGGGACTCAATTTTATAAATGGGGAAGGATGTAACATCCCATGTAAGTAAATAATTACGGATTTTTATATCTATGTATATTTATGAGTTGGATAGTGTTTTAGTGGCTTAAAATGAGAATAAATCAAATCTTAAGAATAGAATACTCTAATATTTTTAAAAGAGTGTTTTACCCCCTATTGATGGAAACATTTTTTTAAATCTATATTTTGACAATTTTATAATCTATATTTTTAAATATAATCTTATTATTTAGGATTGGGACATTGAAATTTACATTGGATAATTTTTTGGTATTTTTCTGACAATGTTCGGTTTTTAATGAATAGTAAAAAATACTACATTTTACTTCAAAACTGATTTTTCATCTAATTTAATTATATGGATAGATAATCTTTTTAATTGGTTTTAAAGTTTAAATAAAATATATTTTTACCATTTAATCCAATGGTGGTAATTGGAATTAATTTCACTTTGAAATTGGGCATAAACAAATGTCAATCTTTTGATAGATATTGTTTAAAAAACCCCGCTATTTGGTTTGACAACGTGAATTATTTTTAAATTAATTATTGAAATTTCTAGGTTTGAAATTTGTTAAAATGGATTTCTTATTTGTAATTAAATGGTCCAAATTATGTAATTAAGACTCTTGTTTTTGGACAATATGAATAGTAACAACAGTAATTATCTTTAATTATCGTGATTAATTAGTAATCAGGTAGTTAAGGGTAATAAAATAAAATCATAATAATATAAAATGACCCCAACATGTGTCCTAATGCTACTGGTTATGTCATGACTGACCATGGGATTCCTTGTGCCAAATTTGGGGCCCCATGGAATCTCTTTTGGGTGATAGTGACACTTTATCATTTTATGTTTTTAAAAAGGAAAGTATAACAAAAGTATGTAACACCTAAGTAAATCAATTTCAGTTTTGTTTGTGTAAATGATCACTTAGACTATAAATAGTCATTGGAAAGATGAAAATATTTCCTACATCCTGATATATTTTTTTATAGATTTTAGAAATTAAATAAATTAAATTTTTTATGACACCTTGATGATGCAACGATGACCTCATTAATTAATGATTTAAATAAAATGAAACGCTAATGTAACATCTAGGACTTACACCTGTAAAAAACCTATTGGATGAGTATATTTTTAACCCTTATCACCTTATCCTAAAAATATATCAATGTGGGACCTTTAAAATCCGAAACTCATTTTAATATAAAGTAACATTTATTGACATTCCAAGAGTGCCCCTCCTCCCTCTTATAAAAGGCCCCCAACTCTAACTCCTTACTCACACCTATAAATCCATTGGATTGGACAATATCTACTCATTTTATGTCTCCACATCCCTCTCTTCATCATAGAAGCCTTACCATAGGCATAATTCTCTTCAAGGAACCCTTTTGGTTCAAACCAAGAGGAGTTACCCGATATAAAGGTAATGTCTTCACTTGTGTTCTTTTGTTTTATTTTTCTTCTCAAACCCCCTAAACTAATTTTATTCCATTATTTTGTAACAAAACCAGTATCTTCAATATACTAGGATGTTTTTATGTGAATTATTCGATCTACACTTACACACACCTTCGTCTAATGGTTAAAGAACATACTGTTTCTGCGGATGGCGAATTTATGCCTCACAAAACGATGATTGTTCAATATTCTTTTAACACCGTTCATGGTGGCAATTAAGATGTCACACTATTTATATATGATATATATTATATTTATGTTTTTCTTATGATTCTTTATTTTTCATTTGTGTCATACCTTTATGGTTTCCATTATGGGTAAATGGGATATCTTCATTTTAGGATGTACGGACTACCGCCCACTCAAAGTGATTTGATTCGTTAATGCCATATGTGGGACGCATAAAGGATGGATTTAATGATATTATATATGATATTATACTGTAATTATAATATACCTTTATATCATTATGACTTAATTCCATTAAATATGAAATAGAAATGAAAGTAGCATTCATGTGTACGTATGACCTACCGTCTCCATGAACGATGCATTTCATTTCTTACCTCTAAATGTTATGTAATATTATAAATGCATGCATATAATGGATATATATGATATATATGATATCTAAATCATGAATATAATTCTGGATATAATGTATATTTTACCACGTGAATAACTTGTAATTACAAGAAGTTTATTTTTTACTCAAGTTCCAAGGGTCGACAAAATGACCATTATTAACTTTAATAATTACATAATGTTCATAACTTGGTAATTAGTGATATAAACGGAATAATGAACTTGGAAAAGGTTCCTAAGCAAGTATAAATTAACTCTAGTTTATTATTCAGGAGATTAAAGAAATATCGAGTCAAGTCGGACACGAGGTATGGGACTTCGTCTCAATCCCCTTTCATTGAGACATATTTTGTTTTATACACCACTTTCTTTTATAAGGTGTATAAACCCCTTTGTCGTTTAATTTTTTTCAAAAGTATTCTTTTTTATACGAAGTGTTTTACTAAATGAAAAATGGGAATGTTTTTCTCGTACGTATGCGGCGACAACGACTTCTCTGACGCTGTGACGATTATTTGAGTTTTGACTTCCTCTACAAGCCATAACTTTTTTTAAATGAAAAATAAATACCATGTTTTACTTTTCTTTAATTTTTGTATCGATAATGGTTTTGATAATGTCCTTATTATATCAATGTGTTGTATTGATATCTTTTGATTGAAATTTGGAAATTTTATGCTTCCTTTACGCATGTTTTAGGTGATATGATTATGTTATGGCTCTTGGGCATTGTTTATGAAGACAGGTGGTTCCGTGATAAACTAAGGGCGGGTGAGCCCGTGATAGCTCTCCAATTCATTGGGTAACGCGAAGGAGTTAAAATCTAAGGTTTCTCGGAAGAGATTTAGGGAATATACTTTTATGGGTATTCTAAACGTAACCATGAGGGTTACTCCCTATTTAAGAATGTTATGAATGCCTCAACTTACCTTTATGTCTTATGATTTCTATGATTTATTGATGATTTGATGAGGTATGTTATTGTGCTTATGTTTTATGGTGAATTTATGATTTCATTAATTCTTATGTAAACATGGACTAATGTTTTAATTTCGTACTTTTATATCCCTTACTGAGCATTTTATGATCATCCCAAGTTTTTGAAATGTTTTTCACATGTCAAGGGAAAAGTACATGATGTGTTGATAGTGTCGAGGAAGTGTCACGAAAGAATCCATGTTTTATTTTAAATATGTCTCCTTTGATGGGAAAAATGAATATTACCTTTTATGTAACTGCCTTTTTTAAATGTAGAATGTAATGCCTGATTTATGATATAATTCTCTAAAACTCTAAACCTGAAAAGATCCTCAATGTTTATTCTTGAAATAACCCAAGATTAAGTAAGGTTTAAGGTTGGGGCCTTATATTCTTTCCATTTGGACTTTTTCGGAGAGATGTAATTCCTTCCAGGAGTCTCTCATAAAGGATAAGTAAGGAATGTTTCCAGAATAAGAATCATCTCAGAGGATTCTTTGTAGCTTTCAATTGGGATTGCACAACGTCAGCTTCAGAAATCCTCTTTTTCATATTTTTCTCTTTTTCTTGCCTCTCTAATTCAGAAGATTCTTTCTCTTTTAAGGCCTTAGCCTCAACAGGGTCTAATCTGAACTGAGGTTCCCCTTCCATTATCTTCTCCTAGAGCTCTCTCCACTTAGCTACCACTTCATCTGGGTATGATTTTTGTTTCTTTGGCTTGGGTGGTGCATATTGGGTTTCCTTAGACTTAGGAGTTTTTTCTTCAGATTGCACTTCCTTCAGCTTCCTCTTCTTCCCTAACTTCTTAGATAGTTAAGCTTTCTCTACATTTTCTATACCGGCTTCTGCCTCCTCCTATGGAAAATCGTAGAACTATCCAGATGCTTTTGAAAAATCAATTTTCATACTCTTTAATGTGTATTCACTTATCAACATCACCTTAAAATTTCTAATATTTGAGGTGCAAGAAACCTTAAAATAATACATCGAATAATAAGATTTGAGAGGAGAGAAGGATACATAATAATTTGGGCTTTCAGGGTTCCATTATTAATATTCTGAATTGTAATAAGAATGTGCCTCATCAGGTTGATCTTTCTTAGATTTACCAAGAAATCCAAGATGTAAATATCACTCTTCCTAAGATTTTTCTTATCACCTCTCCTTTGTATGAAAACTTCCTGAACCCACAACTGCAACATCTTGTTGTTGGTGGAGAGATGAGCAATATTCATTGTTTTATCATCTTTGAGGCCAAGGCATTTCAATGTCTTCACTTTGTGGAAACTTCCTTGATCAACCAGTAGCTTGTGTGAACAAAAGCCAGCCTCTCCATCATCTGATAAGCCAACCAAGCTCGCAACCTTGGTAAAAGAAAGATTGTATGTTTTTCCATAAGACATAAATGAAAACCTTTCTCTGACATCAACTTCATAGAAGGAAACAAACGCATAGAATTCTATAAGAAAATCTATGTAGGAAACATCTTGATCCCCTATCTTTGATATACAAAAATCATCCCAACCATTAAGTTTGATGTTCTTAATGATAAGAGAATAAAACTTATTAATGAAATTAGGACGAACCAACCTTTCTCTGTAGATTAACCAATATGAGATTGGTTTGATGGAAGAAATTTCTTGAGAGGTGGCTTCTATAGACATTCGAAATAGAGGAGAATTGGAATGTTCATAACGAGCTTAAAGTACTGAGGCAGGGGTTCGACATGCGAGATCTTTGAAATCGACGTGGGACACAAAAAGGGGTTCCCTTTAAATAGGTGATGGAGGTTACATTTGAACATCCAAAAAACAATATAATGGTTGAAAAACACTTTGATCTGATCTGGAGGTTGAAATCATACATGAAAAAAATCATTAATCCGATCTTTTGAGGTTTTACAAATTTAAGGAAACATGAATATGAAACATTTTAAAAGAAAAAAACTACCAATAAGAAATAGTGACTACAAAAACATAAGTATGGAAGTCATACCTCTCAGATTTGGCTTGGAAATTTATTCGTAATTGGTAATGTTCTTCTTGAAGAAAATTTGAGTATAAAAATTTTCTACAAAAAACTTGAGTATGAAAAGTTTTCATTATGAAAATCCTGAGTACGTAAAATTCCCATTAAGAAAAGTCTGATTACGAAAAATCTCATTACAAATATTTCCAGTACGAAAACCTCATTACAAAAATTTCCAGTACGAAAAAATCATTACGAAAATTTTATTACGAGAACTTCAAGATCTGAATAATTCCATTTTAAAGACTTCAGTTTTAAAATATCCATTACAAAAATGTCAGTTCTGAAAATTTCCATTATGAAAAATAATCAGTTCTAAAAATTTCCATTATGAAAAATATTCAGTTCCGAAAATTTCCATTATCAAAAATTTTCAGTTCCGAAAATTTCCATTATGAAAATTCCTATAACTAAATTTTTCATTATGAAATTATTTTGAAAATCATAATTATGAAAAATATGAAAAACATCATTACGAAAAATATGAATAATTTTGAATAATAGATGTACCCCCCTTATGAAAAAGAGTTTATTACTGTAAGGAGAATGGTTCAACAAGAAGTCAATGAAGGAAGATTACCTTACGGTTATAATTCCCAACTTCTGTTTAATGTATTCAAATGTATCGTATGGTAATGATTTTGTGAAAATGTTAGAATGTTGATCCTGCATTCCAATAAACTGTAGAATGATATCTCCTTTTTGTGTGTGATCCCTAAGAAAGTGATATCTAATATCTATGTGCTTTGAACGAGAGTGACATGCATGGTTTTCACTAAGGGAAATGGCACTTCTATTATCACACAAAATTTTAGTCTTAGTAAAACTCAAACCATAGTTTGTGAGTGTGTGTTGTATCCACAACACTTGAGCACAACAACATCCAGTAGCTACATATTTAGCTTCAGCAGTGGATAGTTCTACTGAGTGTTGCTTCTTACAAAACCAAGAAACTAATGAATCTCCTATGAAATAACATGTTTCCAATGTACACTTTCTATCCATTCTACATCCACCAAAGTCAGAATCTGAAAATCTCTTTAAAACAAAATCATTTCCAAAAGTATAAAATAGTTCTAGATCCATAGTTTCCTTTAAGTGGCGAAAAATTATTTTCACTACCTTTAAATGAGATTCCTTAGGATTGTATTGATATCTTGCACATAAGCATACTAAAAACATTAAGTCTGATCGACTAGATTTCAAGTAAAGTAGACTTCCTATCATACCTCTAAAATATTTCTGATCTACTGGTTTTCCTGCTTCATTAAGATCAAGTGTGTTTGAGGTACCAATATGAGTAATTATACTCTTAGTGTTATCATATACATACTTTTTAAGAAGATCATTAATATACTTATGTTGGGATATGTAGATTCCTTCTGGTTTTTGAGAAATTAGAAAACTAAGGAAAATTCTTAACTCACCCATCATACTCATTACAAACTTAGATTTCATTATATCCACAAATGAATTAGTTAAATATTGTTGAGTTGGACCAAATATAATGTCATAAACATAGATTTGAACAATCAAACCATTTTTATTATCCTTCTTTATAAAAAGAGTTTGATATGAATTTCCTTTAACAAAGTTATTTTGAAGAAATAATATTGTAAATCTATCATACCAAGCTTGTGGGACTTGTTTAAGACCATACAGAACATTGTTAAGTCTAAAAACATGATCAAGATATTTTGTGTCTTCAAATCCAGGAGGTTGATCAACAAAAACATCCTCCTGAACAAAACCGTTAAGAAAATCACATTTCACATCTATTTGAAAAAGTTTAAAATTGATGAATGCTATAAAGTCATGTAAAATATGAATAAATTCATGTCTAGATACTGTTACATAAGTTTCTTCATAGTATATTCCTTCTTGTTGATTATAGACTTTAGTAACTAATCTAGCATTATTTCTTACGATGATTCCATTTTCATCACACTTATTTATGAAGACCCATTTTACTCCAATTACATAAGTTTCCTTTGGGTTTTCAACCAAGGACCATAATCTATTACTTTTGAATTCATTTAGTGCATCTTGCATGGATTTTATCAAATAATCATCACCTGAAGCTTCATCAGTTCTTTTTGGTTTTTTTGGGAATGGAATGATATATGTTCTACTTCATTTATTAAGGAACTTCTAGTCCTTACAGGTTGATTTACATAACCAATGATACTATCACTGGGTTGATTCTTAAGAAATGACATATTTGGGTTTTGAACAACCTGTTCATCATCATAAGTTAGGAAATCTTATAGGGTAAATGTTTCAGAAGCATCTTCTTTTATATTATCCCTATTAGAAGGATTTTCTATTAAAGGTTGATAATGAGTTTTTGAAAACACATCTGAATATGTAGGTTGAGGTTGTTTGAATACAAAAGGATCAGTTTCCTCAAATTTAACATGTACTATCTCTTCAACATTATAAGTGTTTTTGTTGAAAACTCTATAAGCCTTAGAGGTTGTGTAGTAGCCTATGAAAATCCCTTCATCATATTTTGGTGCGAATTTGTGTAAATTATCTTTTGTGTTCCGAATGAATACCTAGAAACCAAAAAACTTAAAGTAGGAAAGTCTAGGTTTTATACGATTCCATAACTCATAAGGGGTTTTATTAATAAAAGGTCTAATGAAAACCCAATTTATAGTGTAACAAGCAGTACTTACAGCTTCAACCCAAAAATGTTTTTCTAAAAAATACTCACTCAACATGGTTATAGTTATCTCTTGAATAATTCTATTTCTTCGTACAACAACAACATTTTGTTGAGGTGTTCTGGGTGTTGAAAAGTTGTGAGTAATACCTTTTCTACTACAAAAAGTTTCAAAACCATAATTTTGAAAATCTCCTCCATGATCACTATGAATAGTTTTTAATGGAATGGTTTTCCTCATTTTTAACTTGGCCTCTAAAACTTTTGAAATAAGAAAAGCTTCAGAATTATTCATTAGAAAATAGACCCATGTAAATCTAGTGTAATAATCAACTAAGAAAAATACATAATACTTGCCCCCAATGCTTCCAGTTTTTGTTGGACCATAAAGATCCATGTGCACCAGCTATAATGCATCAGTTGTTGAGACTTCACTAACTGATTTAAAACTTGATTTATGTTGTTTTCCATA
The DNA here is from genome assembly GCA_963277665.1 of Viscum album. Taxonomy (NCBI): domain Eukaryota; kingdom Viridiplantae; phylum Streptophyta; class Magnoliopsida; order Santalales; family Viscaceae; genus Viscum; species Viscum album. The sequence continues at coordinate 1,364,316,880 of OY728159.1, forward strand.
TTGACAAGGATAAAAAACTTTTGAAGAATCAAATCTAAGCTCCGGTAGATCCTTAAATAAATCATTCTTTGAGAGTTTACATAAGTTCCTATGGTTACAGTGTCCTAACCTTCTATTCCATAACCAATAATGATCTTCTATGTCTCTTAGGCAAGGTAAGTCTTGGCTCCTAAGGGATTCTATGTTTAGTATTTAGACATTCTATTTCCTCTTGGTAGAAAGAATAAATTTTTCCTTGGAATTTTGTACTGAGAACTTATCATTCATAAAATTCACAAGGTTGCCTTCCTCACATAATTGGCTTATGCTAATGAGGTTTTTCTTACGACCTTTATGAAACAAAACATTTGAAATCAACGTTTTTCCAAGAAGAATGATATAACCGATACCAATAATTTTTCCATGAGCATTATCTCCAAAATTTAATTTTCCTCCTTTCATCTTGATAATCATTTCAAAATATCTTTTATTACCAGTCATATGGTAGGAACATCTACTGTCCATTTACCAAGTATTGTTGTTGGTGTTTTCCCTATTTTCTTAAAAATTAGAAAAAGTTAGGTTTTCAGAATCTAGACTTTCTTGGATCCAGAATTGTTAGATAACACAATTTTGGGTATCCACATTTGTTTAGAAAAATACGATTTATGAAACCCAAGAGATTGAACTCTATTCAAAGAACAATTTTTCTTCCAATGCCCACCACTTTGACACTTAGTTCAAAAAGGGGATTTAAAAGGAACAAAATAGTTGTTTTTGAAAATCAGTTTTTAGTCAGTATAACCTACTCCAGTAGTGTTTCCTTGAGGTATAATTTGAGAACACATGTTATCAAAATTTTCCTTCCCGGAGGTAAAATTTTCAAAGATCTTCTTAAGAGAAAATATTTCAGATTTTAGTCTGATGACTAAATTCTTATCCTCAGGAATCATTTCGTTAGAGTTAGATTTTTCCTCAAAAATTTTCATTTTTAAAATAGAATTATTAATATATTTATCAATTTATTCATTAATAGAATTTGCTTTCAAAAGGTTTTTAGAAAGTTTTTATAAAATCTCTTCTTTATCTCTACGATTTTTACTAAAATCTGAAATTTCATTTGTAAAAATTTCTTCCCTAGTATTTTCCTCATCTAATTTCTTAGAAATTTTACAGTTTTCGCTTCATGTAACTTGGATAATCTGGATACTTCATCATATGAAGGTTCTTCATTTTCTGAAGATGAAGTATCTTCATTAGAAGTACTATTTTAAGAATAGCAGTTCTTATCAAGAGATATATTTGTTAATGCCTCAGCAGAGTGTACCTTGGACATAAGACATGTATGTGGAAAGGAAGTAGTAGAAATGAATCCCATATTATTCTGAGCTGATAAATCATATTATGAAGATTCACTTTGTTAAGAGTCACCACCACTGGCACTCTAGGTGTAATTTTCATTCAGAACTTTCTTGGCTTTGGATCTGTAAAACTTTTTCCTATTTCTTTCAGAATGCCTCTCTTTTGATTCACTCTTTTTAAGCAAAAAACAATCCGGTATTATGTGTCCATCTCTCTTGCATTCGTAGCATGTAACTTTTAAATATTTCATATCTTTCCTTTCTTTCTTATTATACTTGGATTGGAAATTTCTCTGACAAACTATCTTGTTCATCCTTTGAGTAAGATTAGCTAACTCATTTTTTGAGAATTCACTCTCACTAGATTCGGATCGGATAGTAATCTTCTTAGACTTGGATCTAGTAACTCTCTCAGAAGTCTTAGCTTTCATGTTTTTTGAAGTTATAGTAAAAGCAAAACTTCCATTCCCATTCTTATTCTTTATTTTGTTAGAATCTCCCTTCATTCTTGTCTCATGTTGAAGAAGATTTCCAAATAGTTCATCAAATGAAATTTGAGTAACCATTCTGTTTTCATCAATAGAAGTTCTCTTTGATTCCCACTCATTGGGCATGACATCTATAATCTTGTCAACAAGAGCTTCATCATCTAGACATTTATCTCCCATAGATTGTAATCTTTTCACAATATTCATGAATCTCTGTTCCACTTTACAAATTGGCTCTCCATAAAGAAAATTAAAACCATGATACTCAGGTGTGAGACTGGATCTTTTAGTCTCAATAACTTTAGACGTACCAAAATCTATAACTTCAAGTTTCTTCCATATACAATTAGCTATTTCACAAGAATAAATTTGGCTATATATGTTCCTAGTCATTGAACACAGTAGAGTATTGCGTACCATATATTTGAGTCAGTATTCATGCTTTTCTTGATTAGTGAAAGCACTCACTTCTTTATCAGGAATTTTATATCCACCGGTAAGCATTAAAAATTTATCAACCCCGGTACTGATAACAAAAATCTTCATATGATCTCTCCAATATTCATAATCATTACCATCAAAGACTGGTGGTCTAGTAGTACTTAGGTTGTTGATAGAACCAACATTTAAACCTGTCATCTTTAAGAAAAAATTTGGCACACAAACCTGTTAGATGTGTAGGTTTGTAAACAAGGGAAAATATTCTATGTAAGAAAAAATGTATCTCTAAGAAAAAAGTGAATCCGATCTATGATTGCGAAAAACAGATTCCGAAATGTATTCAATCTGGAAACATGAATCTGAATATTAGGAGAAGAAAAATCTATTGAATCTAATCGTGAGAATAATTCAGATGGAACCAACGGTCTGATATCAATTGTTAGTATGTTAATCACTGAGTATGATATACTCTGTAATACCACACGTAGGATCGAATAAGTACAATGAGATACAAATACCAGAGGGGGTGGGGGTGAATTGTATCTTTTAAGAAGTTCCCTTAGGAAATTTTGTATAACCAAAATTCACAACTCATCTAAGTTATAAAGATTTTCCTGATTCTGGAAAAGTAATTTGGGAAATGAAACCTAAAAAAAGTTTACACAATCTAAGATTCTACCTTAAAGCATATTGAATCAAACTAAATCAGAGTATAGGTAAGGAAGTATAAGAAAGTTATAGTTTTCTTAACAATACAAAATGCAGCGGAAAAAACAATCTAGTAAAACTACAAGTCACAAAAAAGAACTCTTTTTACCCAAAGAGAAGGCTATCCAACAACCCTGGATAAGAGGGCCCTTGATTTATACATTCAAGAAAGTCTGTCTTAGCTACACCAGGGTAAGCCCTCGATATGAAGATCGGAGTCTGTCTTGCTATCCATTCAAGCCCTCAACTATCAGGTAGTCGTCACCTCTGTCTTCCTCAGAAAGGAAGCCCTCAACTTTAAGGTGTTGGAAATACTATCTTCTTATCCCTGAAATCCCTCGATTGTAATCACCAAAAATCAGAGTCGCACGAAGCAAGTCTGCACAAGGCAAAGTTTGAACAATCTATTAAAACTTTCTGCATGAAGCATTAAGAGTTGATAAGAGCCTCCCTCTCTAGAAATCACTTGAACAGCATGTAAGCATAGATTTCAAAGTTGTCAGCGTTGTGCGTATGGATCTTTTCAAATGTGGTCCTATTTATAGGCGAAGCTCCAACGGTCAGCTCCATCCCCCAATGGTCATATTTTTCCTTGAATTTCGGAGGGACCTGTACACGTTTCACTCAATCAACGGTTAGTCAATAACAAAATACACGACATCGTTTTCTAATGAAACAAGTGTAAGAATAAGAAAAACTGAAATTCGTAATGTAAGCAAAAAGTTCGTAGTCTAGCCAAAAAAGGAAATCAGAGTCTACAATAAAGGGATGTTCAGATTTTGTTTTACTGAGGAATAAATAATGAGAATTCGTAATCAGAATTCGTAATTAGAATTCGTAATGAGAATTCATAATCATAATATGTAATGAGAATTCATCATCGGAATTCGTAATGAGAATTCATCCTCAGAATTCGCAATGAGAATTCATCACTAGAATTCATAATGAGAATTCGTAATCAGAATTTGTAATAAGAATTGATAATCAGAATTCGTAATGAGAATTCATCATCACGATTCGTAATGAGAATTAATCACTGGAATTCGCAATGAGAATTCTTAATCAGAATTCGTAATGAGAATTCATCATTAGAATTAATAATGAGAATTCAGCACTGGAATTCATAATGAGAATTCGTAATCATAATTCATATTTAGAATTCATAATCAAAAATAGAATACCTTACATCTAATTATTTGTATGATTATGAGTTTTTGTACTTCAATCATAATTTTATAATTAGACAAATTTAGGATATGAATATGAAAATATAGGTAATGGTAAATTTCATTAAATAAAGAAATATTCCTTATAGAAGTAAAATATGGATTTGATTAGGTATAAGGTGTTTGTGATTTTCAAAACAAGAATGAATGGAAAAGTCATAAGGAAAACTGTATTGACTCAACAACATGCATGTGTGGGGGTACAAGGAATTTTTCAAGACATTACCAAGTGACAAATTAGCTTCTAGAAGCCCTAAGTTCATTTTTATAGGTTTTCCGATAGAAAATAGAGGATACTACCTATATAACCCTTTAGAATGAAAATTATTTGTGGAACGATACGCCACATTTCTAGAAAGGGAAAATAGTTTTATTTGAAATAGTGGGAGAAATATTGACTTCGATGAAGTTAATGATCCAGATGCACAAGAGTTGGTAAAGAAACAATCTCTACAAGAACAAGTGGAATAAGAAGTTGTTTCTGAGACATAGATACTGTGTAGGTCTATGCGAGATGTTATAGAACTAGAGTGTTATGGTTCTCTTGTCACTGAGTCAAGTGACACATTAGTCTTTGAGGATGATGAACCCTTAACCTACAAGGAAGCATTAGGAGGCAAAGATGCTGCTAAATGGAATGCGGCCCTGAATTCTGAGATGGAGTCCATGTTCCAAAATAAATTTTGGATTTTGGTAGACCCTCTAGCTGATGTAAAGCCCATTAGATGCAAATGGGTATTCAAGAAGAAGATGGACATGGATGGTGAGGTTAATACCTTTAAAACGAGACTGGTTGCAAAGGGTTTCAGGCAATGTGAAGGAATTGACTATGATGAATCCTTCTCACCAGAATAAATGCTTATATCCATCAGAATATTTCTTAAAATAGAATCCCTTAATGACTATGAAATTTGGAAAATGAATGTAAAAACTGCTTTTCTAAATGGGATGATGGTTGAAGATGTCTATATGGCTCAACCCAAAGGGTTTGTTATGTCAAAGAATGACAATAAAGAATGTGACCTGTAGAGATCCATTTATGGATTGAATCTGGAATCAAGATCATGTAATGTTCATTTTGATAAGGCCATAAGAGATTTTTTTTCTAAAATGAAATTGAGCCTTGTGTCTATTAAAAGGTTGATGGGAATGACATCATTTTTCAAGTATTATATGTTGATGACATATTAATTATGGGAATTGAGGTGCAAGTCTTACAGTTAGTTAAGAATTAGTTAAATGAATGATTCTCCATGAAAGACTTAGATGTGGTAGCCTATATTCTAGGGATAAAGATCTATCAAGATAGATCTGAAAGGCTTCTTGGGCTAAGTCAAAGTACAAATATTGACAATGTACTAAAAAGGTATAGTAGGGGACAATCTAAGAGAGGATTGTTACCTGTGTCACATGCTGTAAATATCTCCCAAAAAATGGTTCCACAATCAAAAGAGTAAATTGAAAAAATGATTAGACTCCATTATGCTTTAGTAGTGGGTTTATATCATGTATTCCATGCTATTTACTAGGTTTGATGTCACATTTTCTTCAGGCATAGTGGGTAGATATGAATCCAATCTCGGAGAGATGCATTGGACTACTATTTAAACTATCCTAAAGTACATGAGGTGTACTAATGATATGTTCCTAGTGTTTGGAGGAGATGAAGAACTAGTTGTGAGGGGATACACTAATGCTAGTTTCTAGACAGATCATGATGATATGAAATCACAGTCAGGCTATATCTTTTTACTGAATGGTGGTGCAGTGAGCTGGAGAAGGTCGAAGAAAGCTTTCGTTACTGATTCTACTGTAGAGTCTGAATATATTGCAGCTTCCGATGTAGCAAAGGATGTAGTCTGGATGCGCATCTTTATCTCAAAAATTGGTTTTGTACCTAGAAGTGCAGACCATGTTTTAGTATTTTATGATAATACTTCTGTAGTGGTGCTTGCCAACGAGCCAAGGTCTCACCAGAGGTCAAATAATATTCTTCAGAAGTTTCATCTATTAAAAGATATTACTCAAAGTGGTGATCTAAAAGTTAGTAGAGTAACCCCAGAGGACAACATGGCATACCCCCTAACTAAAGCCATTTCTCAGTAGATGCATAATTAATATGTGAGAGATAGCGGATTGAAACCTGTTAGAAGTTGGATCTAGTTCAAGTGGGAGTGTTGAAATTGGGTGACCTAGACCCAAACTGTTTTGTACTTTAATTACCACTACATGTATTCAGTTTCTTATAATAATGTGTTTATCTTTCCATAATAGTGGAGATACTTCTCCATCCACTTGGTTTATGGAAATTTACTTAGATTACCTGTCACATCAAAGGGTTATAGTAGATCCAAGGCTTTAATGAGAACCCTGATATTCCATGACAGCAATAGTTAATTAACGTACTATGGTCGAGTTACATCATTCTAAAAGGACATAGATGATGTGTGACCATCAGGTGATGGGGGCTCATAAGCAATGAGACTGTTCACATGAAGTTCGCACTTGATGATCTCTAGTAGTTGAGATCATGAGGACAGACCCGTATAATAGGAACATCACATGTTTTAGGTGTCATTGGTCATTCCTATGTATGTACATGTGTAATTATGTTTAGACATGAGATCATTGTCAATGGTTGTCGTTTAATTACGTAAATTTGATGTAAGGCGAAAACCATGGAGAAAAAGTTGAGGTGAGGTAGTTTGTATCAGGTACGTCATTAATGGCATGACATTGATTTAATGACCGAGAAAGGAATTTCCGCTTCCGAGTTTTGGAAGAGATATATTGGACCTGGTTGATTAGGATGGTTTCACCTTCATTAAATCCATGTCCATGGTAGTGGAAGGTTAGACTGTCTGGAGAAATCAAAAAATAAAATAAAGCAAGATAAAGAATGATGAAACTATTGTTGATTCTGCTTTAATGAGATATCGATGACGAATAGATTATATTTCATGGATCGTGTTTTTAGGAAGGTAGTCATTACTTTAACTTCACCATATCTCTATAGGGACCTTGATGGGTTGCTAGACCCCGCTCTAGGTCGGTGGATATTATTCACTTATATTGAGGTAATGAACTAGAGGGTCACACACAATTGTACCTTGAGAATTTTCCCTATTCGAGGAATAAGAATATAGAACTTGGTGGGCCTCTCCAAAGGGTCTGAGAAATATCCAAGTTCTGTGAATCACCAAAGAATAAATAAATTCATTAATTATTTAAGTTTAGAATAATTTTTTGAATTTATTTATAACATGTATTTACAAGTTATATAGTAAATACAACTATTAATACCGATCGAATGGATTTCAACATCCTAGGTTCATTTAAAATTAGTAGGAGGTGTGAGTCGAGTTAAAGACTCAATATTATCACGTAATATATTTATATATTATGATTAAGTGATAAATTATAAATATTATTTATGGAATAATTTTATTTGTCATAAATAATTATTTATAACACTTATAAAGAAGATGTTTATTACACAGGGGGCGGGAACCCATACCATGTGTTTTAAACATTATCTATATAAGTGAGAGAGAGGCTCTCCCCTTGGTTACTATTCATGTGTTGGGATTCGTAGCTTCACTCTACTCCTAGAATCTAGAGAGAGAGTCTCTCAAGAGAAATAAGATCTTCAAGTTCATCCATCTCAGATTGAAGGTTCTTCCCTTGCAGTGATCATCGCTGCGCTGAAGTAAGCGTTGAAGATCCATGCAAGCACCCAAATCTCAACAAATGGAAAACAAGCTGATTCGAGAGGCATGTGTGGATGATCTAGAGGGATTCGACATCAGAGTATTCGAGCAACAATTTCCAGAGTCCTGTGGCAAAATTGCACACGTCAAATCTGAACTAGGTACAGGTTCATTTTTTTCCTCTGATTAAACCTTGCGAGATCATCAGACCAAACTGGGACAAGATCACTAGTTTTGATAGGGTTATGTCACACTAGTGATACAGAAAATATTAATTTCTCGGACCACCAGCTTTCAATGTGCCATCTCGGTACCTAACAACATGGAAACCCATATCATTAAGATGTTTCACAAGATAGTTAAAACAATGGATAGAAACCCATTTAACTTGGCCATCTTATTTATCTCATGAGAACTAGTCGATGCATCGAAGAGCTATATAATGTCTGGGCTCCTCCCATAATTTCCTTCACAAAGAATTCCTCATATTGAAAAATTGAACTAAAAAATATTCCTTATCAAATATCCTTATTGAATAAAGAATAATTAATTATCAATATTACCCTAAATAATCAAATGAAGGTTATAGTATATACCATAAGTAAAACGTTATATGGTTTGGAAAATACCAATATCTATTGTATGAGAATTTGAACATTCCAGTAAATTTGAAATAAATAATTATTAAAAAAAATTTATTTTCTAAAGAGAATGTTAACAATATGAAAAAGGAAGTAATATTACAAATGTAATCATTATGAACAATATTGAGGAGAATAATCTTTAAATATATCAAAGGGTCTCATACCACTTTGAAATAATTAAATCACAAAATATAGAAACTTATGATGTTAAGGAAACTTATAATACCATGAGAATATTGGGATTCATGATATAACAATAAAATGGAAGTATATACAACAAATAAAATTGAATTGTAACATAATAAGAAATAAGTATTAATGAAATGTAAATTTAGATAAAAGCCCTTACCATTAGTTTCATTTCGGATGACCATCATTTAACATCCTATAAAATAAAAGTATGTTAATTTTATTCTTTATTAATTAAATTATACATGTTTATAATTACTTTTTTTCCACTTTTTACAATGTTTTTTACATCTACTTATACTATTATGTTTTCATCGGGTGTTTTTACCAAAATTGATCTATGTGTCAAAAACAACATTATAAGATCAACTATTGTCAAAGAGTTCATTATATAGCATATAAAAAGTAATAATAATTAAATAATTATCATAATTATACATAAATTATAAATTAAAAAATAATCATTGCATATGGTTATAAAAAATGAATCAACTTTACAATCGTGGAGACGGTAGGCCGTACCTACGCATGAGTAATGTTCTTATTTATAAATAATCATTATGGAAAGAAGGTAAGTAACACCACATAGTTAAATAAGGCTAATTAAATCATAAATACCATATTATTTTATAATATATAATTATATATATAATTCATATGATGTAAAATGGATCACATCGTGTGAAGCTGGTAGTCTAAACATCCACAAGTAATGTTTTCTCTTTTTAAGTGTGTGAAACAGTAATAATGAAAACGATATGTGTGTATAGTATTTTCTGAAACCGTAAATTATTCCTTGAATATAATATAGATTTTTAATGTTATATTTATTTTATTTAATCCATCATTTATATGTTCAATGTATAGTGTTAATTGATCATATCACTTTGAGGGGGTGGTAGACCACACATCCTCCAACGTTGTTATCGTATTAATGAAAAAATGAAACTATTAAAGGTTTGTGTTATAAAAGGATTATATAAGTATAAAGTAATAATAAATAACATATATATAACATAAAAACATAATTTACATCACAATTTCAACCTTGAGAGGTGGTAAATTAAAAATTAACAGTCATTGGTTTGTGAGCCAGTTGTTTACCATACACAGAAACAATATGTCTATTACCCATTAGACAAAGGTGTGTATAAGTGTAGGTTTAACCCATTAAATTAAATAATAATAGTATATTTAGGATTATATTGTAACATAATCCGGTAATAATTATATTTTATGGGGTGGATAATATAAATGACACTAGAGAGCTTGGAGAAGACATTACCTCTGAATTGGGTAACTATATTTGGTTTGTACCAAAAGGATTTCTTGGAATTATTTCTACCCAAAGGGATGAATAAATTTCAAGGGGAGATATTTTAGGATTATATATTGGAAATTATTGGCTGAAATTATGTGGTGTGAGAGGTGTGATGAATGGGGAGAGTTGGTGGCCTTTTATAAGGGAGAAAAAGGAAACACTTGGTATTTTTAAGAAGAAGATAAGTCTTCAGACGTTTTTACCTAAAAAAGTATTCAAAATCCAACAAAACTCAATAATTTAGTTTTTGGGGAAGTATTATGGCCATAATTTGGGGGTTTCACAAGTTTCTAGGCTCTTTTGACCCCTATGTTAATGGTTTTGTCCTTTATTATGCTTAATTTCTCCATACTAATTTTTAAATAATTTTAATCACATGCACTAATATATTTGGTAAAATTTATTTATTATTAGAAATTATAAAATATGATTATTAAAAATATTTATTCCTTTTTTAAAAATTAAAATTATATAATTGGTAGAAGTTGATTTAAATTTAATCATGTAGGCTGGACAACAATGCATGGTTTTAAAGTAAAAAATTGTGAACGTTTTCTATTTTTTATAATCAATTTTAAAATTATTTTAATTAAAATGATATAAATTGTATTAATTAATAAAAATATTATTTAATTAAACATTAGATATAATGAAAAGTTTATTTCATCCTTAAAAATAAATCATATGAAAAAGTAGTTTTGAACTAAAATTTATTATTTTTTAACTATTCATAAAAAATGAAATGTTTTAGAAAAATATAAAAAATTAACCCTAATATAATTACTATATTTCTATTAAAATATGGAATTTTTATATACATATTAAATAAAATAATGTGTAAAAATAATGATTTAAACTGGGTTCTCTATTAAATGGTATTAACATTGCCTATATAAAAATATAGGTTTTTATGTGTAAAATAGAGTTTTCTCTTCTCTTATACCTATAAATCCTATTGGATAAATATATAAATTATTTTATTGAATATATAAAATATACATTTCATTAAAATAATTCACCTATTTTAATTAATTACGTTTACTATGACAGAACACTTTTGGAGACATAAAAAATAATAATATTTCCTTTTATATCTTATTGGTTCTTATTTTCATTTATAATTAATTTATAACCAAAAAATTCTTTTTATATTTCTATAAAACATAAATTTAAAAAAAATCAATATTTTTCATAACCACTAACAAAATTTCATGGTTATATAATTATATATTAAATAAATATATTTGAATAATATATTATTATTTGGTAAAACTCGGCCTTGCTTGTAACACAAGTCATCAAAGAAGGTATCTCTTATACATAATGAACACTAACTCAATGTTGCATGAATTGAAATACATAGAATCTTTTTTAAATTTTATATATATTATAAAGTTTCCAAATATTATATTCCTTTATGTGCATGAAGTGGGGGATAGAGGGAGAATGATGAAAGCGTTGGAGAACCCGCCTGCGGGCGAACGAAGGAGAAACCCTAAATCCGACACCTTCGATCAAACTGGGGTTGAGAATGCCAGATCTTTCACCGTTGTGGTTGCGAATCGAGTCCATAGAGACGAACCGAAATCCCATGAATCTTTTGAACCAAAGCATTTCCGCCATCGCGGGCTATCAGCCATAACTTTCTCGGATGAAGTGGTACAACTACTCTCTTAAGATTTTCACTATGTTCTTGTTGGAAAATTTATCATGTGCAGGCCTTCTCTTGTATTTTTGTGGAAAACTCTTGAGAACATAGGTTTTTAGAATTTCCAGGTCGGTCTTTTGAACTCCTTGCATGTTCTGCTTCGTTTTTCATCTGAAGATGATTATTATAGGATTTGTGTGAGGGGTTCTTGGTTTTTTGGTGGTTTTTGTATGAAGGTCTTGGAATGGACAACCGATTTCAGTGTTGACTTTGAACCACCTACTGTACCTATTTGGCTAGGATTACCAGGACTCCCAATTCATCTGTTTAAGAAAAAATCCCTTTTTTCCAATGCTAGATTATTTGGAAATTCTATTAAACTAGACTTTGCCACTAAAAATTTGACTAGACCTTTTGTTTCTTGTGTGTGTACTTAAGTTGAAATTTTACAAACTTTTCCCTCGAAATTCTGGTTTCAAAATGGTTCAAAAGGTAATGTCCAAGAAGTTGTCTTTGAAAATGTCCCTACTTTTTTAAGATGTGTTCTAGAGTTGGGCATTTTATTGACGAGTGTGAGCAGGAGAAAATATCACACCCCTCCCCAAATTCAAACCAATTTGGATTGAGAAAGAAATAGCCAAAAATTCCCAGCCATCCTTTTCTATTCAGAGAAATGCTGATGCCTCCACCTCTCATCCAATTGGAGAGGCTAATGAGGAAAAGGCCCCTTTGTCAGTCTCACCTAAGGACAATTTAACAACAGTTGAGGGCTCAAATTTACACCTACAACCCTTTATGGAAAACCAATATAAAGATTTTCATCATGATGTTCATATATAAATGGATCAAAGGATGATCCTTGAACCACAAGATTTTAGTGATAAGGAAGATGATGATAACAATGTTGATAATCTTCAAATGGAGGATGACTCATTAGTTGGAATGGAGGAGGAATACATCAAATCAAGTTCTCGAAAAGGAAAAAAGCCTATCGTTGATGAGGATGGTTTTATTACCCCCAACTCTAAAAAACTAGGAAGCGTAGGGATTACTCTAAATTAGAAAGGAAAATTGTTACCCACTCCTTTCAAGCCTCTCACATTGAGTCTTCCAAGGATTCGGATGAAATGGTTCCAATTCATATGGAAGAGAACTATGACAGAAAAAAGGATCCTGCATACAAGGATGCTTTCTAGATACCTGAAGGTGAAGATGTGAGTGATGAGGTTTGTGCTTGGATGGTTGAGAAACATCAATTGATATATTAGAAGTACCTTCATCGCCAGAGTTCTGCTGATACATATCAGGATATCAGGAAAAGAATGTATATGAGGATGATTGAGGAATTCAAGAAAAATATCAACTTCAAATTTAGGGATATCCATTGGATTTGATCCTTTTGGTTATTATATTTCTTTGATTTTTGATATACATATTGTTATATTTCATTGATTTGGATAGGTTGATGGTGATGGTTGTTTTAGTCTTTACTTCCTTTTATCTTCTGCCCATTTTTTTGACTAAAGGTTTCTGGTGGAGATGCTGCTTTCCCGACATCTGGTGTCTGATTGACTGCATTCTCCTATTGTTGATGACCTTTTGATGGCTTGAAGATCTGTCGGAAGTTTTTATTTTGGAGATGCAGAAAAAGCAGGTGGACTGTGCTGATCCAGTCTGTTTTTGGATAGACCTCTGGTTTCTACCTATTTTAAATTCCTTACTTCTCTGAACTAGATTTCTGGCTGGTCGGTTTTTTTCCTCTCTGCATACGGCTTCTGATTCTGAGTTGAGGATTTTTTTCTTGTTAAGATTCATTTTGAGGAAATCATCCGTGGATGGGTTGGATTGGCTCTTATGTTCTTTATTACTACTGGTCTACCGGGCTGTTTTTCAGTGTTTCTTGGTGGAATTCAGTGTGGAATACTTCTCGAGATAGTTCTGCTCATTTTAGCATCTGTTTTCTACTTTTCAGTTTACAGTTGTCATTTTTTGAACAGATTTGACTCAATTTTCTTTCACTATTTTTCTGGCTTGAGTTTGTATTGAAACAGAAGTGTCGATGGTGAAGCCTGGTGTTGAAGAGATCCCAAATATTGCTGCTTCTATTCTTCATCGGCTCTTGGTATTGAGGGCTTATAATGTGGAGTTTCTGGACATAGATGTAACTCAATTCTATGGCTGTTGTCTTTGATGTGTGGCTACCGGATGCAGAGAGGTTCTGCCCATGTTTGGATCAATCACTGGAGGATGAAGATTAATATTTGAGCTGGATGGATTTGGAAGATCTTTATGCACTGCTATATGTTGGCGATCTAATGTGGACTTGTTCTCTCTTTGACATTGGTATGCTCAAATATTTATCTTGTAATATTTAATTCCCTGCTGGTGTAAGTGCATAACACCTCATGCTTGTATTGTAACCTTTTATTTTTTAATAAATTCCCTTGGGGGAAAAAATATTCCTTTACGTGCATAAGGTCAAGTTTCGAAGACATTATCGAATACGAGGTTCTTACATTAGAAATTCACAGTGTTACACCCCTCCCTCTTCTATTATGAAAATTTGGAGATATGAGAGAGGGTGATCGAGGTAGAAACCATCATTTGAGGACGATTATATCATAGATCGGGATTCATCGATCATTGACCAGGAGTCAATGGTACCTAATTTTGATGTTAAGATGACCCATGAATAGATAGGGATTAATATATTGGACTTCACCACTTTTCAATTTTTTTATTGTTCCTTAATTTCATTTTGAGAACTATATTACCTGAGGTTTGTCTTTCAGGTTTTTTCGAATCTATTCCTAGGTGTTTCTGTGTAATTTCATAGATCACCTGCATTTTTCATTTGTTGATCATAAAAACATGCCATGTGATCTCATGAAAACATGTTGTGTTGTTGTTCATTTCATCTCTAGTTATAAATGTGGTCCAATGGTGTATAATACATATGTACATACCTAGTGAGAGCCTAGGGAACAACACATGGGGTATGTTCTAATACATGTGTAGACACCAATTTACGATGCCTAGTATGTTCAAGTACGCACCATATTAGGAAAATAATCATGGGATGGGATGGGTATGTGGTGAAACACCCATGTATCTGACACCCCATAATGTACCTAACCACCACTATACTATGTATGTACACCATGGGTTAAATCAAAGTACATACCTAAGGCAATTTTATTTTGTGTTCACAACATGAACCCATAGTAGAGGTCATATAACTATATTTTTATTGGGGGTTTTGATTATTCTCACCATATATCCTATTTTGGATATAATGGGTGACCATTCTGATTATATTTTGGTGTATGACATGATTGTTTGGTCCTCTACCCAATTAGAGGCCATTGTTGTGATGACTCTAGGTTTTTTGGGGATCTTAATCCCTTATCGATAATTATTGTATCCAAATGATGGATCATATTAGGTTCAAGGAAATAGACCATCCTAAGGTTTTTTCTAACATAATGTGGGGTAAAACTTTATTTTTTTCGTAAATCGGTACCCTTCGAGATATGTTAATGGTTATGGGAATCCTGAAGATGGAGGGTCAGAAATTTCAATGTTTGGCCAATCATGGGTAGTATCATTTTCAAAGTAGAGTAGTTTGAAAGGTATTATTCACGTTCAAGATTAGTGAATGAATCCAACCTTCTCCTCGTGCACCTTGGTGTTGATTTTGGGTTCCCACAAAATCATCTATATGGATAGAGAAGTCGGACCTTCACTCCTTGGGGGAGAAACCTGTCATGAATGGTCTTCGTTTGAGTAATATACATCTTCTGAATTCCCCATTGCATCTATATTTATGACGATATGATATGAAGAAATATTTATGAAGAATCCAAGATTTTCCCTTCCATTAATCAATCAGGTTTTATTTCCATGTGGTGGTAGTGGATAAATTTTGGATTCAGATGCTTCTAATGAGGCAATATGGTAGGATGATGAGTATTTTTCTAAAAGGTTGGGGCCAAAGCCTCATTTATTATTAAAGTAAAGCAAATACCTCTTTAACTGGGTAGAGGGAGACTCATTACATAGCCCGAAGGCCCAGTGGGAATTTATCCCATTACATGGCCAGTAGGCCCATTTTCCCCCCAAGGGCCATTCTGTTAATAGTACGGCTAGAGTACCATCACTGATATAGTATAACATAGTACACTCCGCTACTATAGTACCCTACCACCGCTACAGTGTCCACTATTACGATAGTTCCATCACTTCTATAGTACTGCTATAAATACTGCTACAGTACCTGTGCCCAATGGGGATTGGACCCCCATTTATCATATAGGATGATGAGTGTATTATGCATTTTATTAAGATAATCAATATTCCCCTTTGGAACTATGGTCACAATGAACTTTTCCTTTTTACCTAGGTATAATTAATCATCCCATCAAATTCATCTAATCATGTGATCCACTCTTATGGAGTAGGATTGATAAGGTCATCTATTCCCCTTTGACTTGGGGTGTGACCCACTATATGTTAATCTATTCTAGTCTGTATTACCTTGCTAGACTAAGCATGATTCCTCTCTGTATAGGATATGATGTTATTGGAACCCCCATTATAGAGGTGTGGGTTTTCACTTCATGATAACTGATAGTACCATTATTATCGAATATTGATCCTAGGAGTGGCAGGAGATCCCTGACATAGTTATAGAGTTTTATTAGTTGTGTCATTGGTTGTTCAGAAGGGACATATCAAATTTAAGGATCAGTAGTCCATCATATTGTTTTTGTGTACCAAATATTTTTGTGTTTCACATGATAGTTTTAGATTTTATGACTCTTTGAGGATGAAAAATAAATTCGGTGGGCTATTTGTGTCTATAGAGTATTTTGGATCTTGCGATGATTTGGTTAATTTTGTTAGAGTTCAAATTCTAGATAAGGGTGAGTTACAAACTCTATTACTCATATAAATACCATTCTTAATTAATATTAAAGTGAATCTAATATTTTGGGTTATTAACTTATGTTCTGTTTGGAGAGGCTGTGTCTTTACATCAGTATTGTCGGAAGAGTGGTATTCCCTTTTACATGGTCAGAGCACTAGATTTCATTGACCGTGTTCTATGGTGTGTTTAGTGTGGCGTAGGGCCTCATTCAGGGCATGATGAATTATATATAATATTATATAATCACTTTTTTTTGTTAAAGGTGATTATTGTGGGGAAATCATGGCTCATGGTCTTTGGTTTTTAGGGATATTGAATAATATTTCTTTAATTAAGAAAAATCAATTAATCCCATTTACATGGATATCCATGATGGATAATATTAAATTGAGTAAAAATATATAATTAAAAAACTTATCTATGCTTCGTAAATTACACCAAATAAACTAATTCGACCATTGATCTTCAACTGATGCATTTTATAAAGTCACAAAAGTGGAGAACATAAGCATCCCACCTACATAGGTATCCTTGGAAAGCACTGAATCGCTCGATGTTCGAGAAAGATCAATATTAACTCAGTGGTATGATAATAATGTTTGAGTTGGCGCACATGGTATAACTATTTGATCTTTTATTAAATTTATATTTGATGTATTTAATGTAAATAATACTTATTATTACATATTTTTCATTATTCTTCATGACTCTAATGTAATAGTGTACTAGAGTATAGGTTGCACTGATAATGACGTAGAAGTCCCTACTGTGATGTTAATCCTAACGTTATATGGTGATATTATTTAATAATGTTCTATGTCTGGATAAAATTATATAAGGGTAAACATATTAAATAGAGAGTCTGCTATGAGTACTCATTTGTGGATGAGGCATCTTCTCATAAAATTCACACTTGGTAATCTCCAAGATAAGAGATTATAAGAATACAAATGACAGTAAGAATTATTCATGTTTTTGTGAAATAAAACATTCATATAAGTTTGTGTGTAATGGTACATAAGCTTTAAGATTATCATTAACTCATTTCGGGACTCACACAATTTTATTTTTTTTGATGAAAATCGTAACCCCAAATTAGTTTATAAAATATTTTTTACAAAATCAATTTAATCTTTTGGATATATTTCATTTCATGCAAAACTGAATATAGATTGGGTTAAATGAAAGAACTAATTTTGGTTTGTATTTCATGTAAAAACAAGTTAATAGTATTCTACATGAAACAATTAGACTAGATTTTGGTACACACAAAACTATGATTGGCTTGTGTTACACACAATATCATGTTCCTTCAATATCTTGTGTTACACACAAGACCTAGTTTTACGAAACTACAATGTAATATTAATATTAATGTTATAATATTATTATTTCTTCCACCTAACCATTGGAACGATGGTTATGATTATGATTAATAAATATTATTAAAACATGGTATTCACATGTTTGTAATAATAATTACTTGGGGACCTCTTTACTAGAAATGAAAATAGAACCCTTTTGAAAATATAGGGAATTTTTTTCAATAAATTTATATTTCGGAATTCAAACGTGTTTTACCCCAATAAATTAATTAATAAAATTTAATAATGAATTTAAAGAAATTATATTTATTCGACTATTTGATGTTCATCATATGTTTCTTCAAGACACGAGATAAGAATAAATTAAATTTTATCCGTAATGAAATATATTATCTTCAAAAGTATCATAGAAACTAGACTAATGGAAAAGGGTCCTATGGGGTGTTGGGGAGGATTTTAGTTCAATTACTCCCACCATATTATATGTGTGTGTTTTTGTGATTTTTTTGTATATTTGTAGTTCCCCTTCCTTGAAAATTTATAAAAATATTTATTTATTTCAAAAGGTAATTTTATCACCTTTTAATGAAACGCCTATTTTGAATATAATTTTTTATACTTTTATAAATTTAATCAGAGAAACAAATATTTTTTGAAATCATAATATCCAAATTTATTTTGGGTAATTTTCTCATATGTTTCAAAGAAGATTCATTTTTTGATGAATAGTAAAAAACAATAAAATTTAATTGAAAAATGCTTGTTCTGGTAATATATTTATATAGGTAAATTATATTTTAAAATGATTTTTAAAAATATTTCTATAATTTATAGAAATAATAATACAATTGAGATCATTGGAATCAATTTCACTTTGAAATTGGGCAAAAAATCTTTTCAATCATTTGAACATTTCCCCTTTTAAAATATATTGTCTCATCCCATCTATGTGATTAATTTCAAATTAATTTATGAAAATTATGTGATTATAATGTTGGAAAACATTTTAAATATTTTTAATTGAAAATATCTATAATTTTTACTATGTTCAACCTAGTTTTTGACCGAAATTATTAGTGAATGTAATTAAAATTAGTTACAATGATTAAGGTAAATATGAGTTTAGTTAGTGGTTAAACATTAACTTAACTGGAATCATAACATAGAAACATGTTCCAAATAAATTTAATAGAAATAATTTGAACTTATAATCTCATTTCTAGGAAATTTACTATTATGTGAGGGAGAACATGTTAGGGATTCCTCCCAATATTGATTGACTTTTTATATTTACAAGAATGAAACTCCTCCACCACTATAAAAAGGAACTCTCCCCCATCACTTATTCAAACCTATAAAGACCATGATCTCATAAAATATATATGAAAATTACCTCTCAAATTACCTCCTCTCATACTAGAATCATCAATTTGGGTTGAAATCTAACCATGTATTACCTTTGGTCCAAATCCAAATGAATTATCCAATGAATAGGTAACATTATTCAATAAGAACTTATATTTTATTTCTTTATCCACCCCCACAATAATTCTACTCCATGATTATATAATAAACACATTATTCGCAATAAACTGATATGTATTTATTTTATGATATATGGCTGCAATTTCAAACACCTCCATCAAATGAGATACACAATCATTGTTCGTGTGTACGAAGGACTACTACCTCCCTAAGAGATGTCATTCATTCTTCCATTACCACCTTTAAATGTTGGGAATAATTATGAAATTACAATTTTTATATTATATTTATGATGAATTTATGCTTATTTTATTATTATATTACATATACCTTCATGCTTTCTATTTGTTGGTAAAATGATATTTTCGTTTGTCGATGTGTGGACTACTACCTCCTCAAAGAGATGTGTTTCATTCAAAATTTACATGAAATTAATTGAGGATTGGATTAATAAAAAAATATGATATATGTGAAATAATAATTATATTTTTATGATAATATATATATATAATAATAATATATGTCATTTACTTTATTTTTCTCAATATGACAAGAAGTCGTAAACAACATTCATACGTACGTATAGCCTACCATCTCCTTGAGCAGTGTTTTTTATTTTTTAGTCTTATATGTTATATATTTTTATCAATACATATATAAAGAATAAATATGATATGTATTTAATTTTTTATATTCTTCAATCAAGTAAATTATCATCTATGTATGTAGTTCAAAAATAACAAGTCAAAACTTATAAGAAAAACGAAGAGGATATTATATAGAACATAACTTAAACAAGGATTTATTAATAAACTGTTAATATAATGTTATCAACTAATCATATACGGTATTATATATATTAATGTGGTTCTATTATATATATAAATTTAATAAACTTATATTTATTGTATAGTAGGTCTGAAAATGTATAATGAAACTCAATACTTATGGTAATGGTTTTCTCAGCAAACTTTTATTTCTGTGAGATATATGTAATATTCACCCCTATTCTTATTGGGTGGTGTATATACATAACTATAAACTTATATTTTATTAATTTAATTTATATAATGATATTTAATGTTTCAATTGATGTTATTATTTCACATGGATCGTGATTCAAACGTTACTCAGGCAGTAAAGGGATTTCTTGTCTTACATTTATTTTTTCCAAGACTTATGACTTACTAACCACTTGATTATTTAATGTGGTGTATATTATTCTCATGAATGTATTATTTGATTACTATAAAAAAATGTTTGGTTATTTATGTATCCAATTTATGATCTCTATTTCATGGGGTTTTATGGTTCAACGGTAACCAAATATATAAGTTAATTTTGTCTCAATTTTTTGTTATTTGAGACACATGTATTATTATGAACATATATTACTTTACATGGTGTATATACTTCACATTTACATTCCATACCATGAAACCAATTATTTTCGTTATATATTAAGATTCATGGAATATTTTTCTTTCATGGGCAGTTTGATTCAATGTTACCAAAGTGGTAAGAGTTTATTACTATAATCTCATAATTTATGGGTATTTTTTATGATTATGCTTCCATTTATTAATTATTATAATACACCTCTCAGGGAACCCCATGAATTTTATTTTCATAGGATTATTTATGATATCTAAATTTAATGGTACCATTTTCCACACTTTTGTACTTAATATAATTAAGAACGTGTTCTTATGAATATATGACTTTATATCTCTCATCGGCTAGAAACGTTTATTCCTTAAAAATAATTTTTTTCGAAAATATTATCAAAAATTTTATTATATTCTCCAATTATATTTAAAAACACTCTTAAACATGTTTTAAATTTTTTTAAAAATAATTTTTAAATATTAATCTTCTTCTTATTTTCATATCAAGGAACTTTTTTAAACATTCTATGATGTCAAATGAATGTTCAATATATACATATTTATCTGACATCATAACCATAATTTCCTTGAATCATCCTTTGAAAGTTTACAAGAGTATTTTTTATGATTTTTTTTAAAAAATATTATGAAAATTTATTTTTTAAGGTATTTCCCAAATAAAATGGGTTTTGAATTTTTTTGAAGTGTTTTAAATAATTATAAAAGCTTCATTTTTTATGTTTTAAATGTTATTTTCAATGACTTTTCTTTTCAAAGTGTTTTATGTTTTATAATAGTTTTAAAATTGGAAAGGATATTTTACTCAAGAAATATTTTAAATTATTTTAAAAGAATATTTTATATATTTTCAATAATTGTTTCAAAGAAAAGTATTTTGAAAATGATATATTCCTTAAAAAGATATTTTCAATGAAAGGTTATTTTCATTATGAAATTTTCCATTTTATCATTCAAAATATTTTCCATATTAGACTAAATATTTTAATATAGTTTATGATTTACATAGAATATGATCCATTGGAACCATTATTATTGTTTTATTTCGTCGGTTATGTTTAAAATAAAATGTTTTTTATAAAACCCATTACTATTATACTTGTTATAAAATGATAAAATGATTTTGAAAATAACTTTATTTTAGGGGTTATTATATGATTAAATGATAATGATACATTTTTATTTTCATAGGTTATGATATAATGAATATTTTAATATACCAATTTCATTTGATGGGAAACGATATGATTTTTATGAAACCCATCTCTTTTCATGGGTCATGATATGTTGAATGTTTTATTATCTTATGGCACAAGAGGATATAATTATATTATGTGACTGGTGGGGCCTATATATCCCTCCAATTCAATGGGTAATGGTAAATGGTATCTGATCTAAAATGGAACATAGGTTGTATCGTAAAGTCAAAAAACAAGAGGTTAAACAGTTTATATCCCAAGCCCATAATAAGAGAGTAAATTGGAGGGAATCCTAGGCCCATAATAAGAGGGTACTTGTGAGGGGATAAAATATCATAATAAGGGGGTACACTGGAGGGAATCCCAATCCTATAACAAGAGGGTATATGGGAGAAAATACCATTCCCATAACAAGAGGGTACACTAGAGGGAATCAAAAGCCTATAACCATAGGGTACATGGGAGGGAATTTCAGGCCTAAAACAAGATGGTCCATGGGAGGACATCCCAATACTGAAGCCATTAAATATGTGGTTATCCCAATCCTAACAAGAGATGTTGTTCTTGGTAGGTATCCTTGATATACTATTTTCTTTGATTATGGGTATTCCAAAATTTTATGTCTAATTCCAATGTTATTATCTCATATCTTAATCCATATATTATTTTATGATTCATGTATTATAAACTACCAATATTTATACCATAATTCACATCTTTGATCTTTTTTAGGATGGGTAAGATCTTTTAATGTTATGATCCTCATATAATACCCTCATTTTTATGTTATTATTAGGAACATTAGTATTCTTCCCATACTAAGAATCTAAACTCAAATATTTATTTTGTTTTATATCTAAAGGTTATTAAGAAAGGTTTTACGTATGATTACTAAAAGGGATGATCTTTATGAGATATGATGAAGATCTTCCACAAAATTATAAGAATGTGTTCGAATTTTCCCAAGACACTAAACAATTAAATTATTTGGTCATGAACTTTAGTAATACTCTTAATATTAATCTAAAATTATATAATATCTATGTATATTAAGCTAGGGTCACTATAATGGTTATTGAAGGAATTTTTTAGGAAACCATTAGAAACTAGGAAGAGAAAACATTTGTGAGATCCCTATTGAAATTTCGAAGGAATATTCTTGTGATGTATCTAAGGATAAGACTAAGGTTTCATATACATAAAATAATGTGTCATGATTTAGGAATCAAATAATTAAATTTTCATGATTATGTTGTTTTATTCTATGATAAGTGTTTCTCACACAATGTTATCGATTCTTATTCAATAGAATTAACTTGAATAATCTTGGTTAACATTGAATTTTTCATATGTGGAAAATATGTGAATTATGAATATTGATTTAATAAGTGGAAATATCTTTAATAGAATGTGGAATGTGGCATGAGTATTTGTTATGATATTGATGATAAAGTGACTGTGAATGTCAGGTGAAAGGTATTGTATTTTATAACAACAATGTTCACCTTAAACATAAGAAACATGAATATTTCGAGGTTAAGGAACTTTAATAAATGATTCATATTTCATATTCATAGAAATTGGGATTATGTAATCTGATTTTAAAGCCTTAATAATACTTTAATAATTAAGTTAGATGATTGAAATATATATGTATTGGAATTTAAGAGTTATGGATTATGTAGTATATGTTTTCTATTAAGGTTTTTCAATAGTATATTTAATGGTGTTGGTGAACTAAAAACGTGATCTAATGGGAAGGTGATATTTTTATTAAGGTTAGGTAACCCAAAATATGCTTCTGATGTTGATAAAATTGTGTTTATCATGGATACAGAGATGATTGATAAGGATATAGTAAATTGGAACATACTGATTACCATTAAATAAATGATTGATTTGTTGAAAAATCACTCTATGTTATCATGGATGAATTTTATTATTTTGTATTAGAGGAATATTCCACATAATCATTGGAATGGTGATGAATTCATTTTTTTCAATATTGTTGTCTGGTAACTAATGTTATTACAATGATTAAAGAGAAAACACGATAAAGGTATTGAAATGTTTTGTATGTGACAAAAAAGAGATACATTATGATATAAGGATGATAAATTATTTATGTGAGTTGGTGACCTTATTTATAAAGTGTATATTTTCATCATATCTTAGGGTTATGAGGTTAATGATTTATAGAGTGGTTTAAGTTAAACATCGAATGAGGGTTTAGTGATTAAACTATTATATCACCATATGATGATTGATGAATATTGAATATGATGTGGTAACCATTTTGGTGTAATGATAACAGAAGACAAAAGGAATTACATGTCATTATATTTTTTGGATCTCATGATCTATTAGTAAATTAGGAATGAAAAATTCACCTTTATTTCTTGGAGTAATAGATGAAGTTGAAATAGAGGAAGAAACAACAAAATTGTGATATTGTGTAAATGAAAAGGAATAAAATCAAGTAAGTATATTTCCATATGTTATTAGATATAAAAATAATTCCTTATTTCATATAAGTGGATATGGAAGAATATTTATCTTAATACCTTTATTTTTTGTAACTGATCATCTTGTAAATCATGATAGAATTATGGTTTTGAAGCCCTTATCATTCCATTAATCATTTAATTTATTATGATCACTGACCTCAATCAGACTATATAATTAATTTTAATTTTATTCCATGAATAATATTCTCTTCCCAGATATGTTCTTTTATGTTTAAACCTAGTTATGATTTTCTTTGGGTAACTGTTATGCTTCTGATTATTTTTAATGAAAGTTTTAGTAATAAGTTTTTCGATGTGGGTTTCAATGAAATAAACATTAAATTATTAAACCATTGAAAACTATAATGAATTTTGAGGTGAAATATTATTTATTGGAGGTAGGATATAAAACCTATATATTTTGTGAAATATTTTTTTTCAAATTAAATTATCTTTTCAAAAAATTTCTGTTCATGTAAAACTGAATAGACATTGTGTTATATGAAAGCACTATGTTGGGATTGAATTGCGTGAAAAAACATAAGTATGTGCTACAAGAAAAACTTATATTATCTTTTGGTTCCCATAAAACTATGTTTGGATTGTTTTAAACAAAATGTTGAGTTCCTTCTAGAACCTTCCTTATTTTACTAGAGCTAGTTTTACCAAACTACAATGTACTATTAATAATATTATTCCAATATTATTATATTTGAAAGATGTCTAATTGAATGGTGATTATGAATAAGATTAATTAACATTATGAATATATAGTCTTAAAATGTACATAATAATAATCATTTTGTTTCTTATTAACTAGAAAGGAAAATAATCCCCTTATGAAAATATAAGAAATCTTTTGCTAGAAATCTATATTTAAGAAATAAATCATATTTTACCGCTGTAATATAATTAAATTTTTTGATAAATGTTTATAACTAAAATAAATATATAGTAAACTATTTAATATTCATATTATATGTCTTCTAGAAAATATATGACAATAAATATAATTTTACACATAAAGATATAAATTTTTTCAAAAAGGACATTTGACAGCCTTCTAATGGCACACTTATTTAAAATCAAAAAATGGAATGTTTTATCTGTTTAATTTTAAAATATACAATTTCGTTTTTAATATTTAATATAAGAATTTACTTTTGGTAAATTATTGGTGTCTTTCAGAGAATATTCATTTTTTCATGAATAGTGAAAACATTGAATTTTAATTGAAAACTGTATTTTCATCTATTTTTATGTATAGATAAATTGTATTTTAAAATAATTTTAATTTATATTTAGATAAATTATAAATCTATTAATATAATTTATTTAATTTTAATGACTTTAACATTGAAATTTTATAAAAAATCATTTCAAAAATTTGAACATTTTCATATTAAAAATTGTTGTCTCATCTCGTCCACGAGATTAATTTAAAACAAATTTTGTAAATATTATGTGTATATAATCTAGGAAAATATATTATATATTTTTAATTGGAATAAATTTTAAATTCTAAAAATTTCAAATTATATTTTGACAAAAAATATTAAGGAAAGTAATTAAAATTAATTAGAACGATTATTGTAAAAATGGGTTTACATAGTTGTTAAACATTAACTTGAGGTGCCAAATAACATAAAAGCACATCAAAAATCGATTTTATATACATATATATAAGAAATAATCACTTTTATTGAATATGGGCCATTATTGTAGGCACATTATGTAAGGGATACAACTCAATAATGTTTACCTTTTTATATTTACAAGAATGCCACTTCTCTTCCACTATAAAAGGACACTCACCCCCTCACTTATTTAAACATATATAGCCATATTTATCATAAAAAAGAATAAAAAAAGTTTAAAAACTTCTATAATATCATTTTTTACCTTTTATAAATAAGTAAATTATGATTTATGTAAGAGGGTCAAGAATAACATGCCAAAACATATACAAAAAAACAAAGCTGGTATTACTAAAAATGTAACTTTAACAAGTTATTGTTAATAAAAGGATAATTTAAAGTCATAATAAAATAATATATCACATTATAGATAATAATATGAATATTTATTATATTTATAGTAAAATTATATTTATTATACATGAGTTTTAAATGTGTATGAAGAAATTCAAGACATAAGGTAAATGTTTTCTTAACTCAATTTTATCTCTTTGAGATATATGCTATATTAACCACTTATTATTGTTTTGTGGTTTATATACTTCCATATGAAATTATATATCATTTATTTACATTATTTAATTATATTTAGTGTTTCGATTGATGCTATTATTTTTTATGGATCAATAATCAAAAGTTACATAAGTATTAAGTGGACATCAATTCTAAATTTTATTTCGGTGAGACTTATTCCTTATTCACCAGTCATTTCATTTTTATGTATATAATATCCATGAATTTACTATATTATTATTATAAATATATTTATGTGTATTTAAATATCCAATTTATTATCTAAATTTCATGTAGTTTTACAGTTCAAAAGGCACCAAATTAGTAAGGTATTTTTGTCCAAATTTTATTTATTTGAGAAACATGTTTTGTTATGCACCTAAATTATTTCAAAAGTTGTATATAATGTTCGTTGAAATTTTATATAATGAATATTTTTATTTTATGATATTTTAAGCACCATTTTATGTTACTCTTTCTTGGGTACTTTGATTAAAAGTAACCATAGTGCTAAGAGTTGATTTCTATAATCTCACCATTTATCAAGATTGTTTATTATTTTTATTACATTGATGAAATATTATGATCCATTTCTAAATAAATCTCCAAAATTATTTTATCCAACATTAATTAGTGTTATATTAATATAATGGTACCATTTTCCTACCCTTATGTACTAAAGATAATTAAGAACGTGTTTTTAAGAAAATCCAACTTTATCTCTCTCTTCGGTCATAAATAATTATTCTATAAAAAAATGTTTTTTTAAAATGTTTTAAAAAATTTATACTATTTTCTTATGATGTTTAAAAGATATTTTTACACCTGTTTTACATTTTAATATTTTCTAAAAAGGAATCTTCTTTTCATTTTTTGATTGAGTCACTTTTCCATACTATTTATGACTCAAAAGGAATGTTCAACATGTATGGATTTTTCTGACTTCATGACCATCATTTCCTTGATGCTTGATTTTCACGTTTACAAGATTTGTTTTGGTATAAGTTTTTTTCATCATATTATAGAAATTCACGGTTTTAAAGTTCTTTTCAAATGAAATGGTTGGTGATAATTTTTTATCTTTAAAATATTTTTTCAAAAATTTTCAAAGATTATTTAATATGTTCTCAAGGTTATTTTCAATGATAAAGGACATAAAAATGGTTTATGATTTAAAAATTTAATCATAAAGTGGAAAATAAATTTTCCTAAATAAATGTTTTAAATGATTTTTAAATCGTATTTTATTATTTTTCAATGTGAGTTTCAAAGAAAATGATTTTCAAGATGTATTATTCCTTAAAGAGTGACATTAAAAGAAAGCTTATTTTCCTTAAAAAATGTTCCATGATATATTTTAGTATAATTTGTGGTCTCATATGAAATCCTTTGATATATTTTATTCTTTACATGGAATACAGTCCATGTAAACTATTATTTGTCTTTCATTAAATGGGATATGTTCAAAATGATAAGTCATTTAGGAAACTTTTTCCTCTTCAATAGGTTATAAAATGATAAAATGATTATGAAACTCACTTCCTTTCATGGGTAGTTATATGATGAAATGATTACGAGACCCGTCACTTTTCCATAGGTTATGATATGTTGAAATGTTTAAGATACCAATTTTATTTCTTGGGTTAAGATATGATGTGTATGAAACCCATCTAATTTTAGAGGTCATGATATGATAAATGTTTTATAATATTTTAAAACATGGAAAAATGATATTATTATATGAAGAGTGGGCCGTATATTCTATCTATTGAATTGTGTAATGAAAAATGGTATATGAGATCAAAGGGTACATGGGATGTTGCCAAACAATGATAACTAGAGGGTACACGAGTTGTATCCCAAGCCTATAACAAGTGGTTACACTTGAGGGAATCCCATGACTGTAACAAGAGGGTACACAGTAGGGAATCCAATGATTAAAATAAATGGGTACACATTGGGGAATACTAATCATGTATCAAGATGGTATAAAGGAGGAAATCTCATTCCTTAAACAAGAGGGTAAATGGGAGGTCATCTTTATCCCGTAATAAGAGGGTACATGGGAGGAAAACCAAGACCAAAACTAGAGGGTATGCAGGAGGACATCCCATTCCTAAAGTAGGTATATAGTTGATTATCTACATTATAACATGATAGAATGGTCTTAGTAGGTATCCTTGATATATGATTTTCTAAATTTATGTGTATTCGTCAATTCGATGTCTTATTACAATTTTATAATTTCATAGATTTTCCATTGATTTTTTAAAATTATGTCTGATTAACTCCCAGTCATTACACCATAATACATTTAGGTTCTCATTGATATGTTTGATTTGATCTTATAATGTTTTTCTCATTCTCTAATACCATTATGTTCATGTTATTCTTACATATCTTACTTTATTACCCTTACAGTGAATATGAGCTCACCCCTTTCTTATGGTTCAATTATCTATGTTAAGAAAAAGGGCTATGATTGGGACTACTAAAGGGGATTATATTTAAGAGAGATGTTTAAGATCATTCATCGAATTATAATAATGTGTTCCATGTTCCCAAAGACACTAAACTATAATGGTCATCAGGTATGTAATTTTGTAATGTGTGGAATATTCATTTTATATTATGTAATATCCATGTATGTTAATTTCGGGTCACTATAAAAACCAGGATAAAATATGTTCATAGTGAGGTAGGTTGCATTGGGTATGTCAATATTAACTTCTCATTAATGGACATGTCGATGAAGGAATTTTTACTTCTATATTTATGGAAGACAATATCTGAGAAATTTCATTAGAATGGAGGCATCTTCATAAAATTCCATGGTCATGGTGGAATGAAATGTTTATTTCACATAGTAAAATAAATATATCTCGAGCATATAGGTTGGAAAGATAGATGTCCAAACCTCTTGTTATGATATTAAGAAAAATGTATTATATTACATAGTTAGTTTTCATATTTGGTTTTCATCATTATGACATTAAGTTCTTTATCTTAGGTTCATTGACCTATTTCAAGATAACATTTATGGATTTTAGGTAAGATAACTTAATATATACTATAAATATAAAAGATGGTCACAAATTAAGTGTTTTTATGATCTAGATTAAATTCTATTTAAATTTAATTAATTGAATAAATATTATTCTCAAGGATGAGGGAAAATTTTAAAAATATTTTTTCGAGTTCATATATTTATTAATGAATTAAATATTGAAATTGAATATTTATTCGATTTTTCAATAAATTATATAGGGTTTCGAGTAAACCAATACTGTGTTTGGTTAAAAAAATATTAATTAATAATATGGTTTAATAATATTTCTTATTTCACAAGTTGGAATGCACCATAAAATAATAATTTTATTATTATTATGTGGAATGGTGTTAATTAAAGGTTGTATTATTTTTTTAATGGATAACATGCCATTGAATAACCATTTAATCAAAAACCTAGATCTATAAATATACGGGCATGTCTACTATGATGGATATGAAATCGAAAATAGAGAATTGTTTCAGACATAAAATTCTCTATTAAATAAATTGGTGAATTTATATGAAATGATAAAATTTAAATAAATGGATTACGTATAAATGTTTTATCCCGCATGGTAAATTAATTAATTAACATCCACTTAATAATAAAAAGACACCTAATATATAAAGGAACATAAAATTTATTCATAATAAATTAAAATACCTCAATTAAATATTATGTCATATTTGGGATTCTGTTACTTTATTAGAAATGAAAGCCTTATAATGAAGTTTTTGGTTATCCCTTGGTAGGACACTTACTTTAGACATGGAGTAATTATGATGGTTATGGGTTGAATTTACCATCTTACATCAAGATAATTTTTCCTCGCTAGAATTGATAAAACTTGGAGGCAAGTGATGAGAAAAGAATAACTAGGATTTCATGATAGGGGTGTCCAATCAATTGATTATTGAGCTATAAGTCAGTAGTTGATAAATTCCTTCCTTCCAAAATACCATCATTTAGCTTGAAAACCCCTAACTAGGGTTATGTGAAGGATTATATGGATCCATTCAATAAGAATTTCCAAGAAAATAGATATTATTATTTCAATGGTGAGGGATATCTGGACTTCATAAAATATTGAGAGATTAATAAAAAATCTCTTAGTTTATTATTTCTCATATAATATTTAGTCATGAAAAAAAACTAACAATATTATATTAAATTTTAGATTAAAATGTAATGATCGCTATCTACACTATCCATACGATCATTATTGGATATGGGAAACCTCATCACCGACGCTAACTTCCAATAGTGGTTTTGATGCCTTTGGGATGTGCTACACCATGAATGAAAATATTAAATGTTAGAAATCCTAATGTTTGATCTTTCTACAAAGTAGGTTAGTGATAAAGAGTTTATTATATATGAAAAAAAATTTAGTGTTGTAGATGAAATTTAATGTTTGACTCTTCTATATATTTCTAGTGAAATATTGAAGTATCATGAAGACATGGATGTGTATATCATGATTGAGAACATCCATGGAATTTAACAGGAGAGAGATACATATGAATTGTTTGATGTATTCAAGGTTCTATTTTAGAGAAATAATTGAGAGGTTTTCTGAGTTGGAACTCATGTAGTGAAGATTATTTTATATATTGACAATCTAGTTGATTTAGTATTTATACTCTCTGATGAATTCAGCATTGATTTCATTCTCAAATAATCCCCTCATTGATTCTCTATTTTTTTAGATATTTTAATATTAACAACATTATGAATTCTCTTTCAGATCATATTACTATCATTTTCTATGTAGATAAGGATACAATGAGTGAAAATTCAAATGTACATATTGTGAAAAAACTAAAAGGGAAAGAGTAGTGATATATATAAAAAGTGTCTTCATGCCATTCCAAGAAGAGGAAGATCAAGGAAAAAACCAGTGTGTTATGTATTTCTCATGGTGTAAGAAGGGTCAGTAGAAGAAAAGCATCCCCCCTGAAGAAGAAGATAACAAAATATTCTCACGAATTTGTTATCGAGGGAAATTTATTTATTTCTAAAAATTGGATATTTGATACAACATAAGGTGAAGAAATATGTATTGGAATACAAGAACAAATTAAATTCATAAAAATTGACCACAGGTAGATATAAAAGTAGCCAATAGAGATAAACATAATTTTGAAGCTATTAGGGTCTACCACCTCAATTACCGAGTCGAATAATCATGGTTTTAATGGGTTATTATTATTTACCTTTAGCTACCAAATACATTATATCTATATGTAGGCATGATATATATTGATTTATTTTAATTATAAGAAATTAATTTTTCTTATTTTATAAATATATATTTTTTATTATAAGGGTCATTAAATAATAGTATTTTTATGTTGGATTACACAAACCATGTAATGGAAATAAATAATGAAAATTCTTTACATGACTCATCCACACCCAACTATGGAATAATCAGAATGTTTTTTAAACACAAAGTCAGATGAATAAATTATTCCATGATGGATATTTAGATTCGTTTAAACTAAAACCATACGGTATTTGTCATGATTTTTTACAAGATAAAATGAGCAAATGCCCATTTAGTGAAAAATGTGAACGGGCCAAAGAAAATATTAAATTAGTTCATACATATTTATGTGGTCTATTTTTTATTGAGGTAAGGGGTGGGTACTCATGCCTCATACCTTTTACCAATTATTTTAGTAAATTTGAAGATTTATACATGATGAGGTAGAAGTAAGTCTATTTTGAAAATTTTAAGGAATACAATAATTAAGTTGATAACAATTATTGGTATGATGATTAAGAAAATACACTCAGATCATGGTGTAGAGTATCTTAATAAATGATTCTTTGACTACTTACAGAATTTTTGGTTTCCTATCTAAACTCAATCCTCTATAAATAGATCAGAAGAACAAAATTATGTGTAAGGAGGAACCAAAACTTTTTTGACATGGTGAGATCAATGATGATTCATTGAGTTTTTAATGATACTATTTTGGATTAATGTAACAAACAATAGTGAATATACTAAACCAAGTGCCAACTAATATGGGAAATGGTACAAAATAAAGTATATGTAATAGAAATAAACCCATGTTATCATACATACATTTGTGGGGTTGTGAAGAATTTTTTAAGACCTCTTCAGGTATAAACAATTCACCCTAATGAAAAAATATACCTTTATAGTATACCCTAAATAAATGAGGGGATATTACCTATATGATTTATCATAAACAAGTACCATTGGAATGATACACCATAATACTTAGGAGGGAGAACATCTCAAAAAAATATCGGGGAGTGAGATTTAATTTTTTGAAGTTGAGGTTCAAGGTACACAAGAGTCTGAATAAGAACTAATTTTACAAATCCCCATGCAAGAAAAAATTATTCCAGAGACAAAAGTCTTATGCAGGGGTATAAGAGTGTTTAATGAACTAAAATTTTATGGTGAATGTATTTTTTCCTAAAACCAGGTATGGATTTTGTTCGATCATCTAGTGGATGTAAATATAGTTGGTCAGAAATGATTATTAGAGAATAAACAGGAAATGTATGCAAAATTCATTACGTATATTACATGATTGGATACAAAAGGGGTTTAAATGGTTTGGGAATTGACTATCAAGAATCCTTTTCACTAGTAAAAATGATAAAATCCATCAGAATTATAATTTCCATTATGGATTACCAAGAGTATAATATTTGGAAAATGGATTTCAAAACATCCTTCCTTAATTGAAACCTTCTAGATGATTTCATTATGACACAACCCAAAGGGATTGTGACTCTAATGGATCCCAACCATTTATGAAAATTTCCATAATCGATTTAAGTATTAAAGAATGTATCTCTATCATTGGTCATTCAATTTGATGAATCCATAATATAATTATGTTTTATAAAGAATGATTGTGACCCTTATGTGTACAAATGGTTTAGTGTGTGTGAAATATTTTTACTAACAATATATTTTGATGACATATTACTCATTGTAAATGATATATCATTCTTATATTCTGTTAAGGTGTGGTTGAATAAATTAATATTTATAATAGGACAGGTCAAGGAAGAATATATTATTTAGACCAAGATTCAATTTGATATATCTAAGAGGATTGTTGACCTTATTAAAAGTACATACATTAACTGAATACTGAAGTGATTTGTTATAGAATAGTAAAAGTGGGAATTTTTATATTATCACTGGGAATTCATCTATCTGGGAAAATGTTTCGAAATACAGATGGGGAAGGAAATAAAATGGTATGGATTCCATAAATAGTAGTGATTAGGCCAGTCCTATACATTATACTATGTACTAATCTAGATGTCACCTACATATTAAGTGTGGTAGAAATATATCATGATGACCCTTGTGATATCCATTAGATTTAATTTATGAATGTTCTTAAGTATCTGAGTTTTACTATGGATATTTTTATGGTTTATGGAGGATATGAAAAACTAGTCATCATAGGATATATATATATATATACTATTTTCCAAACTAATGAAGTTAACATGAATTCAAAAATAAAATACATATTCCCATTGAGTAGAGGTGATATGAGTTAGAAGAGATACATTTGGTCTGTGGTTGTAGATTATTCAACATATTTTTAGTATATTATAGATTATTAGGTAGCTAAAAAAATAGTAAGGATGTGAAACATAGTCCAATATCTTGATATGGTACCTAGACATATAGATCATATCACACTCTATAGTGATAATAATGTAGCGTTGGCTCTCACACAAGAGCTTAGGTCACATCAATGGATAAAGAACATACTTTAGAACTATCATATCTTGAGTGATTTTTCTTATAGTGGCGAGGTTGCAATGAGTATTATTTCCATAGAAGATAATATGAAGTACATATGGATAAACTATTATCTCAGTAGAAACATGATTATATTGTGAGGTCTAGTGAACTAAAAGTCATAGCTGGTTGGATCCATTCAATGTTGATGTTTCATGGACATGGTGTCCTAGGACCATCTATTTGTATTTTCATTTAATGTATATTCACTATATTGAATAATAATTAAACTGTTTATTACATATATATCAATTTTCTACATTAATCTAATGTAATAAAGTCACAGATTATATGTCGCATTGATATGATAATACTAGTTCCCCAATGTGATGGGAAACTAGAAGTGCTATGACAATATTCTAAAATGACGTTATATGGTTGGATAACAAAATATTATGTGAAAAATAGTACATATACTATCACGAATGAGTGCATGTATGTGTATGAGGCAGGTTTTCATGATTTTTTCTCTTGATAATCTCTAAGATTGGAGATTATGAGAATAAACCCATAAGTTGGAATTTTTCATGTTTTTGTGCCATCATATATTCCAATATACAAACATGTCTAGAGGCCCATAGACAATAATAAGTTTATTAATTCATTTTATAACTCACACAAGTAGATTTTATGAAAATATCTGTGATGACATATGTTCACGGTGAGGTAGGGTATATTGGGTGCATCATGATTGACATATCATTAATGGATATGGAATGGAATGATTTATCCCTTCTGTCTTTATAGAAGTTGATATCTATTACCTTTAATTTAAATAGAAATGTCACCCTAAATTATGTTTCCTTGGTGTAATGATGTGTTTTTTGGAGATAATCAATGAATGACATATTGTCCATATAGGTTGGTTGCATGGATGTGAAACATGCATGATGATATATTGTGACATAGAGATTATATTACACAATGAGAATTCATATGTGTGTTTTCATCACAATGATAGTAAGTTATTTCTCTCTGGTTCCACGTCACATTACTCGAACACCTAATAATAGTGATAAATAATACCACAGGGTCACACAATAAGTGTTTCTGATGATATCAATTATATTATATTTGAATTTAATTAATTGAATATATATTATTCTTAACACCGGGATATAATATTAGCCATGTTTTATTGATCAAAACTAACTATTAATGAATAAAATATTTAAATAAAATATATTTTTTGGCATTCAACAAAAGATGGAGGAGTTTGAATAGACCGAGACCATGTTCGATGAAAAATATTAAATAAAAATCCTACCAAAAAATATTTTTTTAGTGTGCAAGTTGGAACATACAAAAAAATAATTTTATTAATAATATTATTTTGTTTCATGGGGTTCACCGATATTTATAATATTATTTAAGGTGTAACATGAAAATAATAATTATTTTAAAATAAATAGTAGCTCTATTAATATAAGGATTTGTCTATTATGCAGGTTGTGCAATACAAAATAGTGAATTGTTTCACATAGTGATTTCTATATCAACACCTTCTTCTATATGCCTATTAATAATGAGAAATAAATGATATATTCTTTCATGACCAGATGATGAGTGTTGAAAACAAACAATTCAAGATAATCAATTCACCAAGCTATCACACAATGATTGATTTGTGTTTCTTGGAGATCAAAGGAGCATGTATGAATAAAATCAAGATGGATTTTATCCTTGGATCCTCAGAATAAAAAGAAGGAAATATGAAAGGGTCTTATTGGATGATCAAAATTCACATCTAAGAAATATTCTTATCCCATTTATGAATTTATCCTAATAATAAATGAATTAATTATAAATTTTAAGTGCAAGATCTTCACTGGTGGATACAGACATTGAAATTTTAAAAATAATATTAATATATCTCCCACCAATGGACACTTCTATAATTCCGAAAACAAAAATACCTCTTACATGTAATAAGAAGGTGAAGGATTTCATTCAGGTATATGATATTTTCAATCATGTTTAATTATACACCTCACCATAGACATTATATGGCTATATATATAAGTCTCAAGGATTCCCCTTAGGTCACATCATTTATTAATGTGTTAAAATTAATGAATAATTTAAGTTGAAGATATATATAAAATATTCATATGGATTTTTCAACTCTCCTATGTTTCATCTTAGTAAATGGTGAATAAATGATAGCTGATATGGGAAAATAATAAGTGAAAAAGTTTATCATTTCTCCATAGTCATAAAAATAATACGAAAGAAAATCAAAATTTTCATGTAACATAATATTAACTATATATATTTCAAATATATTTTGAGGATTTATGTTATATTCTCATAAATCTCCCACTTTCACTAAATACTAAAATCATTTCTTCAATTTAACTTTATATTGTATCATATAAAATAACTTGTGAAACAATAAAATAAAAAGATTTTACAAAATCTCCAAAAAAACATTTTCAAAACTATCATCAACATTACATTATATTAAAATATATTAGACACATGTGTAAAACAATCCAAAACACTATTTTATTAAATCAGAAACACATTTTGAGCATCTCTCTGATTTAAACCCAATCCCCATTCAGTCAACCATAAGCATTGATCCGAGGGGCCTTTATAGCATTTCTAACAAATATGAATATATAGATCCATATTTTTAAATAAATTGGCTCTTATTACTAAGAATAAATGATATTCAATATATAATGTTATTTAATGTGATCTCCATTAAAAAATGTTTCCTTATTTCCATGTCTAGCAGTCTGTGTAATGTGAGAAAGTTTATTATCAAATTTTCCCATTGTCTAAGACATCAAGTGTCCTTTGACACAATGATTGTTAATACCATATATCCAAATCACCTATTCATGATTCTATTTGTATAGATTAATATATCTATGAATATATCACATTTCATTCATTTCTATATATAAGAACATCATATATTCCTTATCTGAATAGATATATAATATCTTGGTGCTACCATAATCTCCTAAATTCTATCTCAAATGAGGTAACAAATGTGATACTCATCATAAGAGTGGAAAATAACAACCTGATTAAGCTCCAACTGATGAAATCATCAATAATATACCCAAGAAACTCAGTTTTAGATTAGTCAATATGTAGACTTTCAAAATAAAGGTATCAATGTATGACAATTCTTAAGCAAGTTTTCTCTCCAGCCTCCTGTATTGGGAAATCAAATATGATCCATACACCCCTTGTATATCAAATACATTTATCTATGACACTACGTGTGGAATACATAATATTAGATTTAGTGAACAGAAATATTATCTAATTCTTTGTTCTATACCTCATAATCATTTTCTGTTTCTCTATATAAGAATCCCACCCACACAAACTTTGACATTTCATCATAACATATAACACTACACTATAAAAATTCATTAGGGAAAAAATCGAAGTCATACTTTGAGAGTTCAATTATCATTACACTTCACAAAATTTGTATATATATATATGCATCTAAAATGAAATAATGAAAAAATGGTGGTTTCCTTTTAATATGATACATTTTAATATTTATAAACTCATTAAAAATAGTTATCAGAACCATAATAAGCATTAGTTTTTAATATCATATATGATATGTTGTAATATCAAACTTATGTGTTCTATACTCTCTATGTTTTTAACTCATTACATAATATCTAATCCATGGGACATCTATATGTTACCACATCACATCTCCATATGACCACATAAAATCTCTATATCACCAGATAACATATCTATGTAACCATATTATAAAATCATCCCACAAAACACTTTAGTGATAAATATCTTAACTATACGATATTTTGAATAATTCTTATATGTAGAAATCATATTGAATACTTTTCAACTTAATGGACATATTCATACTTATTATCTTCACAAAATTATGAAATGATTTTTTATTTATGTTTACTGCCTAAATTTCATTATATTTTCATTATTATCATATTTGGTACCCTATTTATTCAAATTAATTCATTGATATAATGTAACTAAATACATTATTGTTAAAAGATACTCCAAAAATATTTTATTAAAATGTAAAAAACCACATTTTTTTTGTTAACTAAGGAATATCTTAAAATTTAATTGTTCATCCATACACTAAACTTAGTTAGGATATCATTTTTAACTCACTTTTCATTTTTAATGGTATAATAACTTCAATAAATATTGTCTATCATTTTTCACAATAACAAAACGAACCTCTTTACATTCTTTTCTTTATCATCAGAAATCCTAAACCCTTTTTGGACCCTGAGTAAAAAATTAATTAATAATAAACAAGTTTAATCATTTAAAAAATAGTGATATCAACTTTTTAAATGGTAAATAAATTTAACACTTTAAAAATATATTTATCCCCACACATCTTAAATATATTATCATTTTTAGTGGAATAAACATTAAATTAATATTGGTTTTATCCATTATTTGTTAAATTTAAACCTTTATATGTTTAACAAAACTCTTAATATTCTCTTAGACACAATAATCATCTCAAAATATATTTCCAAGATAAAAAACCCTTTTATGTTAGGAAATAAAAAATATTTCCTTTAAGTAGGAATATTAAAAACATTAGACATTATTTCCATATCATATATGGAATTATATGTTTTTAAAACCATTTTCATTTTAAAATAAGTCTTTATTAAAACATTCCACTTATGGGTGGTGTGAACACATTCACAAATTTTTCAACAATATAATCAGATAAATATTTTATCCTAGATAACATAGTTTTATTAATATATTCTTCTTGAGACTTATTATAGTGATTTATGAATCAAAAATAATATGTATATAAGTAATCATATCATAATTTTTCATAACAAATTTTTATAATAGAACATTTTAAAATATTAGACAAAGGAAATGAGATAATGATATATGTATTTTACCTTAATTTATTTAATCTTGATAAGATTATATATATTTAAATAATACAAATTGTTTTTATGAATGAAAAATAAACACTCAAACCAATATTCATTTTATTTTTAGCTCCTATATATTTACAACACATTTTCAAATATACATTTGGTATGAAATAACCTTAAAAATAAAAGAATTAATCTCTACCACATCCATACTGGGAAAGGATATTCCAAAGAGTATTATAAACTCCTTCATATATATCTCAGATAATTTGATAATATTGAATTATTATACTTACTTTATGAAAAACCTATTTTTTAATGACCTTGAATGGATTTTTTAGGAAATATTATTGAACCCTTTAACCATCTTTTTTAATTTTTGTTTGAACTTTTACTTATTGTACTCTCTTTAAAATATATTATAACTTATACATTATAATCAGAGTCGATATATATTCCTACTACATTGCGAATATCTGGTAAATGTTCTTTGAATTCAATCATATTGTTTGAACATTTCCATGGATGATAATTATATAATTTCACTAACCAGAACAAACAATTTTTTTTATCCATCCTTATAGTATGTTATTTAACTAAAAATATCATAACTTGTTTATCAAAAATAACATATCTCATTTTTTTAATCATGATGTGTTTTTCTGTTCTTCAGAATAGAATAATGAGATAAAATAAACATCTTATGATTATTTTATCATTGATTGAATAATCCATGTTGTCAACAAAGACAATTCTTTTCTCCATTACATGAAAGAAACCCTAAAGATCCTAACTACAATTATTTTCTCCTTTTGATCTTCTTTATATTTAAAAAAATCTTTAAAACATACAATTGATATCATATATCTTTCAACATAGTATAATTTTTTAATATAAATTCAAAATCATTAACATAACATTTTTTCACATAATATAATATAGAAAATTCAGTCCTAATGAATATATATTGACATACCAAATTATGTTGATTTTATAATACTAAAAATATATACATCTAATTATGTTGATTACATGAATGGAGTCTAATATTCTTTTGTTCTTTTTAATAATAATGCCTTTGAAACAATAAATTTATCACATTATGATTCCATAAGCATCTGGATTCACTTGTTTGAATAGTTTGAAGACATGGTTACCCAAAGAATGATTTATTCTAAAACATGGATGTATTTCCATTGAAAACATTTCCAAAATAACTAATTATGTATAAGAAATTTAATTAAATTACTAGTATCAGATATCTCCTTATAGAAAATTGATCCAAAAGATTAACATAATGATGATGTTGATATTTATCTATAATAAAAGATTTTATTAGATCAGTGTCATCTATTATTGACCATTTAATAAAGACTATTTTTAAATTCAATTCTACGAAATTGATTTCCCATTTTAAAAAGTTCTTTAAAACCATGAGATTCCCAAGATCCATATTTTACTAAAAAATTACCCTGATTTGGTATGAAATTAAATTCTTAGTTATTTAGGCATAGAATCATCCTAATAATATGATATGTGATTATTTTATAGTTTATAAGGAAATTTTTGTAATATTTAATATTGATGAAACTAACAATATTCCTATGATATCTCAAAACATGGGGTTTCCCATCTTGTGTAACACAAAGAAAATATTCCAAATAGATAAGAATAAGTCAATCAGGGGAACCCATTTTTGTGATGAATCTACTCAAGGAGATCTATAATCAGTCATTAATATATTTACAATTATTGGAAATCCATGGGTGAATATTTTTTGTGTGAATCTACCCATATGGATGATAAAAGGTATGAAAAGAGACACTTTTTACGAAATATCACACTTAGTGTTTAAAGAGGATTTATGGTCACTATCTTTTCTCATTTTATCCCTTTAATATTCGAATTATTCTAGTAATTTTGTCTCATGTCATATGCCCTCTTCCAAATAAATATTTTTGAACCATATTGATGTGTAACTCTTTAAAAACCCAACAAATTTATGTTGCATAACCAAAAATAAAAGTCAAACATATTCCTAAATATCCCAATGAATCATATTCATGAGGTAAATGAAAAATTAATGTAAAGGATTTGATTTATCCTCAAGATTAACTTAAAATTATATGATGATTAACCCCATAAAACAACCTATATTGGGCAGACACCTCCACCTTGGAAGGTATTTCAGCTTTGTAGTACCCCCAATTTCAAGTAGGTAACCCTTTATTTATTATTTTTATGTATATAATGTTTTTGGGTGATGTTTTGGAGTATTTAGATAAGTATGGAATGTTTTCAAGGATTTTCTAAGGGTTCATGGTGGGTGTATGATTTTTTTTGGAAATTGAAAAAATATGAATTAAATAATTCATAATGATACATGGGTTAAAGAGAAGGTACATGGTTAGGTGCATGGTTTGTCCAACCTATGCAGTCCCCTAGAAGAACTCATGAATATTGAGGTAGAGTAATTTTCAATGGTTAAAACATAGTTTTTCTAACCATGTATACCATCCATGTGAGTGATCCCTTAATAATGATGATGGAACACTGTTAGCACACATTTTCCTAACCATGCGACTATCATGCATGGTTTAAAAACAAGATCCATGAAAAATGGATCTTGGTTGAGGATAAGAAAAGACCATAATTTTTTTATTCAAAATGGTTTTACCAATACGCTAATTCATCTGAAAGGTATAATAGGCTTCACCCATCAATCCATAGGTGATCTGAAGGCTTCTCTTTGTGTGTTGAAGCTATTTTCTTGTGGTAAGTAATTATTTATGGATGTTTTGTGTGGTTTTACTTAGATCTACTTCTCCCCTTCTCTCGGTTTCTTATATCTAGTCTATATGTGGATATATATAAGGGTTTTAATTTTAGTTTTTAATTTATTTTCTTTTAGACTTAGGGGAGGAGATATAAAGTAGTATTTTGGCATTTTAGACCAGTTTTGTGAGCATTGTTGTGTCATTATTTTTTTTCAAAAAACTCATAGTAGGTGGCTTCAATCTAGATTAATATATTTAGAAAATGAAATATTATTTTCAAATTAATTTTTTCAATGAAATTGGTTTTCAAATTGTAATGAATGTTTTGTTAAAAACCCACTTTGGTTACAATTTATAGAAATGTGGAAATTTGGTATTTTTGTGGAAAGTGAAATTGGTAACACTTTTTTAAAATGATGATTTGAAAATGTTTTTTTTGTTTTGATCCATGGAAAAGTGTTTTGAACAAACTGTTGGTGTTATTGAAATTATTCATTAAATGGTTTTTAATAAAAGTACTATTTATTGTAATGGATGACTTGGTTTTTTGGTATTGGTTTTTAGAAAAATTACAGCGTGTGTTCATGTGCATTATGGATGGATAAGGTTATAAAGTATCCCCCATCATTAGTGGGATGTTTTGGGGATAATAATTTCCACCATAAAAAATGTTTTATTATGTGATGGCTTAGTGAATGTATGGCTCACCATTCCCAAGTATTGGGTGGTCTAATTTTCATGCATCGTGGGATGTGTGGATATGTGTAATAAAATTTGTTCTTCCAAAATTGATCTCTTAGAACTATTGAAAGTACTGTTTGGTTGTTTTCGATATAGAAATTGATTTTTTGGAAACCTATTTTGATTTGGAAATTTATTTATATTCTATTATAAACTATATTAAAGTGTTTTATGTAATTGTTTTTATATAAATGTACTAACATGTTATATCCTAGTGGAGTGAGTATGGAAGTCATTTGGGGAAAGCCTACTGGGTTTCATTACTCGCCCCTACTTTGGAACATCGGTTCATTATCAAATATAATTTATCGAGACCCAAGTAAAGGTTAATAATCACACTTCAGTAGTGGTTCTTCATTATTCTTAACCATGGAGTTGGAGTTGGAGTTATATCTTGGAGTTATTTTATTGGGGATTTCAATGTTACCATTTGTTTTGTTTTCAATATATACTTGGATATTGATAGTCTTACACAATTTGTTTTAGTTTGGGTTTTATATCAACAATATTGTTATGTGTTTTTTATATTGATATCATACATAATGTAGTGGTTTTTGGTTATGGAATGTTGAGTTGGGTGGTTTATTTTTAAACAGAAAATCATCCCCTATTTGTTAATGAATCCCTTGACATTTATTTCCATCCTTTGGAATCATGGGGATGTTGTTTAATTCCAATTAATATTTTCCCCATGAATCAAACCAATGAATATGGGAAATATGTTACAAGTTGTATCAAACATGGGTCTTCCAAATATCTTTGTGAAACAATTAGTTTTTAGATCTATCAGTTATAAGTTGAAATTCTTTTTGATCTATTCCTTTTGTTGGATGGTGGAAGGGAGTAGGATTTTCATTACCTGAAATGTAGAGCATA
This sequence comes from Viscum album, assembly GCA_963277665.1. Classification (NCBI taxonomy): domain Eukaryota; kingdom Viridiplantae; phylum Streptophyta; class Magnoliopsida; order Santalales; family Viscaceae; genus Viscum; species Viscum album. The sequence goes on from OY728159.1 coordinate 1,364,360,808, forward strand.
AAAAGACATAGATAAAAATTTTATGTTTAACTTAATGATACCAGGAAATTTGGTACATAACTTCTTTGGAGACACTTATTAGATTTGAAATCCCATTATCATGGGTTTACCCAATGAGACGATCATGAAATGTATTATACAAATGGATTTCCATCAAGATATCATCTTTAACTATGTTTAATGATTTATAATATCGTGAAAATATAAATTTTTTTGAAAAAATATTGAAATTGTTTTAAATTTGTGATTTTGAAAAAGATAATGGTTTTGGTATTTTTAAAATGACTTAATTTTCATAAGCATGATGGAATTTTTAGAAATGGATGAAAATTGAAATGATGAGTTTTGGAAAGCAGTGTTGTGATATATGATGTCGTATAATTTGAAACCATTAATACATAATTTTCTACAGAGTGAGATTTATGAAGAATGTTATTTTTATAGAAAATTAAACCCTGTAGGAATTGTTGAAACCAATTAGAAGAAGCTGTTGAGAATGTGGATTAACCTATTCTATAGATGAACCAACAGCTGGTTCAGAGTTTTTTGTCATGACCCTTCCTAGTGGAGCCTGTACCACGACTCCCCAAGACCGCCTCTAATATCCCAGGGGATAGTGACTATCACTGAGTAAGAATATGAATAACATGGGATGCATTTTCTATATACTTGTACGCACACACACATCTCCAATCCCACACCGAGGAACTGTCAAAACCACTAAAAAAATGCATGAATATGAATATCCCAACTAATAGAGTACGATAGGAATGTAATGTGTGTTAAAGTAAAATAGGCCAGAATACAAGCCCACCCAAAAGAAAGAGACTATAATCTATAATGTACAACCTATAAATGATTTCAGTACTACGATTTCTGCTCGAATCCATTAGAACACCTCAGAAAACATGAACTCACGAATCTCTATCACGTTCATGTCCACCCTGAGCTCTGTCAAAAGTTTTCTCATTTTTACAAGACACGACACATTTAGGAAATGATCATGTAGTTGTGAGAATAACAATACTTAGTAGGGCACCCAAGACCCCAAATTAATACACAGTGAAATGTTATAGTAAGCCCTACATAGTATATGTATAAAATACCTATTACAATAATATCTTCATGTACTCAAACCAAGACTCATAGTCTTGTGGTAATTCACAAAGACCACCTAACCACCCTAGGTTTTCATTCCAAATATTCCCCATGAAATCATCTAGGACAACACAATCCTAATTCTGATATAAATGATAATGTCCATGCAAGATGTACTATTTGGCGGGAATCACCATGAGAGAGATACACTGATGGATCTGAAGAGAGATACAATACACATATGAGGATCAATTATTGCGCCATGGGGTGATCTAAAAAAATTCCTTATGGATTAACCCAATAAGTAGAGGATCGGTGCCTTCATTGTGTTTGTCACATCGATACCAAGATCTCTACCCAGGGCATGATGAATGAATAGTTGATTATACTTCTACCCTCTACGGGGGGATTAGAACATCTCTTTCTAGAAATTCATAATGAAGGGATCATACTCCTAGGATTAGGAAACGATATAACTAATCTTTATAGGGAGGATGTGGGATCAAACCCTTAACGAAATGTATCCAAAATATGATTTAAATGTGGATCATGCCATATAGAAGAGAGTACATTGTGTGTTGTTGGGTAGCACACAGTTTCCACGACCCTGGGTACTACCTTCATACAACGAACCATGCGAAATGTACATGTCATGAATATTAGAGTAAACTGAGTGTATAATGACCTACACACCGTTCCCTTTCATCTTGGGTCTGCCCGTGTACCCCAGCCATGTGCAAGTACACAGTTTCAACCCGTGTCCACCTGCCCGTGTACCATTACATGAGGTAACCCATGTATCCGGTTTGGGTCTATCCATGTAGTGGATTACACACTGTATAAGAAAATAGTGTAGTCAATCTATTCCCGTGTACTCCTGGAGTGCATGGGTAGTAGTTCATTGATGAACACACACCGTGTAGCCCATACCACATTCCATGTGATCTAGAATTTCTAGAACCACATGCTTTTCCCCTGAGCACCTCATCCAATACTCTAGGATTAAATTTCATGGACCATTCACCTTGTTACATAGTATTTTATCCCACCTCAACACCCTAACATATATTTGGGGTGTTTTGGGTGTCAATCGGCTCAGAAAACAACTTTTAAAACAATCGATTAAAATCATCCAAAAAGTGGTAACTCCCAAATTTCTTTGATTTGTCCATCGTAGTCACCGTCACACCTACTTTTGGTAATCCTGATGTAGGATCATCAACTTTGAATCATTCTTTCATGAAATGAGGGTGAAATTACCATCTATTCATAAGATACATATAATGAAGAACACTTGGGGAAAATGGGGGAAAGATATCACATTAAACAAACTTTAGGACCAATACTCAACCATTTTTTATTCCAGCCTCAATCAATTCTCTTATTAATGATCAAAAAGCTAAATAAAAAAAATCAACCCCAAAAAATTCATGAAATAAAAACCCATCCTAAAAAAATGATCGATCTGTTGGTCTACCTGTCTGTTGTTTGGTCTATGTCCATTAGTTATTATTATAATTGGGAAATAATAAATTTAAATAAAAACATTCTACCTTGGAAATTATTATTTTCCATAGAAGATCAATTATCATTGGAGAGTCTAATTAAGAATGATCCTTGCTCCAAGTTTCTCCACCGTCCACTGAGACATTTCTCCAAATATTCATTCCAAAGAATCTATGGAATTTTCCAAGGTTATGAGTCTAACCCTAGGTCCCCTCCTAATAAAATAATCTAAAATAGTAAATGAAATGTTTCTTTTCTTGGAATTTTCAAAATAAAATAAATCATAAATTATTTTTATTCATTAAATATCAACAAACAATATTATACTATAGACATGTGTCATAAAATTTTAAACCTCTCCATGGGTGAATTCACTTATATGAATGTAATATTGAACTCAAATTTCTAATTCGGGATCCCACGTAGAATTTATTTTACCTTTTCAAGAAAACTGTGTTTGCGTTCTATTTAATATTTTAATATATTCAAGAAAATGTTCCATGTATACTAGGCCTTGAAATAACATGTTGTCTTAGTAATTTATCATGAAATAATTCTATATAATATTTAGAAGTAATACACAGAAAAATAGAAGACATCACATTCTCCCCAACATGGGTATTTACATCCCTGATATGCCAAAAAGAAAGGATATACAAAAATATGTGGGTAATGTGCATGAATATGAGCCTCTGACTCCCATGTTCTCTCTTGGATATTCTCATTCTACCAACAGACATGCGCCAAGGGAATCTCTAATCCACATAGAATCCTCTCCTATCGATCCTTGATCTCCACTGGGTACTCATCAAATGTCTCCTCATTATCAATATCCAGCTCCCCCAGTCGATGAAGAGGGATGGATCATGCTTGTATCTTCAAGGTTGTGAAATGTGCAAGACATTGTGTTCCTGGACCAAATACTAGGGTAGAGCCAGGTGGTACACCACCTCGCTAACAATATATAGTATCTAAAAAGGGTCATTAAATATCAGAGATAACTTGTCACCCCGACCAAATCTCTAGAATCCCTATTGAGGTGAAACATGAAAGAACACATGGTCTCCTACCATGAACTCCAATGGCCTCCACCGCCTGTTAGCATAAGATTTATGATAGATTTTTGAAGTCTTTTTCTTCTCCTGGATGATATGCACCTTCTCAATTGTATCTCACACTAACTGTAGGCCCATTAGTGATGAATCTCCATGGTCGGTCCAACAATGTGGTGACCGGCAGGGTCACCCATACAAAGCCTCAAATGGTCTCATACCAATGGTTGAATGCTAATTTTTATTGTATGAAAACTCCACCAGAGGTAGGTCATCCTGCCAAATATGATTTAAGTCCATCATGAAAGCCCACAAATTTCCTCTAGGATCTAAATGGTCTTATCTATCTGGTCATCACTCGGGTGGTGAATTTCCATGCTCAAGTGTAACTGAGTCCAAAACACCTCCTCCAATCACATCCACAACCATTATGTGAAACAAGAATCAAAATAAAAATCCATTATTGATGGGAAAACATGGAGTCGAACTATATCCTTCATGTGGAGGCATCCTAAGTTCTTACTGAACTCTGATCCTAGATAGCTAGGAAGTTGGCCATCATGGTGAGTCATTCAATGATAACCCAGATGGAATCATGTCCCTCAGATTTTTGTATTAAACCCACATTATGTCTATCGATATCCCATCCCACTTTCATTTCAGCACCTCAAGGGATTGAGCTAAACTCACAAGAACATGGTGGTCATCCTTCTCCTACTGGGAAATAAGGCATCATGAAACACACTATGCCACTGCCTTCTTTATCATTATCCATCAAAACTGACATTAGAGGTTCTGGTACATCTTTTCCACTACATGATGTACCACCAATGGGGATGTATGAAGCTCTTTCATAACCTCCTCCCACAATTCCACTTGTACAACTATGCATCCTCTTAAAAGGATGACCTTCTCCCCACAAAGTGAATATCCATTAGGTACATGTCCTGTGGAAATCTAAGAATGTAGGGTATCTTAGTTGGTGTCCCCATGATTTTCCTCCATAAATATTCTTAAGAGTGGAGGGGTGAAAACCATCTATTAGAGGTAAGATGCTTCATCTCCATCGACAAAGGAAATCTGTGATGAAACAAAATTCTAAAACAGATTGATTACAAACTGTGAAATAGATTTTTTACTGATAGAATATTCCACCATGTTCCCCTTACCATAATTAGATATAATATTAAATTCATTGTCCTGGAGGAACTCTAACCATCACCTCTATCTCAAGATTATATCCTTCTAAGAGAATATATACCTGAGTCTCTTGTGATCAATGCAGACAATAAATTGTTCTCCTATCAAGTATTGTCACCACATATTCAATGAAAAGACTACCAATTACAACTCAAGATCATGGGTTGCATTGGTTTTCTTATGTGGCCTCTACTGGTGTGAATAATAGGCAATCACCACTTACCTCTTCATCACCACACAACCATGCTTGGTCACTAAATTATCTGAGAAAACTATGTGCAAAACACAATCCTTTGGTAATATCAAGATTGGGTCACTCATCAAGATCTTCCTCAACTGATAGAAAGAATGATAACACTTCCATGTGCACACAAAAGGATACCCCCTTTCAAGTCAAAGCTATAATAGGTGATGATATACTTTAGAAATTAGGTAAGAATCTATAGTAACATCCAATTATCACAAGGAATCTATGTACCTATGTCACACTCCTAGGTGGCTCCCATGCTAACACTGAATCCACCTTGGCTAGCTCTACTGTCATTCCATCCACTGAGATAACGCATCAGAAAAAGTGAATTTACAGAAACAATAACTAACAATTGAAGAGTTTCCCCTAAATATGGCGCACTCTGAGTACATCCAAAACCATCCTTAGGTGTCTCTTGTGCTCCTCTTCAGACACTGAGTACACAAGGATATCGTCAATGAACACTACTATGAACCAGTCTATATAAGGACGAAAATCTAGTTCATGAGTCCCATGAACACTCTGAGGGTGTTCTCCATGACAAATTGGATCACCAAGTACACATTGTGACTATAGAGGCATTTGAAATTCATCTTCTGTATATCACTGTCACGTACTCACAACTAGTGAATGTCTGATCGAAGGTAAAACATTGATAAACATATTTCCCATATCAAATGATCAGCGAGTTCATAGATCCTTGGTAGTGGATACTTGTTCTTCAAAGAAACCTAGTTTAGGCATCATTAGTCCACACACGACCTCATGCTTTCATCTTCCTATTTGGAAAAAACAATTGGGGTTACCTAGGGTGTAATGCGGGGTCTCACAAATCCCTTCATATATAAATCCTACAACTGCACCCTCATCTTGTAAAGCACTGCTGGATACAAACAATATGTTGGTGTTGATATCAGTTTCGTACTGGGGTGTAAGTTGATGAAGAATTGTATCTCATAGTGGGGAGGTAAACCTGGAACATCTCTTGGAAAGATGTCCTCATACTCCACCACTGCTTCTGGGAACTGAAAACTCATAACGTCAGATGCTCTATGGGTCAAGCTAGCAAACATAGGAGTTATTGGCTATACCCTCCAATTACCGAGTCGATTTTATACTTTCTAGGTTTCCTATTCATCTACAATGTAAAACCTCACTCCATCACCATGAACACACCGCACCCTTCGCAAAAAATAGTCAATATGGTCATAGAAAGAAGATAACTAATCAATACCTAGAATGATGTTGCAAGGTCATGATGCTACCACAAAAAGGTTCCAACCGAAACTCTCACCACCAAGGGTCTGATTACACTGTCGTCATATGTTTTTCATTTTTGAGTCTCATCCCATAGGTGTATCCAATAATAAGGGTCGTGTCAATGGTTCTACCAGAATCTTAGTGTCTCATACATGGTTTGTAGAATGAAAGGAATGTCTGGAACATGAGACTATCAGTATGGTAGATACAATATAAAAGACAAATACCATACCTCAAATCATCCCTACTATATAAACCTCGACCACATGTAGTTTTCCATACCCTTATCCTTAGCTCCCAGAGCCTGGTATGTCCCTCTTGGGGAGGGGGTGGTAATATGTCAAAATCCTGACCACATTGTGTAGTTCTCCCTACTTCTATGCAACATCCACTACCAGATTGTTCTTCTTGGTCTTTTCATTGCCTCTGCCTTAGTGATCTAGCCACCTTCTCCATTTTATTATTAGGATGGGTTGGAAAATTTTGAGCGAGATGTCCCTTACCATCAAATGTGTAGCATCACCTCACCCTAGGACAAATGGATCCATCATGAGAGCCTTGAACCATAGATCCCCTACAATGAGGCTTCATAAAACGTCTCCCATATCCAGATCCCTGAGTTTGAGGTCAAATCCCAACTTAATATGGCTTTCACCCGCCTTCATGCTACTAACTACCTCTAATTTCATCTTCTCATCCAAGAATATTTAGACCACAAAAATCGCTCGAGCAGTATATCAAAAGTCAGAAATCATAGATGTATGAGGCTGGATCAAATGTCACTATGAAGACCTTGCTTTATGGTCCAACCCATGAATTAAAATTCTTTGATCATATCCATCGAGTACCTGGAAAGGTTAGTGAACCTCTAGGAATGGTATTCCCCCATCAAGATACCCTGGTAATGCTGAATAATATCTTATATAGACATTTATCTCAGCATAACCTGTGATAAATCCTATATAAAGAGATGAGAAAACTCTGTCCGTGAAAGAGTTTCCCTGTAATGAGTCTGCATGGCCAAACTCCACCATCGCCCTACTAAATGCTGAAGATGGCTCACTGCCAGGATCACCATATTGTCCATTGGTTTCATGACTAGAAAAAAACACTGATCACTACAACAAGATATTCATCATCTTCCTGAGGTTTAGGATCTCCCCAGAACATGAGGCATCTCTATGTCAAAAACTCATGGAACATGCTCAACCTACGCTCCTCATCTATAAGAACTACGGGTAACACGTTCTTGTCCATAGGTGGTAGTATAGATGGTACACCACTTGGAGGTGGCATCTAGGGAACTATTCCATATATCGAAGACTCTTCATTAAGGGGGTCATCCTCAGGATCGAGGATTGAATCTTAGTTGGTATGCATTGTAGAGGCATCCTGTAATAATTTAGATGTAGCAAGGTCAATGAGTATATCTGGAGAGATGACTCAAGAAGGAAATGGAAACCACAACCCTTTAATATATGATTCATGTACCATTATTGTTTCCCTGCATCCGGTATTCTCATGTTCCTAGTAAAAAAGTAGGTTATTAAAGTCTTTGTGTAAGGATATTTCAGCCACCCACAGCAACACTAGTGTCCATAGCCTGAAATCCGAACTCGAAACACTTAACATTGTTTATCCAAGTCAATCTCACAGAATCTTGGTCCTATGTTAGAACTGACCACCTTTGATACCACTCTATCATGACCCATCCTAGTGGGGCTGATGCCATGACTCCCCATACCCACCTTTAATAGGCTAGGGGATGATGATAATTATAAAGTAGGAATATCACTATCATGGGAGACATTATCTATGTAAATGTATGTGTTCACGTGTATCTAATCCCATTAATGATGAAATGTATAAACCACTATGAAATAAATGCAGGAATACCACTATCCCATACAACATAGTACCACATGAGGGTAAAATCCAGTAATGTAAAATGGGATAGAATACAAGTCCACTAAGAAAAGAGTCTTTAAACTACAAATTCCAACTAATAATCTAAATAGGTACTAGGACTGCTACTCGAAGCCATAGGAAGACCTTGGCCTTCCTGAACTCAAAAAGGTCAATCAAGTCCTTGTCCTCCCTAAACTTCAACCAAACATTTCTCATTTTCACAGGACATGACACGTGCGGGAGAATATTAGGAATGATGAGTATAAAAATACTCAATATGACACCCCAAACCATAAATAAATACACAAAGGAAGGGTACAATCATTTACACATAGTATATGTCTATAGTAAATATAACAAGAAAATAAAAATATACTCAAAACTAGATGTCTAGTCTATAGGTAAGTCATAGACACTACATACCCACACTAGGGATTCTGTTCAAAGATTCCCGAAGCATTCATCTAGGATAACACACTCCTAGGTTTGATAGCACTGATGACATCCATTAGAGAGGTATTGTTCTTTGGGAATCATAATGAGAGAGACACACTGATAGATCCAATGAGAGATATGATACACATAAGGTGATAGCTACCAGTTCCATGGGGTGATACCAACAACTCCATCTGGATTAACATACTAAATTGGGGATTTTAACCAAGAACTCAATATAGGGCATAAATAATGAATAGAGGATCGTGCTCTGGGCCTGTTAGAGGGGATTCCAAAAACACTATCTAGAAATTCCTACTTAAGGGATCATACTCTTATGAATAAGAAATAATAACATCTAACTTTTAAGGGAAGGATATGGGAATGAACCCTTAATTAAACATGTCCAAGAGATGGTGGAAAAGAGGTTCAATCCATGTAGAAGAGAGTACATGGCTTGTAGTATGGTCGCACACCATGTCCCTTGACCTCGGGTACTGCTTGTGTATAATGACCTATGTCAAATGTACATTTCATGTAGAAAAAGAGTACATGATGTTTATAAATACTTACACATTGTGACCTTCCATATAGGTACCACACATATACCTTGACTGTGTGCCAGTACACGACGTCAACCCGTGTCCGCCTGCTCATGTACCAGTACATGGGGGTTACCCAAGAATCACATTTCGGTTTGTCCATGTGGTGGATTACATGCTATGTAGGCAAATCATGTACTCCACCCATGCATGTGTACTCCCAGAGTACACTCTGATTAGTTTATCGATGAACACATGTCATGTAACTCCTACTACATTCCGTGTAATTTGGAATTTATAGAACCACCTGCTCTTCCTATGAGCAACTTAGAAAATCTGATGGGATTTTTTTCCAAGGATGGTTCATCCTAAAAAATACGATTTTGGAATGAATCAACACCCTAACACCGAATCAGTTGTTTCAAGCCTTCAATCGATGTGAAAAACAATGTCAAAAACATCCAACAAAAATTGTCCAAAAATTGGTATTCCCGAATCACTTTTATTCATCCATCATTGTCATTATTGAACCTCCCCTAATTTGTCTAAATGTTGGATATTAAATTTCAGATCATTGTTCCATGAAATGAGGGCACAATGATCATTAGATCACAAGAAATAAAGAATGAATAATTCATGGGGAAAATGGGGAAGAGAAATCACATTGAACAAATATGAGGAATGAACCTCATCCATTGTTCATTGTGGCCTCGATCCATTCCCATAAGAACAATCAACAAGATAAATAAAATAATAATAATCAACCCCAAAAACTCTTGCAATCAAACCCCATTAAGTAGGAATGATCAATATAAGGGTCAACCTATTCATTGGTTAATCTTCCTTCATCATTGATTCTATGAATATGGAAAGAATAAGTTGTAATAATAACTCCGAACCTAGGAGAGGGTATTGTATTATTGAAGACCGATTGATATTGGAAAATAATGTCTGGAATGATCCTTGCTCCATGTTTCATCATCACCCACTGAGATATTTTTCTAAGGATTCTCTCCAGAGCCACTAAGGAATTTTCTTGGGTTTTGAGTCTAACCCTTTGTCCCTACATAAAGGATTATTCAAAAAGTGAAAATTCTTCACTGTGTCACTACGAAATGTCAAAATAAAATAACTCTTTAATTTATTTTATTTTTTAAAATGTTCAAAAACTATATTTTATTTCCAACCCATGTCAGCCGATGTTAGTCCTATCCTTGGGTAAAGCACCCGATCAGAATGAAATGGTGTCCTCATATTTTATATTCAGGAACCCACTTAGACATAATTCAACTTTTTCGGGTAAACTAAGTGTGTGTGATATTTAATATTTTAATATTTTTTAAGAAATTATTATTGGAACACATGGTCTCATAATTGTAGGTTGAATCATCTTCTAGTATCGAGTTAATTCCATATAAAATTTGAAAATAATCCATGAAAAAATAAAAGACATTATATTTGTCCAAGCATTTAAGGAAATGAATATAGGGAATCAGAGAAATGGACCACGGTAAGTGGATCACTCCATCCAAATCATGATGTAGAACCCACCAATATTCTGATATGATTCTAAACCATAAAAGGTAGAGGTCTGGATAAATAGGATTAATTTTATCTTCAATTTCCTTGGCACACTAGCATATCTAATGGTCAAGATAGTGTTGTATTTTCATGACGATCATGTTTGATCGAAATATGATGTAGATGCTCAAAATACAAGAGGGGGGGATATATACCTTCAAAATTCCATGAGAACATTCAAAGATGGTATAAAACATTCTATTTTTTTTATAATGTTAAACAAGGTAAATTCACAAGAGCTCTTAGTTCTACAAACTTTCTTGATTTTAGAAATATGGTTCCAGAAATGAAACTTAAGATAAGTTTAGAAGGACAAAGATTCTAATTTAAAGCACAAAGAATCTTATTAACTGTATTATAAAAGTATGAGAATGTAAAGATAGTTATTCATTCCTTAATAATCAAAATGTAGTGGAAAAAAAACTTGAAACAATACAATTAACAAGTATAGAATCTTTTAACCCAAAGTGAAGGGTATCCAACAACATTGGCTAAAGGTCCCTCGATATATACTTTCAAGAAAGTATGTCTTACCCACACCAAGGTAATTCCTCGATAGGAATATTAGAGTCTGTCTTGCTATACCCACAAGCCCTTGAACTTTAAGGTAGTTGACACCTCTATCTTCGTATCCCTGGAATCCCTCGATTGTACATAGAATCAATCGGAGTCACACAAAGAAAGATGAATAATATATTCAATATGCACAAAGAATGAGAGTCTCACTCTCTTGAAATCACATTATCAGCATGTAATCTCTAGAGTTTTAGAACATCCATCCATGTTAGTGTTAGTGAGCTCATTCAAATGAGCTCTTATTTATAAGGATTTTCACAAAGGCCGACACCGAACTCTAATGGTCATACTTTCACTTGAATCTCAGAGGGACCTGTACATGGGTCACTCAAACAACGGTAAGTTAGAAAAAGAATGCACGACATCATTTCATAACTACAACATGGGTATGTAAAAAATGGTTCCACTCTCAAATCTATTTTTTGGAGTCCAAGGAAAAAAAATTCAGAGTCTAAGAGGAAAACATTTGGAGTATATATTTAATGGATATTCAGATTTTGTTTTCCAAGGAATTTGGAATCCGAATTCTGTAGACTTTAGAACCTGAATTCTAAGGAATTCGGAGTCTGAATTCTACGGAATTTGGAACCTGAATTATAAGGAATTCGGAGTTTGATTTATAAGGAATACAGATTCGGAATTATAATGAATTTGGAGTCTGAATTATAAGGAATTTGGAGTCTGAATTCTAAGGAATTCAGAGACTGAATTCTAAGGAATTAGGAGTCTAAATTCTAATGAATTCAGAGTCTAAATTCAAAGGAATTCAGAATCCGAATTTCAGAGAATTCGAAACCCGAATTTTAGAGAATTCTGAATCTGAATTTTAGAGAATTCAAAACCTGAATTTTAGAGAATTCAAAACTTGAATTTCAGAGAATTTTGATCCTGAATTCTAATCCTGAAAATAGAATACTTTATATCTATGTATTTATATAATTCTGAGGTTGAAGATGTGAAACCAAATTTTTTACTTTATAATAAAAAGAGTTAGATTTAGAGAAAAGAAAATATGAATAATGAAAAAAAGGTAAGGATAAATTTACCTTGGGGAAGAAATATTTTCCTTATTAAAGAAAACATGATTAAAAAAGAGAATTTCCATGAGGAAGGAAAATCTACCTAATTAAAAATAAATCTTAGGGAAAATAAATTTTTTTCTTAATATAGGGTTTTTGTGATTTTCAAAACATAGTGGAATGGAAAAGTCATAAGGAAACCTTATTGACTCAACAATATCCCCCTTTTTGGAAAGAACATACATCCTTACTAAAAAGAATATAAGGACTTTAAAATTTTATGAACATGAAAATAAAAACATATCTCCCATTACTTATGGATCATAATTAATATGAATAACTCCCCCTTAGTCTTTGAAATACCTAAGGATCGTATTCTTGATTTCCGAAATGATATTTTTCATTTTCTTTCATATGAAAATCTTCATGATAAAAGCTTTCCCTTAGATGAACTCCCCCTTACGTAGGGAAATTTATTCTTTACTTAGTATTATTTTTTGACATTACTTTCTCCCCCATTGTGATTTTTAGAAAGGAATAAAGGGAATGGAAAAGAAAATATGTTACCTAAAATATTAGTACTAAACAACCAAAAATATGAAGTGAAAAAAACAATTCATTAAGATTGAAAGAATTTGTACAATATGGAAATATAACAAAATATCGGATTGTAATGAAATTATCCCTCTTTCTCTCACACCATCAGCTTCTTCACAATAGTTTTTTAGCTTCTTGATCTCTTTGTGATTATCTTCCACACGCTTTAGATAGCTGATCTTGATATTCAATTTTTTTTCTAAGGATTTAATTTTTTCTCCCAGAGCCATAAGCATATTACCCTGTGCCTTCAAAGATTTTTCTGGTTTAGAATGCTTTTCCTCATGTTTGATTCTATGATCCCTTTCCCTCTTCCAACTCTAAGAAATTGAATAAAATTTCCAATTCAGATCTTATACTTCATACTTCCGAGTTGTTTCTTTAAGAGAAATATTTTCTTTAAAAAACATGGTGAGATCTTTCAAACTACCATATTTGGTTACAATATCATCCTTGACTTTATATTGAAACACCTGGATAGTTCTTATCTCTTCAACATTTTTCCATGACCAACTAGTTATCTTCTTGCAAGTTATTTTATGGCCTTCATAATTAAGAAAAAAAGTCTTGAAATTGGCCTCATGTTTGACACACTTATCCATCACAATGGATTATAAATCTATTTTCTAATTTAAGTAATGTTGAAGCATTTGAAATCTTGAATATATGCTTGGAAATAATGGGATATTATCCACCAGCTTCTTCAATGAGTAAACAACAAAGTCATGGACAAGAAAAGATTATTCTGAATTTGAATTCTTTGTTGATGAGGATTGCTTTTCATGCACATCATCCTTCCTCTTGAATGAAGCACCATAATAAATATTTTTGACCAAAGACCTAGTAGAAGTATCAACCATCACCTGATTTCCCTTATCGGTTCTCGAAATGATTTCTTCTAGTTTAGTTGATTCATGTTCACTATCTGATAGCTGAACAATATTATCGTCATCAAATTTTTCCTTTTCACCTCCTGCCTAGACATCCTCTAGCTGTATGAAAACATGATTGCAACTTTCATCTTTAAACAATTTATTTAATTATTCCCCACCCTTCTCATCTTTTCTTGGGGTAGAAAGTTTTGAAGACTCAGATTCCGAAGTTTGGATTGATAACTTCTCAGAAGTACTCTCCATCTCATGATAATATTATACTGGATTTATCATATCCTAGGTATCACCAATACCTTCTTGTTCTTCTTCCACTTCTTCTTCATTCACTATTTCTTCATCTTGATCTCATTGTTGAATCAACAACTTATTTCACAGAGTCTCTGGAAGTGATTCAATTAAAAAAGATTCTGGTACCAGTATTTTCTCAGAAGCATTCCCATCATCCTTATGAAAATATTGTACTATCTCAGCCTTAAATATCTTCTTATTGTGCTTCTTCTTTTTTTGGTGCCTCTCAAGCTCTTCAGCAACCTTTTCTTTTAACGCTTTTTCCTCAGTAGGGTCGACGCCAAACATAGGATCCCCTTCTTTGTAGTTTTTCATATCCTCTCTCTATTTTCCAACTACTTCATCCGGATAAGATTTTTTATTCTTTAACTTTGGTGGTGTTGACTGGATTTCATTTGCTATAAGAGTTTTTTCTTTCTCTTAATTTTCTTCACCTTCTCTTCCTTCCACCTTTCAAGGAGGTTTCATCAACAATAGGTTTCTTGGATAAAGAATCAACTTCTTTATTTGATAAAACATAAAATTATCCAGATTCAGCATAAAATAGAACTTTCATTCTCAATAGAGTGTCATCACTTAGCAACATTACCCTGTAATTTCTCGACTTCGAATTGGAAGAAATTTTCATTGATTCTAAACAAGAAACAATGATATTTCATTGAATTTCCAGATACATGATAATCAAAGAAATACAATTCCCATTCTTCATATTCTCAATATTACCAAGATATAATTAACCATGTTTATCTTCCTTAGATTCACCAAGAAATCCAAAACATATATATTGAATTTCATTAGAGTATCATTATCTCATTTTCTTGGAATGATAAATCCTTGAATCCAAAGTTCAAGAATCTGTAAATTTGATGAATGATAAAGTTTCTTTGGAGTCTTAACTCCAACCAAACCAAGACATTGTATGGCCTTTTCCTTATCAAAACTTCTGTTAACATCAGTTAACTTTTGTGAACAAAATTCAACTTCTCTTTCGTAAGGTATTACAATCAGACTGGCTTCCTTATAATAAAAAAGAAAATATGTATTATTATAACTCTTGAAATAAAATTTCTCTTGGCCTCCCTAATTGAAAAAAGATACAAATTCATAGAACTCCACTAGAAACTCCAGAATCACCATATCCTTTGTCTTGGGTTTAGATATAGCTATAATCTCCTAGAAATGTATCATTATGTTCTTTGAGATGATTGAATCATACTTATTATAGAAGTCTGGGTCTACCACCCTTTCACGATAAATCTGCAATTCAGAGATTTCCTTTGTTGTTGACATTTATTTTAGAGGAGTGGCATTTTTAGACATTCATTACTAAGGAAACATAAAAAATCTTGAATGACCTTAAAAACAACAACAAATATTCAGTACGTGAAGGCTTGAGAAAGGATGTGGGAAAAGCATCGAGGAGGCTTTATACGAGATTGAGGTGACGATTCAGCTTCTAAACTTAATCCAACTGTTGAAAACCATCAGATCAAATCTGATGATGGATATGATAATCGTAGATGTATTTTGATAGGTTCCGATATTTTGAGGTTTTTTATGATGTACAATCTGATTTAAGAAAAAGTTAATCTAAAACAGCTTCTTAAACAAGATAAAAAAAAACAAGTAAAAATATGATTGCAAAAGCTTAGGAAAGAAAAAATACCTTATGGATTTCTAGGAATATTATTCGTAATGAGGTGAAAAAAATTCTTTATTAACTTTAGATTATGAAAATTATGATTTTAAAGAGAAATTTAGTCTACAGAAACAATGTTTGATTACCAAAAATTTAGACTCTGGAAAAATTTGATTACAAAAACTTTTGACTCTAGAACTATAAATTTATTAGAAAAAATTTTGATTAAAAAAAAATTAGATTATAAAAAACTTTAACTCTGAAAAAATTTGATTATGAAAAGTCTAAATAATAAGAATATTTACTCCCCCAATGAAAATGAGTTTCTTATTATAAGGAGATAGGTTCTGAAAATAATTTAATATGGAAGATTATCTTACAGTTTTCAATCCTAGCTTTTATTTAATTTATTCAAATCTCCCAGAAGGTAAATATTTTGTGAATATACTAGCATGTTGATCTTGTGTTCCGATTAATTAAAAAATGATATCTCCATTTTGTGTGTCATCCCTAAGAAAGTGATGCATAATATCAATGTGTTTTTCATGAGAGTGATGTGAAGGGTATTTACATATGGAAATTAAAGTAGTATTATCACACGAAATTTGTGTTTTGGAAAAACTCATACCATAGTCTGTGAGTGTGCGTTGCAACAACAATACATGAGCACAAAAAATTCCAGCTACATCACATTCAGCTTCTGTAGTGGAAAGTGGTACTAAGTGTTTCTTTTTGCATGACTGAGAAACTAATGAGTCTCCTAATTAATGAAATGTTCTGGATGTACTTTTCCTATCCATTCTACTTCCAGCAAAGTCATCATCCGAAAAAATATTTAAAACAAAATAATTTTTAGAAGTATAGAAGATACCAAAATCCATGGTTCCCTTCAAGTAGCAAAAATCCATTTCACTGACAGTAAATGAGATTCTTTAAGAGTGGATTGAGATCTTTCACACAAGCATTCCGAAAACATTATGTCTATATGTCTAGCTGTCATGTAATGTAGACTTCCTATCATACCTCAAAATGATGTTTGATCTACTGGTTTCCTAGCATAATAAATATCCAGTGAATTTGAGATACCAATGGGAGTACTTATACTCTTAGTGTTGTCATATCATAATTTTTAAAAAGATCTTTAATATACTTATGTTCATATATATAGATTCCTTATGGTTTTTGAGAATTTTTAGAACCAAGGAAAAATTTAAAGTCACCCATTATACTCACTTAAAACTCATATTTTATTAGATCCACAATGGAATCAGTTAAATATTGCTAAGCTGGAAAAAATATAATGTGATCAACATAAATTTTAATAATCAAAACATTTTACTTATCTTTCATTATAAAAAGGGTTGGATCCGCATTTCCCTTCACATAATTGTTTTATAATAAAAAACCCTTTAATTCTATCATACCACGCACTAAGGGTCTGTTTAAGTCCATGTAAAGCTTTGGTAAGTTTGAAAACATGTTCAAGAAGTTTTTAATCATCAAAACTAGGAGGTTGTATAACAAAAACTTCCTCTTGAACTTAACCATTAAGGAAAGCACATTTAACATCCATTTGAAAATTTTTGAAGTTAAAGAATGCTACAAAGGAAAGTAGAATACGAGTGGATTCAAGTCTAGCTACTAGAGAATAGGTTTCTTTATAGTCTTTTCCTACTTGTTGATTATAGCCTTTAGAAACCAATATAGATTTATTTCTTACTATGATTCCATTTTCACCACAATTATTTCTGAAAACCCATTTTACTCCAATAGTAGATGTTTCCTTAGGTCTTTCAATCATGTTCGATACTTTAATCATTTAAAATTCCTTTCTCTCCTCTTGCATAACTTTTATATAATCATCATGTTCTAAAGCTTCAACAATGCATTTTTTTCTAATTGGGAAAGGAAAACTAGATATTCTATTTTATTTCATAAGGAACTTCTAGTCCATACAGGTTGATTTACATCACCAACGATAGTATCACTAGGATGATTTTTAAGAAACAACTGATTTAGGTTTTGTAAAGCATGTTCATCATCATATGGTATGAAATATTCTAGGGTAAATGTTTCAGAAATATTTTCTTGGAAATTTTCCTTATTGGAAGGATATTCAATCAAGGGTTGATAATCATTTTTTGAAAACACAGCCGAAGTTGTTGGTTGAGTTTTTTTAAAATCTAAAGGATCAGTTTCATCAAATTTAACATGTACTGTTTCATCAATAGTGTATGTATTTTTATTGAAAATACTATAAGCCTATGAATTTGTGGAGTAGCCCAAGAAAATTCCTTCATTAGATTTTGGTGTGAATTTGTGTAGATTATCTTTAGTATTTAGAATGAATACCTTGAAACCAAAAACCTTGAAGTAAGAAAGTCTAGGTTTTCTATCATTCAACTACTCATAATAAGTTTTATTAAGAAAACGTCTAATCAAAACAAGATTTATAGTATAACAAGCAGTACATAAAGCTACATCCCAAAAATGTTTGGCTTTAGAATATTCACTCAACATGGTTCTTGTTATCTCTTGGAGAATTTTGTTTCTTCTTTCAACAACACCATTTTTATGAGGAGTTCTTGGTGCTGAAAATTTATGATTAATGCATTTTAAACTACAAAAAGTTTCAAAATCATAATTCTGAAATTCTCATCCATGATAACTACGAATAGTTATCAAAGGAAGATTGTTTTTCATTTTTAACTTGGGCTCTAAAACAATTGAAATAAGAAAAAGCTTCAGATTTATTTTCTAGAATATAGACCCATGTAAATCTAGTGTAATCATCAACTAAGACAAATACATAATATTTGCCTCTAATGCTTCCAATTTGTGTTAGACCAAAAAGATCCAAATTCACAAACTGTATTGCATCAGTGGATGAGACTTCACTGACTAATTTAAAACATGATTTATGTTTCTTTCCATATTAACAAGGATAAAAAACTATTGAAGAATCAAATCTGTGCTCTGGTAGATCATTAACCAGTCTTTTCATATATATTTTTCCTAGGTTCCTAAGGCTAAAATGTCCTAACCTTCTATCTCATAACCAAGAATGATATTCTATTTCACTAAGACAAGGTATATCTTGGCTCTTATGGTCTTATAAGTTTAGAGTGTAAAAAGTCTCTTGCATATGGGGAGAAATAATAAACTCTACCTTGGAATTTTTTACAAAACACTAATCGTTCCTAATATTAACAAGGTATCCATAATCATATAATTGACTTATGCTAATAAGGTTGTTCCTAAGAACCTTAACAATCAAAACATTTGAAATCAATGCTTTTCTAAGAATAACAATATTACCTATACCAATAATTTGTTCATGAGCATTATCTTTGAATGTTACTTTTCCTCCCTTCGTCTTAGTAATCTTTTCAAAGAAGTTTATCTTACCATTCATGTGATGGAAACATCCATTATCCATGTACCATGTATTTATATTGGTACTATCTTTACTTTCATGAAAAATAAGAGTTTTAGAATTTCAGAACCCAAACATTCTTGGATCCAGTAACGTCAGAAAGAAAAAATTTTGCAATCCACATTTTCTATGAAAAAATAATCCTTATGAATACCAAATGACTGAGTTTTGTTTAAGGAACAATTTTTTTCCCAGTTCCCACCACACTAACACTTAGTGTAGAATGGAAAACTTTGAGGTATAAAATAATTGTTACTAAAAATCTGTTTTGAAAGAGTATAACCACATCTAGAATTATTCCATAAGGGTCGAATTTGGGAATACATCTTATCAAAATTTTCCTTACCTAAGGTAATGTTTGAAAAAAACTACCTCAAGGAAAATATTTATGACTTCAGTCTAATAACTATGTTTTTATCCTCAAAAACATTAGTTTTAGAACTAGAGTTAGTCTCTAAAACATTTTTCTTTGAAATTACTTTTCTCTGGATCCTTAGAAAGTTTATCCTTCTCAGAATTAACTTCCTCAAGGGTTTTAGAAATACTTCCAAAGGTATAAATTTTCTTATCAAGATCTTTAGAAATATATGATACTTCTTTAGTAAGAATATAAATTCTAGAATTTTCCTTATGAATCTTTTTCTTGACTTTATAATTTTAATTCTCATAGAGTTTAGCAAACCTAGAAACTTCTTTATAAGCAGGTAAAGTATTATCTTCAATAGAAAAATATTATTCATCCGAGAATTTATAATATTTATTATCACTATAATTATCATTCAAGGATACATTGGTTACAGATTTAGCATTATGTACCTTGGCCATTAAACAATGATTTCCAAAATGTAACTTGGTAGGAAAACCAAGATTCTTCTAACTAGAAGATTAAAACTCTTTGGATTCATCAGAAGAGTCTCCACCACTTGCAATCCAGGTGTCATTAGCTTTCAAAACGTTCTTAGCTCTAGCTTTCTCACACTTCATTATATTCTATTCATAATGATTTTCCTTACTATCTTTTCTATAAATCATAGGACAATCTGGCCTTATTTTCCCTTCTCTTTCAAACTCATAACAAGTGACTTCTGAGTCTTTCTTGTCCTTTCATTCATTCTTCTTATATCTATAAAAAAATTTATGTTTCCTAACTAGCTTGTTCATCATTTGAGCAAGACTAGCTAGTTCATTATTAGAATGTTCACTTTCACTTTATTTAGATAAAATAGTGACCTTATTTGACTTGGATCTAGTAATAATTTTAGGAGTATTAGCATTTATATGATTTGAAGTAGTTGAAAAAGCAACACTTACATTTCCATTCATCTTCTTATTTTGATCAGCATCACTTTTCATTCTTGTCTCATGTAGAAGAAGAGTTCATAAAATCTCAACAAGAGTAATATGTGAGACTTTCCTATTCTCATCAATAATTATTCACTTTGGTTCCCAATCATTAAGCATGATATCTATAATCTTGTCCACAAGTGCCTCATCATAAAAACCATTTTCTCTCATAGACTATAAACTATTAACAATAGTCATAAACCTCTATTGTACTTTACAAACTGGTTCTCCATAAGGAAATAGAAATACATGATATTTTTCTCTAAACATAGATAATCTTGTTTTGATAACTTTGGAAGTTCCAAAATGAGTAACCTCCAATTTCGTCCAAATAAAATTTGTATCTTCCCAAGAAGAAGTCGGGCTATATATATTCCTAGTCATGGATCACAACAATGTTTTTCAAACCTTCTAGTTTAGTTGATATTCTAACTTTTCATGATTAGTAAAAGTTTTGACTTCCATATAATGAATCTTGTAATTTTCTTGTAAGAATAACAAAGTTGTACACTCTAGTGTTAATGGAAAAAGTATTCATACAATCTCTAAAATATTCATAATCATTCCCTTCAAATATTAGTGGTCTAGTAGGATTAAGATTGTCAATTGAACCAACATTCATTCCTGCCATCTAAAAGAAAATATCATTCCACAGAATCTTTTTTGTAATAGAAGTTTACAAACAAGTATAAAAATCCTAAGCACAAAAAAATAGAATAATGGAAACTTGAGCTAGAAAACTTATTTGCGAATATAAGTATTTCAGAGACCTCATCTGATTCTAATGGTAGGATCAAAATATGATGTATATTCTCAAAATACATGGGTGGGGGGTGAATTGTATACATTAAAAATTACTTTCAAACTTTCAAATATGGTATAAAACATTCTATTGTTTAACAATTTTAAACAAGGTAAATTCACACGACCTTTTAGTTCTACAAACTTGCTAGATTCTGGAAAAATGGTTCCAGAAATGAAACTTAAGAGAAGTTTACAAGGAAACAAATTTTTCCCTAAAGGGTATAGAATCATATTAATCAGAGATTACAAGTATGAGAATGTATAAGATAGTTATACGTTCATTCATAAAAACAATGTATCAGAAAGAAAACATGAAACAATACAATTAAAAAAGTATAGAATATTTTAACCCAAAGAGTAGGGTATCCTAAAACCTTGGATAAAAGTCCCTTGCTTTATACTTTCAAGAAAGTCTATCTTACCCACACTAGGGTAAGCCCTCGATAAGAATATCATAGTTTGTCTTGCTATCCACGCAAGCCCTCGAACTTTAGTGTAGTCGGAACCTCTGTGTTCGTATCCCTGGAATCCCTCGATTGTACACAACAATAATCAGGGTCGCAGGAAGAAAACTGAATAAGGTGTTCAGTACGCTCAAAGAATGAGACTCACTCTCTCTAGAAATCACTTTAGCAGCATGTAAATCTCAAGATTTTTAGAATAGTCATACATGTTAAAGTTCGTAAGCTCATTCCAATTAGATCTTATTTATAAGAATTTTCCCAATGGTCGAATCCCTCCTTCAACGATCATATTGTTACTTGAATCCTAGAGGGACCTGTACACGTGTCACTCAAGAAAAAGTTAGTTAGAAATAGAATGCATGACATAATTTAAAAACTATAATAAGGGTATGTAAAATATGGTTGCTCTATCAAATGTATTTTTCGAAGTCTAAGGAAAAAAAATCAGAGTCTAAGAGTAAAACATTCAGAGTCTATATTATATGGATATTTGGAATCTGTTATCCATGGAATTTGGAATCAGAATTCTGTAGACTTTTGAACCTGAATTGTAAGGAATTTGGAGTCTGAATTCTAAAGAACTCCTAACTTGAATTCTATGGAATTCGGAGTCAGAATTCTAAGGAATTCAGAATCTGAATTCTAAGGAATTGGGAGTCTAAATTCTATGGATTTCAGAGTCTGAATTATAAGGAATTCAAAGTCAAAATTCTAAGGAATTGGGATTCTTAATTCTAATGAATTCATAGTTCAAATTCTAAGGAATTCAAAAATAAAATACTTAGGAATTCAGAGTCAGAATTCTAAAAAATTAGATGTCTGAATTTCAGAGAATTAGGAACCCAAACTTCATAGAATTCAGATTCTGAATTTCATAGAATTCAGAACTTCAATTTCAAAGAATTCAGAACCTAGATTTCATTGAATTCAGAACCTGAATTCAGATCCTGAAAATCGAATACTATATGTATAAGTATTTATATAATTATATGGGTTTAGCTGTGAAACCAAATTTTTCACTTAGGAATAAAAAGAGTAAGATTAAGAGAAACTAAACAATGAAAAATGAAAACCATGTAAGGATACATTTTCTTTGGGGAAGAAAATTTTTCCTTATGAAGGAAAATCTCAGAAAAAAGATAATTTCCTTTAGGAAGAAAAATCATCCTTATTAAAATTAATTTTAGGGAAAATAAACATTTTCCGTGAGGTGGAGTGTTTGTGATTTTCAAAACATAAAGATATGGAAAATTCTTAAGGAAACCTTATTTACACAACAGATCTTGCACACCAATGGTGGGAATTATCCATTCAAGATACATTAGACCAGGTTATTATGTGGGAGTATTTTGAAGAATTTAAAATATATTTATATCCTCATATGTTTAGAATTCAATGAATGAATGACTTCCTTAGCCTAAAATGGGAAAATTATTATATCATAGATTATGAGGCTAAATTCCAGAATTTAGGGCATTTTGCACCAAATGTTTGTAATAGTGAGTCGTTGATGGCTCAAATATTTGAATAAAGGATGAAATCAGAGATTTTATTGAATATTATCATGCTCTGTATAATGGATTATATATATACAGTCAATATAGATATAGTGGAAGTAAGGGATATCTCTGAAGCTTTAATTGGAGGAAGCATGTTTATACCCATGGGAAAATGTGGGAACAATAATTTGAGTAAAATGAGGAAGAGGGAAATCTATTTACAAGGTTGTGGGATAGTTCAAAGTTAGATGATAGGATTGGTAAATCTTTCTCTAAAACCAAAGATCAATCCTAGATGTTTCAAAAGTGGTTCGGCCAAATGAAGCGTCTGTGTACGACACCCCTAGAGCATGCCCAAATTAGAACTAGATGGGTAATCGTCAGCACCATTATCACAGTTATTTGAGGTTTGGGGTTCAAGACACTCCACATGTGTCATTGATGTTGTATGATTCTATGGGATGAGGGTGTCATAATTAGTCTCATCAAATGAACAAAGCTAGCCATGGTGATTTTAAAAATATAACGACTCATTATCAAGGAGAATCTTAGTAGATAAAAATAGAACAATGTGCGGAGAATATGAAATTATAAAGATCTTACCAGGTAATCATGGATGACTAATCAGGACCATCTACGATATGAGGTATGACCCTTTTGAATTATACCACCATAAAAGATTATTTTTATATGTGTGCATACCATTCCATTATTTATTCTCATGCTATTAATTTGTTGATTTTTAAAGTTGATATTATACTTTCTATATTAAAAATTAAAACTCCTCTTGATCAATGATAATGTTACGCCTTTAGGTGTAGAAATTTTCCATAAATATTGATGGAGTCGAAGTGAAATTATATTTCATTGTGCTCGAGATGTATGTCTATGATATAATATTGGATATGGATTGGTTAAAAATGTTCAAGGATCACATTGATTATTATAACAAAATGTTTTGTTTTTAATTTGGATATGGTTTTAAGAATCTCATTGGGGTAGACTAGAATGTAATTGAAGGTTCAATGGGATTTTTGGCACCAACATTTGGAATGATATCATATCAGTTGGTAGTGTTGACTTTGGAATTAAAGGATTATTTACCATAGAGAATAATATTCATAATTTATATAAAACATAATATACATAAACAATATTCCAAAACTAAATTCAATATTATTACATCAATTATAAACAAACATCAAGGTAGATGATAAAATACTTTAAATATCATACCCTAGATGTGATGAAATATTCTATCCAGAAGAAATTTAATAATTGAATCAAATCATACAAAATTCATCATATGAACAGTTTACAACTCTGAAAAATTTAATGAATAAATTTTAAATAAATAAACATTTCTGATATTTAAACATGAGATATAGGATTATGAAAAATTTATAAATAAAAAAATTAAAAAATATTACAATTTTTATCTTTAACGTCATGGAAATTATTTAATTATGAATATAATTTTTTTAATAATTCTTATATGAACTTTTCATATTTATATTTTTTTAAACATTTCAATTTTAATTATATGATATTTCTTGAATTATATAAAATTTATAATCTAATTTCTATTAAGTGTAATCTTTCAAAAATATAAATATCATATACTTAAAGATTATTTTAACCATGATCATATCAACTGTCAAATAACCTATTAATGTGTATTAAATAATTACATATAAGGCCCCCATTTATATGAATTGTTCATAAAAATTAATTATAAATAATTAATAATTTAAATTTAATCATTTTTTTCCATTTTTGATAATTTACAACTCTATATAAATTATCACTCTTGAATTATAAATAAAAAAAATATTTTTATATCATAAGTCATGCAATTTAATTTGTTTAAAAGGTATATAAATATTAATAATTAATTTTTTGGGAATAAAAACATTCATAAACATTTAATTAATTATAAAAAATTACAACTAATTAATTTATAAACCTTTTATAAATAAAAATAACCAAAATTCCTTCTTTATTTATTTATAACCATTTTATCAGTCATTAAAATCTTTTAATATGTTAATTGTTTTGTTAGAAAATTTTTATTTAGATCTATGAAGAAATCCATTCCTATGTAAAGATAATATTTCCTACTTAACTGAGACACTCCATGTTAGGGTAAACAATTTTTAGGGGTGTTTCATAAAGATATGTTGGTCCATACCTTTAGATTACTGGATCTGTGTAAGGTAACACCATATTTTACCTATATATCACCTTGTAGAACTAATTCATAAGGTTATTATATTGGTTACCTTCACACAACGATAATTTTTCTAATGTTATATTACCAGTTACCTTTTCATGATCCCTTAAAACCCACCGTTACATTTAAATAACTTTAGGAAAAACCCAATTACGCATGTAGAATACCATTATGAAAACCATTTTTATAAGGTCAACTATATATACTACATTTATATAATCCCTTCATGAAAAATTATGCCTCAGGTTCCATTCCCTACTTAAGGGTAGTACAAAGTGACCCTTCTATAGAATAATTAAAGTAAGGGTGAGGCCCTATGAACCTCACACACACAACTATGTAGGTGTAAAACCCCGATTACCATTTTGAATCTCATTTGTGTAAGGGTAAGGGATTTATTACCTTTACAGAGCCCAGCTACCTAAGTCTATACACTTAATATGAAATGAAATTTCTAAAAACATGGAACTGGTCTATTTTTTTATTTCCTTATTCATTTCCACACAAGTTTTATAAAAATTTAACATGGATCTCCATGATACCATTATTATGTTTTGATGGAGACAAAATAGAATTAATTTAATTAATAAGAAGTGATGTAACCCATCTTTGAGAATCTTTATGTAGGATTATATGAAACTACATAAACATATATGATGGAATAACATCTGTAATAGATATAAAATACATCGAATAAGATTTTTCATGAATAGATATTCATCTTATTCATTTAATAATGGTCACAATATTAGAAAACATAGGGATCCCGCCTCTATAGGTATCCATGGGTTGTGCTAAATAACTTAATGTTCAAGGAAGATCCATATTCCCTCCATGGTATGGTAGTAAATCATATTAAATGGAGGAATATAAAATAGACTATTTGGGTATATGGCATTTTTTTCCATTCATAATGATACTCCACACTATATCCATCATATGGATATATATATATTTAGGATCCTCAATGAAATTTCCTAGGATGTTTTATTTATTCAGGTGCTAAAATGAATGAATAAATGATCATAATGATATATTTACATTATCCATATGAATTTTTTGACTCCTATACATTTCATCTCATTTAACAACATAGTAGATGACAGATAAATTGAAAATATGATAAATTATAAATGATTATAATTTTTTCTATAATCATAAAATAAAGGGGTATAAAATTCAAAATTATCATAGAATGAAATATTGTATATATATTTATATATCATATATAAATATAATTATTTAGGGAATTTTCCCAACCTAGGGTTTGGTCTACATTCATTAACCTAAATGTCATCAGATTCCCTAGTGCGATTTGTTAGAATTGTGAGATTTTTTCCTTTATTTGAGAGATTGAGTTAATATTCTTTGGTAGGCATATAGTAGGGAGGGGGTTTCCCTATAGTTGTGGGGAATTTTCATGGTGTCCCCATGTTATGGTTGAGTGAAAATTTGGAGTTGAACCTTGTCACCCTGCCACCTAGGGTGGATTTTTCTTTGATATTTTTTTGATGTCTTCTTTATGGGTTGAAATTATTGTTTGTTGTGTTGGTTGGCCAAATTGTTAATCCCTATATTCATCCTGACCATTGGAACTATTTTCCCATTTTAGGGTTTCCAACTGGGTATTTATATACTCATCCTTATATAGGCTTTGTTCCCCACATATATTTTGTCTGAAGAGATGACATACTGAATGGTGACATTTTAGACCTGGTATCTATGAAGAAGGAACATGGGGGAGTTGACATGATTTTAGAGTTATCATAGTTCATAATGTTGATAACCCAATATAGTGACATTATCCTGCATGTATCTTTTTATGTATGCATTCACCTTACTTTTATCTTCTTAAATATATATACATATATTCTATATGGTTACGTTTCATTTGTTAGGTTGTTTATATATGTACCTTTTACTATATGATGATTTCACTATGTCATACCAAATGATTTTTATGCTAATATGGTGTTATTTTATATTCCATGGCATGTTGTAAGTGGTATTGGGATGCTACAGTCATCTTACATTCAGTCTAGGTTAGGCCCCAGTAGGTTAATTTGTGACAACATAGTTTAACAGAACAGTAATGGATAGATTGGAATGAGGTGAAACATTTAGGAATGAGGTACATAAAGGCTATGTGGGTGGTGGTTAATAGACCAAGTGATGATTGGGAAAAACACAATATAGTGATGATCTAGGGAAAAAATAATGAAGATGGTGATGAAACCTATTGTAGATTATGGAAGTAATAAATAATGGAAAATGAATGAAATCCAATTAAGATAAACTTTATATGCACTAGGAGTTAAAAAATCGAGAGAGGTTGAGTGATGAGAGACATGGATCAATTGATTCGAGGGGTAATGATTTGGTTTTAGGGTTTAGACCTGGTATTTATATCTATTTTAATGTATTATAGAATTTTATAAAATGTATCAGTGTGATTCCTACCTCATGATTTTAGATTTACGACAATAAAAAATTTACCACCCTATGAGCCTCTATTTTAAAATGGATTAAAAGTATCTTTTCCAAAATAAATTCAGCCTACGATACCTAGCATTGGAAAAAACATGAAGGATATAAAAATTTTAGATGAAATAATATTTAAATTTATCCCCTCGATTTATTTCAGTGGTTTGTAGGAAATAAATGAACTATGAATTTCTTAGAGGTTCATTAGGATTTAAATATCACATATGGGTAATAGGGATTCATGTGAAAAATTAGTTTATGCATAAAAAATAACCCTTTTTCATTATTTTGTCTATTAGAGGCTAATGTAATGAAGAAAAAACATTGTTGTGGTATCTCTGATGGAAGATTAGAAATTTCCCTTATTATGTTTCTTCATCGTGTGGCCCATAATATTTGGTATAGAGGTGATAAAATATCTAAAACAGTTGATTTTTCCCCTTTAAATCCATAGGGTATATAGGGTGTTGTGTATGGGATACACTATAGTCATGTCAAAAGTTTCATAATGCTATATTGTATTTTAATTCCTTTAATGAACCTTTATAGCATTGAATTATGATTATGGTGTGGTCCACCATTCCTTTACAAATTCCCTTCATCTTTATAGAGAGTTCCTCCTACTAAGTATCATTCTACCTTTATATGTTCATTATATTAGGATTATTTGATATGTCCAATAGGGATTCATGAAAAAAAACATCTGATCCTCAATGACTAACTATACAAAGTTAAACTAAAACATAAAACGTACATATAAAAATTAAACTAAAACATAAAACTTACATGGGTATCCTCCCAATCATCAATTTATACAAAGTTTAAATCTAAATATAACTCTGATACTTATTCAATGTTGTGTTAAGGGAATCTCCCCACATGGGATTTTGTAATGATAAACATGAGACAATGTCCATCCACAATGAAGTGTAGCTATCTATACATTTTAATATTCATAGATCCATGTGGGAAAAAATATATGATCCTGAGTGACCCTAATCATATTTTCCTCAACATAAAATACAAACTCAATTATATATTAAAGTGTATGACATCTCCCATGTTCAGTTGTTTCCTCCTAATGTGTCAGCCACATCTTCCCCTTATATTTTCATTATAAATAACATTATTTGTATAATAATCCTTACGTGTCTCTTCTAAATCATCCAATTCTATTAATATCTTCTTCCAAGTTTCATATTTCCTCCAACTACCATCCAAGATCAATAATACTATTAGTGGGAATGAACCATTGAATGGTGTCAAAGATTCCAAATAGCATCCAAAATGTATACATTAGAAAAAAAATCATTATTTAATCATAGAAAATTATATACTAAATCATTGAGTTTCCTCAACCAATAATTGAAACATGAATGCATGATATATTCCTATATTTCATTCCCCTATTTATTTAAAATTTATACATTTCTTCTTATTTTTTGATGATATGGTGGTGTTATTATTATAATAAACCACATTTTCTCCATCAATTCATTCAACAGTGATTATAAAAATGGGTAACTCATACATAATCAATAGATTTGGTACTAAGAATCAAGAGGAAATGGAAATATTAAAAATAATTAATGAAATATTTCACAATTTTTTCCATGGTTTATTTATCTCTAACCCACATGAAGACTTAATCAACACATACATATATATATGTGTGATCAAATGAACTTGGGAAAGAGAACATGAAGTCAATCCCCCATAAAAAACCAAATCCATGTAAGTATTTTATCAAATTTCATTACTTTTGTTGATATTCCTTTTATATGTTCACATATCGCCATAAATGTTCTTGAAAATTAAGGACTTTATAGTTATAATAAAACATTTTACCAAATTTCAGCTATATC
The DNA here is from genome assembly GCA_963277665.1 of Viscum album. Taxonomy (NCBI): domain Eukaryota; kingdom Viridiplantae; phylum Streptophyta; class Magnoliopsida; order Santalales; family Viscaceae; genus Viscum; species Viscum album. The sequence goes on from OY728159.1 coordinate 1,364,390,781, forward strand.
TGCCTTGGGTCTATGATGTCCCCTAGTTGGTGGGGAGCGATAAAACTCCAAAACACTTTTAATTTATCTATTGAGAACACATCTCCTAATTATCCCATCTCCATACTAATTTTATAATAACAGATTATTGTTAAAATATATAAATACTATAGTGAGAAAACATTTTTTATACAAATAAATAACTATTGGTATATGGTCATAGTATTCAATTAGTTCTTGATGTTGGGAAAAAAATTTATTGTTATGAAATCTGTTAAAAACAAATTCTTATCTAATAACACATATTGAATATCCATTTCTTTCTCTTCATATAAATTGGGAAAATACATCACTGAAATATGGGAAACAACAAAATTATATGACGATTTTTTATAATTACCCTCAATACAAAACTCTTCATGTAAAAGAACCCATAATATCAAGTAGGTTTCAGAATTATTCTTCATTAAAAACAAATTTATAGTAGCATGATCAATGTGGAAAATCACATTAGATATTACGAGTTAGGGAATAAATATATCAAAATAATATCTACAATAGAAATACCTCCACTATCATGGTGTAATTGAGTTGATCTTATATAAGGTTTTTAATGACTTAGTAAATTAATCAGAAACATTAATTCCTCCTCAATTAATGTATTTCTCCAACCTAAAAATTTATTTCTTCACACATCAACTAAAATGGTTCTTAAAAATTATGTTGTAACAAGATAAAATCATTGAGCAATATTTTCATTGTATTCTTTAAATACTACTTACATTTCTTATCAAATATTGACTCTATATATTTTTATAAGAGTTTAGTGAGGGATTGAGCTATTTGTGGAAAATGATTGAAAAAATATATGATAAAAAATGATATGGTAAAAATAATAAAATCTGATTTTCTTATTTTTTTTATTTTTAATCTCCTTAATTAGCATTTTTTTGAAGGATCAACTTAAATTCCATTTTTTGAGATACTATATCCATTAAAAATTCCACCCATGACCCTGAAATAGAATATATCCTAATTAAGTAGTATAGACGCCTCTTTATAAATCTTGAGAACTATGTTTATATTATTATTGAATATTTCAAATGATCAACTACATACCAAAAAATAATACATAAAAACATTATGTAAATAGTATTCAATCACATGAAAAATATGTTTCATTCACCATGGAAAAGTGATGAGTGCATTACACTTTCTAATGAATATGTGTTTGTAGGTGAATGCGCTATATGAGAATTTAACTATGGTGTTATATTATTTCTTGGGTTCCATTGGAAATATCTCATACCAAGAATAACCATCCAATATACATTAGTATTTTTTATTATTAAGTCTCAATAGAATATTTTCATTGAATAGAAATGAAAAATTACCCATCCTCATTACATAAATAAACTTCCTTAATCCACAAAAGCCAACATCACATAATCATTTGGGTAGAAATTATCTTAGAATAATTCCTAACTATAAATATTCAAATTTTAATTATCAAAAACTCTTGTAGAATTATCCATTCATTATCTAAAATAGGGAAGATGATTTCAACACCATGTAACCTCAACACCTCCTTTTTAAAAACAGCCATCATAAAAAGCTCCATCCAACTTTTTTTTTGATTTCCTCCCCTTATTATAGAATTAGTTATTGGGAGAAAATACAGGGGAAGATAAATTCAATGTTCCTAAATCAATATGATAAGAACCTTTTATTTATTTCTATAATATAACCAATAATAATCCTTATTCTCTTGGGAGGGATTCATTAACAAAAACTAGAAGTACTTCACCAACAATTAAAAAAATGATGAAATTATTTCTAGGGGGTTTATTAGACTCAAGAATTAGTAGTTTCCAAATTTATGGATTTAATTATTTAAAATTTTCTATATAAATTACATATATAGATAAAAAATATTCTCTTTTATCTTTTCCTCAAATATAATCATCCTCTTGGAAAAAAATATTTTACAAGAAAAACATAGTCCTTCTCATAATTGATTTTAAAATATATATAACCTTATTTTTTTGGGTGAGAAGATAAATTTCATTAGGTTAATCTCTATGTCTCATAGCTCTAGTGAGATCCAATTGAAAATGTTTTGTTCCAACTAAAAAAATAAACATCCATAGTTGATATCATTGAAGGATTTCCCAAAAAATAATGATAGGGTTACCTCTAATGATTAGAACATCCCCTTCTTCCTCCTTTTATATAATAAGAAAATAAATGAGAAATATTAACTTTACCACCTTCATAAATACATAACTAATAATTTAAATTTTAAATTTCACTAATTTTTCCTTAAATTGAAACAAAACTCATTATAGTTTAAAATTCATTAAACCCATGTTTTTGAGTACTTTTTGCAACATGAAGTTCACACTTAAATCCTAATCACAAATGTCCATGATAAATGTGAATAATCTAATTGTGTAGGGAATAATGAAGAAATATTGATGTCAATTATACAATGTTAGTTTCCACTATAAAATTAATATAAACTCATTGTTTGAAAAAATCATGAATTTGTATTAATTAGAACTTATACGATGATGTTAGAATATGAAAATATTTATAATATAACCTTGGTCAATGGTGTGTTAATTCATAGTTTCTTTATGATCTATATAAATATATCATATTTGTCTTTCACATTACTAAGGTATATCCTCCCTAGAGATGGAATAAGTTACTCGTATGGGTAAACATTGTGTTTCTTCACTATCATTTCAACAATTTTTATTTCTAAGATTACTTTGTTTGGGATCAAATTATTCCCATATTTCCTTGTATCAATATTTTTTTATAGGTTTTGTCATATTTAAAATCTTCCTTAGAGTTAATATTATTCATTCCCTATAGCACTAACTCATTTTTAAAAGTGATTTCATGTTTGTCCTATATCATCATAGTTATTTTTCTTTGGAAAAGTCTATGTGGCCCCTCAATCATTTTTTTGGAAATATTTTCCAAAAGATTTTCTATATTCTTGAATAACCCCTATTGATTTACCAAAAATATCACATGATTATAGGTTTAATTTGAATGTGATTTTGGTGTAAATTTTTTTATTTACATAGTTTTTCACCATATCATTGATAGTGGGTTTGGATTTTTGCACTTGCGATTGAAGATGATGCTACTGTTATCAATGAAATTAAGTCAAGGTTTATTGGATTTATGTATTTATGGGTTTTGGAGCTCACTATTTTTTTGGAAACCTTAATGGACCAAGTGTAAGAAAATAATTCTTTAATTTTTCTAATCTATATCATTTATTTTGTAAAACTAACATTACTATTTGTTTGAATTGGTTTTTATAGTATGGTTAAGGTATGTTATAAGTCCAAAAATTCACCTCACATGTTCAGATATCCTCTCATAATGCATGAAAATAATTAAATAGACATAGTCTAACACAAATACCACATGATAACCCTTGTAATGTATTGGAGGATTCTCCTTGATTATGGGTAGAAAATATGTTATCTATATATTATTCACATGGTTTTCTATATGAGAGACCATTGTTTTCATATTATTCACTTCATGTATGCCTCTATTGGGTGTTCTTATATATCCTTTTCAGTGAGATATATTTTATATAAGATCAATAATAATGGATTTATATTCAGTGTGGGACTTCCTAGTTAAATCTTATACTATGGAAGAATCTATCTTTACCTAGAATTTATTTTTTTCCCATATTATAAATTCTAAAACTATATCTAAAGGGTAACTTCATATTTTGATAGTCACTATAGTAACTCCTTGAAGAGTTACTAATAATTGTAGGTTAATGTTGTGGGCTATTAATTTTTTTTATATATTTTAATTTTTACCATTACTAATTTCATCAGTTGAATGTATTTCTCTGTGAATATTTGAGTGAGTTCATCCCAAGTCAGAATAGAATCTAGAAAAAGTGATTTAAACCATTACTTGGTGTCCCCATTTAATGTAAATTGAAATGATTGATGTATAATGACAACATAAGTGAATATATTTCTCTTAAATGCATTGTAAATATATAAATTGTTTTGAAATTTTTATTTTCATATCATTATTATGAATGCCTACAAATTGACTCACATTTAGATTCTTCATAATAACACACCTTTAAGTCAAATTTAAAAAATTAATTTTTGTCTTGATGGTGCTCAGAGAATCCCCATTGATGGATGATAGTCCATTTTCCATAAATTACATCTCACATGTTTCTTGTTGTGCTATAAGGATGTTTTTAGAGAGATACCCATGTATTCCAAGGGCTTATAGGTCTTCTATTGCCTCTCATCGGATCTATAAAATAAAAAAATCGATTTAAGGGTTGAATTTAAGTGATTCTGCAAGATCCAACTTACATGATTGAATGTGTGTTATTCTATTCATGCAACTGATCTATATAGTACAAACATGAACACCCATACAAAAAAAGTATAACAAAATTTTAAAACAAGAAGTGAATCATAAAGAGTGAATCAATAAATCAATACTTAATAATGTATTTAATTTCATTCCATGATACCCAAAAAATGGTGTAAAAAAATTGATGTTCCATTGAGAGTATTCACCTAATAAGGAAAAGATTCAAGGTCTAGAAATTTTAAAGATGGAATCCTAACTAATGGACTACACAATATTATTATTGTAATTATGAGTCATGATGTTGAACCACTAAGAAAAAAAGGAACCTAACCTAAAAAGTTATTCCTGATAGTTTTTTTAAGAAACCAAGTGGGATATAGTGGTTAAAAATGAAATTGGAAACATACTCTACATTGGTGATAGAAGTAGTGAAAAGATCATTATTATACTGATAAAAACATAAAACGATGAAAAAATATTATGGATAAATTTTGGGGGATATTTTTCAAGAAAATAATATTTTTGGGGTGGCGCAAACATATATACATTCATATTAAATTACATTATATTAATATTCAACTCATCTAACAAATAATTACTTTACATAACTTAAAGGTTTAATTTCAATGGATAACTACTATATTTTCATATTATTATACAATATATTCAACATATACCATAAATTTTATTCTATATACTATCATTTGGAAGCATCATACATAATAATCTTATTCATAACCTCGGTAAGGAAAACATAATAAAGATTGATCTTAGATGAAAAATAAAGGAATAAATTGGAGATAAATTTTTAAATTCATAAGTGAGTATATGGTAGGAAGGTGAGTATGATGAAATAGTTGAGGTAACTGAACATAAAATTAGGAGATCATACCCAACAAAACATGGATTATAAATCATAAATCAAGGATCTGAGTATAATATAATAATTTTTCCATCATAACTTTTATATAATAAAATTAATATGAATTTGGACCAAATATAATAATATAAATAATAACATTGTAGAGTAGGATTCATTTTCATTTTCCTATAACATAGTGGGTGAAGTGTCATATTCCTGGCTCCCAAAATATTTTTTGGATTCACAATCACATTCCTTCCTCCCACAAAATATTAGATCAAGAATAATTTTTTGGTCTCTCAAGATAATCTTATGAAATTTGAAACTTTAACCAATGAATTTTTTGGCTATATAAACTTGTTCCCATGATTCACATAATTAAAACCTTAATTATGTGTTCCAAGGAACATAAAGAAATTCATATTTTAAACATCACTTTATTAACCCAAGGAAATGAGACTAGTCCCAAAAAACTCCAATAATATATTTCATAATCCATAAATAGAAATAAATCAAATGATAGAATATGAACATATCTATAAGGAACAACAAAAGATGTCTATGTAAATGGAAAATAGTTTTTATGAATATTGGATAAATATTTTTTGAAACTAAAAATAAATACCAAATTTGTTCAAGATAATTAATAATTTTGATTATTTGGAACATTATTTTAAAAATATGGTATGTAATCTTCATATGGATGAATTTTTAAAATGATGGAAGAATTGATTTGAATAGAAAATTTCAAAAACTTATACTTTTATAAAAATAAACCTATGAATAAACTGTTAACAGATTCCTTTTCAAATTTATTTCAATAATGTTAAATTTTTAAAAATTATCCTAATCAATTATTGAACCATAGATAAGTTTATATATTAAATTATAAAATTAATATATAATTGTGAAGAAAGATTCATGATAAAAAATAAGGTGCAAAGTCAATTTCAATTATACACATCACATTGGGTAGATTATTTTTCCTGATAATTGAAATTGAGTGAGGATGTGTAAAACTATATGAAAAAAATGATGAGAGTAAAATAGTTTTTTCATTTAGAGATAATGTTCACAAAATTTTACCCTCTATTGAAATTCATTTATAACATTCTAGATTTGATAATGATATTGGAATGAAACCCTTATAAATTTGGAAAACATTGAATCAAAAGGCATTGTAAGAAAGAAAATGATATGGAATTATAAAGACCTTTAACCACATTAATGTTTTCATAAAAGTACATTATTTAATGTTATATAAACCAAAAAAATAAAACATTTGTGACTTTTAATTGTATATCAATAGATGGAAATTGAGATGAAAAACTCTTACCATTAGTCTCGTATTCTTCTAGTGTTCCTTAACCTCCCGTATAATAAAGATAAAAATATTTATACATTTTTTTAAATTTATTCATATATATATATATATCAATTTTTATTTAATTTAATTATATTAATTCTTTATACATATCCTAGTTCATAATTTTTTGTTTTCATCATCAGATGTTAGTGACTTTGATTGTTTCACACGCGCTTTGTAATATTTATGTCAATCGCTATTATTTAATTATAATTTCATCATTATTAGATAATGTAATGTAATTTCATACAATTTTTATGATAATTAACAATGTTTTAATTTCATTCCATGGGATTTTCATATATGATTTTTTATAATAAAATTTATGAATAACATGTTTTGGTAATTTTTTATTGACAAAAGGTAATATTTTTATAACAAGATTTATATTAATATAATTACTAATTTATCTTTATAGAATATTAATAATTTTAATAATATAATTATAACTCATTAAAGACACTCTTAAAACCATCCATGAATGTATAGGATGAAAAATTAAATTCATTTTTTCATGGAGGAAGTTGACATCACATAATGTGAGTGACATTTTCATTTCACAGCAGATGGGAATGATATAGATAAGGGGTTTTAAATCAATATAATATTGTTTAAATCTAAAAATATTACTTATTTAATTATATTAGTATATTTAGAATATTTTTGGAGGAGAAATATTGATGTGAAATGTTTCGAGAGTGGATAGTACTCACAATGAGGACTTGAATCTTTACTTGGAAGTCTTCATAGAAATTGGTGACATAGAACAGTTTTTTAACTAAAGGGGATTTCAATAATAAAATATGGATATATGGGAGGTAAAAGTGTGTAGTGTTTTAATTTAATTTTTATGTATCTGTGTGTCTTGAAGTGGGCGTAATTGATATCTATTATTGGTAAAAATATAAAAAATTTGTTGGAAACATGAATTAAGTGAGGGATAATGATAGGATCACATGGGGATAAGGAGAGTTAGGTAAATTATTTTGGATGAGACATGTGATTATGAATTTTTCACTTTAAAATGATATTATATATGATCTATGTTTCAATTTAATTAAACTAAATTTGGATTAATATTGAATACATTTTTTTACCCATTAACCTTGATTAGATTTTTACTAGTTTAATTATATTTATTACTAAATATAATTGATGTCCCATATTACAAAATATGAATATGAACATTATGAATTGGACTAAATTTAATCTAATATAATATCTAAATATGAGATAATTCAATTTAAAATAAATAAATAATATATAGAAAAAATATTTTTTGTAGGAATGTTTTTTGTACATTTAATTTTTTTTAATAGCTATAAATTTATAATTTAATAAGTTTTAATATTAATAATATGTGCAAGGAAAAATTTCTTCATTTCATGTATGGATCGTTATTTCTAGTTATTTTTTTATAAAAAAGGAAGTATTGTGAATTTTTATGTACATGTCGTGTAAATAAGAGTTCATACCGTGTACTCAGTTTCCGTGTGTATCCATGTACTAGCCATGTAATATCCAAATACATGAATGTGTAGGTATCCTGGAAGACCTTATAAATCGAGGTCTAGTTGAGGATCGTACATGGCATGTAAAACAGATTTACATGTTGTGTACGTTTATTTTAATTGATGAACCGGAGCGGGGTTACATCTCATCCCTAGAAAACACTTATTCTTCCCTAAGTTTGTACAAGAGAGTGGCGAACAGCTGAAGAAAGTTGAGATCCTCTCTGTTCTCCATCAAAGATTCTATTGAGATGCTGCAAGGTGCATTGGATTGGCACCAGTGAGTTATCTATTTACCTAGATCCTTTCTTCCGGATTCTTCATCTCTCTTGAGTTTCCATGTGTTGATTGTTTTTACACTTTTAGAGATCCACTTCATTCATGGATGATCCAAGGTTTGAAGTTCTAAAGTGTTCATTGTACAACATCATGGTATGTGGTTTGTGACATTTTTTGATTGTCTGTGGGTTATATATGGTTAATGTGTCGAATACCCATGTTTACGGTATTACCTGTTTTGGAATTTAACACCGTTTAATACCTTCTATGGTTTGATTTATTTTAAAAATTTTATTGCTTATGTGAAAGGATAATTACCTTGTTATGGGACACCCCATGGGTGCGTTCCATTTATTATTTGATTATGGATATTTGGTCTAGAATGCATGTTAGGTTTTCTTTGTCTCCCATGCATCATGTAATTAGGATGGAGTTACTGATTATGTGAAATTCATGTGATTTACATTTTAAAAGTATGAACCAGGGGAATTTGACTATGAGATATTCCCAAGGTAGGGTCATTTATGTATAATTTGTTGTTATATTGACCTAGAGGTATTGAATGTGAGAGAAGATGGGTGGTCTTAGACCCCAGCGGTTAGACAATGAGAGCTACCCAAAGGGTTGCTATTAAATTAATGTTGGACCTTTGGGAATTGACTATGAGAATGACCAGGTGGTCATGAAATTTTATTACTGTTATACAGACCAAGGGGTATTGATAGTGAGGGATTCCCAGGTGGACGTTTGTAAATGTTTTGTGTTTTGTGCGACCAAAGGTGTTAGACTGTGAGAGAATTGACAGAGGGTCATTATTTATTGAATTAATGATATGTTAAAGCAGATGGGTTATAATGTGAGAACTATCCTAGAGGGTTGCGTTTTAATGATCGAATGGTTGTGATGAGTCTGCCAAGCCAAATCACAATCTTGTACTCAGTTGACTTATTTGTTTACAAGGACTTATGAGATGTCTGTTTTTTAACATTTCATAGGGGGATATAGATCTTAGGCTAGATCCTGAGATAGCACAATTCAATGGGTTGAATAATTATTGAATAGAATGAATGTAATTTTAAACTACAAGATTGTATACTTTTAAGTATATCTTAGTTTATTTCTTCATTTCTACATATTACCTACTATATATATATTACCTAACTATTATAAAATGATCAATTAGTTGTTTCCTACTAGGATTCGTCTCACACCCTGTTTGGGTCATGCTTTTGGAAGCGAACAGATTATATGGTTGTAGGTATAGGCAATGGAAAGCACCCTACTTCATCAGTTACATGATTTCTAATAGAGCTAGAGAGCATGGGACCAAGATGAGGCTTGATATGGTATTGAAGTTTACTAACTTTCTATACATTGGTTTAGTATTGTATTTCCATCATTTTGACTCTTTTGAGATCCTTTCCTAGACACATGTGACATGAATCATTTATATATATACTCTAGTAGATTAATTACAATCAGTCTTCTATTGTTTACATCTATTTTATGGTTTTAATGCTTCCTCTACTATTTTCTATTTTCTTTCCGCTATGTATAATTTTCCAATGGGGGAATAGTTTCCCCATTATCAGAACTTTTCCCTCGCTGCAAGTTGACATCGTCTGCTATTTGGGTAAATGCACTATTGGTCATGTGTCCAACCAGGTTTGGGGAACTTTGGGGTGGCACCTGGGTTCAGGACATTACAATGTGGTATCAGAGGAGTTATTTTATGCTTTTAATACTATTTGGAGACTATATATTGTGATAGGAAGGAATAGGTAGTTGGTAATACATTTTTCCTGGGAGTAGTTAACCAATGTATATGGAAAAGCAATGTTACCTCAAATATTACAAATTTTCTATTTTTTCAACTGTTATAGTTGATTTGATTTCACTGTTAGGTGATTCACTTGTTTTTTTTCTATTTTTACTTATATCATTGTGGTTCTATTTCTATTGCAACCCGATGGGATGTGGGTATTCCGTCTCATTCATCATATAGGAAATATCTAGAGATCACAAGTCATGCATTCTTGTCATGCCATTTAAGATTCATTACTAATTTCATGATGTTGTGATAGAGGTTGTGCAAGATATTCATGCTATTGTGATATATTTCAGGATTGAATACCTACTATTTTCGACTGGGTATTGGAATGTGTAATGTTTCATTTGGATGGATGCCAAAATTTTTTCCAAGAAGTGCTATTTTCCCTCTTGGATTGGAATTTGGTGGATCATGATTTAAATTTAATTGAATTTTGTCAAGTTATGATGTGAAAAAAGTATGCCAAACTTTGATTCCTGGAGATTAGGGGATCCCACGGTTCAGAATTTATCATTCCTTGGTCAAATTTTTATGTTTTTAAAAGTTTCAGAGGTGTTTCATAAGACTACATTCTGGAAATTGAGACAGTATGACGCGTGTTTTTATAAACACATGGAATGTGTTCTTCTGTTCTGGAGAAACAAACTATTATTAAATACATTCTATATACCATATGTATATTCCAGGTAGTCATTGACTGTGTGACTGACTATGTGAGTAGAGACACATGGTTCGGAAAATTTTGGAAGAACACGCCATGTCTGGATTGTACACGCCATGTTGAAAATAACTGTGTATCTGGTTGTATGTCCAACGAAATGGGTGGATGAAACTTTGGTTGTACTCATTGTGTCCCATTTATGCACACCCTGTAGAGTTGACTATGTATCTAATCATGTGACTAATGACACAAGAGGATAAAACTAATGTACTACGCGATGTGTCTATGGTGAACATGCAATGTAGTGTTACCCTGGATAGAACAATGTACTTCAAGCTACGTAGAAGAACATGGGAATGATGGAAAATTCAAATACACACAGTTTCTCAAGAAGAACATTCCATTTGTATGGGTTGTTACATGAACAGGTTGGTAGAGGTAAATGCCCATATTAAAAGACTATGGGAACATGAAGTGTATACGTTATGCAGGATGTGTAGCCTAGTTTTGTAGAACATGAATGATTTACTTATCCAATTCTTTTCATTCACTTTTATATTGTTGTCCCTGATAATATTGAACTGAGGTGTGTGCCTAGCCATGTAGAGTCATTCCACCAAGACATACTCTAGTTGTATGCCTGGTGTAGGGAAATGAAAAAAATGAAGGGGTAGATCGGGGGACAACCAGAAGATCCTCCCGTCGTGACCATCTTGGAACCCGTTGTTATACTAGACACAGGTGTTGATGCATAGTTCTGTTAGGTCATTATAAGGATGATGTTGAAATTTTAGGGAGCACCACATCCTGTCTCGACTATGGTGGAGTTGAAGAGGGTGTTCCAGCAGCATCATCCTCCCACATTTTGAGGGTATGTACAACCACAGGCTACATAGTCATGGTTAGAGGCCATGATTGAAATCATTGAGAATCTAGATATGCCATCGAATAGGAGGGTGAAACATGTAACATACATGCAACGTGATTCTTTCATTAGATGGTGGGATGTTATCTCATAGGTGAGAAGTCATTTGGATATTTCTTGGGAAGAGTTTCAGAGGATATTCTATGATTACTTCTACCCTGAGACGTTGAGGGATGATTGATCCCGGTAGTTCATGCATTTGGAGCAGGAAACTCTTTTAGTGATGGATTAATCATCTCTTTTTATAGAGATCCAGTGCATCGTACCTATTCTGGGAGGTTATGAGTCATCTTTGTCTTGGAGTTTTGAGGATGGTCTCAGGTATGAAATCTGATCACAGGTGAACATTTCCAGTATGAAATCGGTGATGGATATAGTAATATAAATGCTTATTACTGAGCGCAATCTATTGGAGTTGGGATTTTTTATCCAGGCCTGTTCAGCATCTAGGGATGGTACTTCTTTGAAAGATAGAAGAAAGCTCCACCAGGAGCTTTCAAGAAATGTTTCTTTAGGTAGCCAGGTGGTATGATACTAATGCGATAAGAGTGGGTATACAAGACCACATTTCATTAAGGACCCAATCAAGTGCCGATCTTGTGGTAATATTGGTCAAATACATCATTATTTTTAGATGTCCCCACTCTCAACGTGTGATAGGGGTTCTGTTATGACTCCATGATTAGGAGCAGGACCCCCAGTTTCTCATCAGTCAGGGAACTAGAGTTTGTTAGGCCATTTAGCCTGAGGAGGTGGTCGTGGTCATGGTAGTCAGGTTGTAGGTATTTAGACAGGGTAGGGTGGATCAACTCATTGTTGTCAGGAAGGGTTGTAGGGCCACAATACATGTTATAATTTTATAGTGGAGTAGACCACACAGGTGAAGAATCTTGTACCCTTGATGGTTATAGGTACAATTCTGATTGCCTCAGTTTTATCTTCTACTCCTTTTGATACATGGGATTCCCATAGTTTTATATCTATTTTAATTATGGAGGTCCTTAGGTTATATATCTTTTCTTCTGAGAATTTTATGATGCTAGACACCCTGTTGGGGATTAGTAAGACTAATGTATGTTAGTGTTAGGAGTGTCGTCTTGAGGTTGGTGGGTGTCATTTCTTATGGTACCTCTATGTCTTAGAGATGATGGCCTTTTATTTCATTCTCGGAATGTACAGGTTGGTATGATTCATATCCTTGTTGAATTTTATCACTGTGGGGTGAGTTTCACGTCACAACAGGGAAGTGTTTATTACATAAGGGATAATGGGATGTCTTGGCTTGAAGGGCGGGACCCGAGCATCTAGTGTTGGTATTGAATTATAGCATAGATTGCAAGTTTATATCTAAATGACCTGGGGACTTCATAGATGGACCTTTCTCCCATGGTAGATCATTTCAGAGAGGTATTTCCATACAATTTTTCAGGTTTACCTATAGAGAGAGAGGTATATTACTCTATTAAGCTTGTTCCAGGAGAGGCACCAGTGTTTATTCATCCGTATTAGATGGCTACACCAGTGTTACAGGAGCTCAAGATGCTGTTAGAGGAGTTGAAGGTGAAGGGTTCATCTAACCCAATACTTCTCCATGGGGTTCACCTGTACTTTTGTAAAAAAAAAGTAGTACAATACCCTTAATCTTTGTGTAGATTATCAGAAGTTGAACTAGTTTACGATCAAGAACCGATATCCCTTACCGAGGATTGGTGATCTCTTTGATCTCCTTTGAGGAGGCTAGGTGTTCTCAAAGATTGACATGAGACCTTATTATCATTAATTATGTGTTATTCCATCAGATATACCTATTACAACATTTCAGATATGGTATGGTCTATTCAAGTATTTGGTTATGCGGTTCGGCCTCACAGACACAAAGAATGTTTTCATGGAACTGATGAACTTAGTATTCTATCCTTACAAGGATTATTTTGTGGTTGTTTTCAGTGATGATATCTTGGTGTACCCTCACACTCGACATGACCATGCCATCCATGTTGTGATTCTACTAAGTACACTGAGAGAAAATTAGTTATATTCTATGCTCTCAAAATTCCACTTTTGGATGGATCAGATCCACTTCTTGAGTCTTGTTATCTCACAGACAGTAGTATCAGTAGACGCAGGGGAAGTGAGAGTGGTAGTTTCCTAGGATCAGTAGAAGATCATATTTAAGGCATACAGTTTTCTACGGTTGTATTGTTACTACATGTTTTGTATACAAAACATTTCATGGTTAGCAGCACCATTGATGGGATTAACTAAGAAGGATTCAAAGTACATATAGACATATTCCTATAATTTAGCCTTTCAGGGGATAAATGGGAGGTTGAGGTCAGTACAAATATTTATTTTTCCAGAGTCGGGAAAGAGTTTCATTGATTATTAAAATGCATCATGTATTGGTCTAGGATAAGTTCCTATACATGGGGGTGTAGTGGTTGCGTACTTGTCTCAGCAGTTCAGGCCACATGAGAGGAATTACCGACGCACGATCTCGAGTTGGCTGTAGTGGGGAATGCATTATGCTGTTGTGGAAACTATCTTTTGGGAGAGTATTTGTTAGTATACACTGACCAATGAACTCTCCAGTATATCTTTACACAATGTTATCTGAATTTGAGAAAGAGAAGGTGGGTTAAGTACCTTCAATCCATCGACATTGAGCTTGGATACACACCTGGGAAAGGCAGTACAGTGGCTGTTTCATTGAGACGGTTTACTCATATGCATGCAGTTTATAATTCTAGTAGTGAGTGGAAGCATATGGCTCTATTTTTTGGGATAAATTTGGAGGGTCATGATAGAAAGGTTCAGAATTTTATTTCTTTTATTACTATTACCTCCACTTTACTTGACCGAGTGAGAATGTGCCCGCTATCAGATTCCAAAGGCCTAGTCCTATGAGAGTCTGTGTCAAAAGAGTATCCTACTCCTGGGTAGACTATATGTGAGGTTGGGGTTTTGAAATTTCATGGGTGCATATGAGTGTCAGAAGACATATGAGAGGAGACATTGCAAGATTTTCATTCCTTGGTATGGGAAGTTCATCCTGCTATCACCAAGATGTATCGATATCTACACTGCCAGTATTGGTGGCTAGGTGAAGGAGGAGCATCCGTGGCTAGCAATTCTTTTGTAGAATTTACCCATTCTTGACTTGAAGTGGAATGTTGTTGTTATAGATTTTGTGACCAGTTTACCATGGTCTCCTCTAGGGTTTAATGAAGTCTGGGTTATTATTGACAGACTCACGAAGGCTTCACATTTCTTACAGATAAAACAAACCTTCAGTATTAATGATCTAGTAAGGTTTTACATCTACGATATTGTTCGTATTCATAGGGTTCTACACTCAATATTTTCAGATAAGGACTCCCATTTTTCTTCTCGTGTATTCTAGGGAATACATAGGGATTTGTGTACATATGTACTTCTGAGTACAGTATATCATCCCTAGAACGATGGATTGGTCCTAGTGAAAGATTCTGGATTTGGAGGACATGCATCAAACATGTATCCAAGATTTTGGGGGTTCATGGGAGAGACACATAACTCTAGTGGAGTTTTCCTACGATAACAATTTTCCAAAAATGATTCAGTTTGATCCTTATGAGGATTTTTATGGTAGGACATGCCGATCACCCATATGTTGGATGGAGCCTAGAAAAGAAACTATGATGGGACCTCATCTTTTCTAGGAGACCACTGAGTATATGGAGTTTATTCAGAAGAGGATGGATAATGCACTGTCTTGGAAGAAATCTTATGTTGAATGACAGAGATGACCTCTGAATTTTGAGATCAGAGATCAGGTTTTCTTATGTGTCACACCGAGGTTGGGACACTGGTGGATTATGAGATAGGGTATGGTATCACAAAGATAAATTGGGCCACTTGAGGTTTTGGAGATAGTCATTCCGGTTTCTTATAGGTTGAAGGTACATCATAGGTACCGGTCTATCCCTGAATTCTTTCACTTGTATCGGCTATAACATAACCTTTCATACTCATCTCACGTTTTTCAACCCAGTGTTGTTGATTTGGAGGTGGATGCATCCTTTGAGAAGAACCCAATATGGATTTGTGGATTGTGGAACAATGGTTCTACATGGATGGTATGTTCCTATGGTACAGGTTCTATGGCTACATAACGAGTACATGACAAAACATGGGAGAGGGAGGCTGAAATTTGATCCCAGTGGCCAAAGTTGTTTGTTGTTTCTTCATAATGACCCTTATAAGGGGAACTAGGTGAAGATTTTCTTGAATGTGGGATTTTTTTAAGAACTATAATCTTCATTTTAGGTATGAAGCATTATTTCGTGTTGTCTTTATGAAAAATTATGAATTGGGAATTTTTTATGTACATGACATGTAATTAGGAGAACACTCTATGTACCCAATTTCTGTGTGTAGCTGTGTATGGGTTGTGAAACGGCTAGCTACATGGTTGTGTAAGTGACCCAGAAGACTGCCCAATGCAGGGGTCAGTTTAGGCTAGTACATGGAATGTGCGTTAATTGAACATGCTTTATACTTTTCTTTTTAATTGATGAGTTAGAGTAGGGTCACGTCTCATCACCAAAAAACACATCTTCTACCCTCAGTTCGTACATGAGAGCAACGAATGGCCGACATACTTAAGGCTCTTCCCAATTCTCCATCTATGATCCAATTGAGATGGAACTATGTGTGTTGGATTCCCACCCGTGATTTCACTCTTTCCCAAGATCCTTTCTTCCTGAATCCTCATCTATCATGAGTTATCAAGGGCTGATCGTTTTTACTCTTTTCATAGGTATACGTCGTTCTAGGCCGATTCAAGGGCCAACGTTCAATATTGATCATCGTTCAACATCAAGGTATTTGTTTTTTACCTTTTGTTGATTGTCTTTAAGTTGTATATTCATAAAGTGTCGAATACCAATGTTTTGGGTATTGCGTGTTTTGGAATTTAACCATGTTTAACAGAGGAAATGGTTTTTTTGATTAAAAAAGGCTTATTTCTTATGAGAATGGACAGTTACCTTGTTATGGGACACCCCTTGGGTAAATTGTCTTAATTGTTTTATTATGACTATTTGTTCTAGAAGGCCGATTAGAATTGCATTGTTTTAAATTCCACATGTGTTTTGGACGGAATTACTGATTATATGAGATGCATGTGATTCACGTTGTGAATGTATGACCAAGGGGAATTTGTTTTGAGAGCTTCCTGAGGTAGGGTAATTTAGGTATAATTTTTTTATGTTGATTGAGAGGTATTGACTGTGAGAGCTGTCGGGTGGTCATAGAACAGAGGGATTAGACCATGAGAGCTACCCAGTGGGTCGTTATTAAATGAATGTTAGACCCTAGGAAATTTACTGTGGGAACTACATGGTGGTCATTATATTTTTTCCCTATGGAGACCAATGGGGTATTGACTGTGAGAGTTACCCATGTGGTCATTTGTAAATGTTTAGTGATATGTGGGACAAAAGGGGTTAGATTGTAAGAGATTTCCCAGAGGGTCATTATTTATTGAATTGATGATATGTTAAACCATAGGGGATAGACTATGAGAATATTCCTAGAAAGTTTAATTTTAATGTTTGAATGATAGTGATGAGTCTTCCAAGATAAAGCACAAGCTTATACTCAGTTCACTTGTTCGTCTAAATATTATCCTAAGATGTCTATTTTGTTACCATTTCACAGTATCAATATATATCTTAGGCTTGATCACGAGATTGTACAATTCAATGGTTTGAATAATTAAAAAATTAAAATGAATATAATTGAAAACCGTAGTATTGTTCACTTTTGTGTACATCCTAGTATATTGATTCATTTCAACATATTACCTTTTATATATATACGTGACTATTAGGCATAGATCTTTTGGTGGTTTCCTACTATGATTCATCTAACACCATATTTGGGTCATGCTTTGGGATCCAAATAGATTATATGATTGCAGTTATAAACAAGGGAAAGTGCTCTTCTTAACCAGGTAATTTATTTTAGTTGGCGCTGGAGGGCATGGAACCAAGATGAGGCTTGATATGCTATTGGATTTTACTAATTTTTTGTACTTTGGTTTAGTATTATATTTACAACATTGTGACTTGTTTGGATTCTTTCCTAGGAAAATGTGACATGAATCATTTATATATATTCTCCAGTTCATTAATTACTGTTAGTCTTCTGATGTTTACTTATTTTGTATTGTGTGACTTCTTCCTCTACTATTTATAATCTGATTTCCATTGTGTATAATTTTACATTGGGGGCATAGTTTCACTATTGTCATACATTGGTCCTCACATATAGTCGGAATCCTTTGGCATTTAGGGAAATGCGCTTGAGGTCATGTGACGAAATAGGTTCGGGGCACATTGGGGTGGCACCCCAGTTTGGGATGTTACAATATTTTTAAACATCATATTAGGGTCATAATTTTAAATATATCTATATAATTTATTCAAATAAAAATTGAAAAATATTTATAAAAAATACATTTAAAACAATGAATTTCCCATTATATTGGTAATTATCATTAAACTCGATAATTTATTTTTAGCCATAGAATTTAAATTTTACATATTAAATAATTTTTAAACAGTAATTAGAAATATGAAATCTAATTTATCAAATTCAGTTTATACTGGTGATAAAATATAATTTTTATATAGGCACACATAAAACATATAAATAATTATTAGAAAAATTTATTTTAATAATTAAATAAATTAAATATTATTACAGGCTTTATAATAATTATTATATGAATGTTAACTTATTTTTTATATATTATCAACAAATTTTATTTAATAAAATGATACATAAAACATGAAAAAAAATACCTACAAAAATAACAGTTTAAACCATCTTTACCAAATACCATTAATTATATATATCATAACAAAAATATTTACAATTTATTACTAATAATACATGAGTTTAGAATACATATCAAATATATGTATAATGATTTTTTTTTCTAGAGACCATATTTACAATGAATATATTTCTAATATCTATGTTTCCCTTTATAATGGTCATATTTCAACGATTATAATCTATAAATTCCTTCCATTCCATCATCTTAAATCACATGTCTCATTATATTAATTATAATCACAATTTTTTTTATAATTCTTTCTCATTCAATGCTGTTATTTTTTCTATTTTATGGTTTGTTCTAATAATAGTGATTCTCATGGGTTAAGAGGATATAGGGTATTTTATTTTTTTAATGGTATTATTATTTTATAATTCATATCTCATATTTATTTATTTACTTTTAGTGGATGTAATCATCTGTGATATGTAATATTCTATTATATGCAACACATGGCTTCATGTGCATTTTTTTAAATGATCCATTATGAATGAATAAATTGTTTTTAATTTTATTAATATATTCCATGAATAATTTTATACACTAGATCAAATATTTAGATAGAATTAAAAAATATATTAGTGAATTATATATGTAATGTTTAATGAAAGTGAATGATTCATAAAACATGGACAACTACATTATTCCCCATTAAATATATTACATCATCATAAATTTTAATCATGAAACAGTAATGAAATTTTATAATGGTATTTATAATATGGAGATGAGTCATGATATAATTTCTAAATATAAATAAAGAAAACTATCAAAGGTTTAACAAGAAATCTATTTATCTAAAATAGGATTTTTTAGGATCCTCTAGAAACATACCATTCACAAATTCATTTTCAGGATCCTTTTTAGGATCAAATAATAAATCTAAACTAGAAATAATATTATCAAAAAAATCATAGTAAATAATATTATGAATAAAAAAATACAAATAAGACTTGTTTGATGAATCCTTCAATTCAAACTATGATACTTTAGATTCAACTATGATATAATAATATCATCCAATAACAAAATTAGTTTAACCTTGGTGGCACAAGGTCATTTTTCCTATATCAAATAAATTATTATATATTAAATCATTAAATTTTTAATAAATACATTATAAATATATATAGATAGAATGTGAATCATCCAAAAAAAATTCTTTAAGAGGGTCAAACTAGCTGTGTAGTTTGGCTCACTTATTATGCACCTAGTAAAGGTTGAGTTACTAACCAACTAACGGTTTTGAAGGATATTACCCCTAAGTACATCTATTATAGAGATTTTATCAACTTTTTTATATCCAAAAAATTATTATTTTTTGTACAAGAAATGAGACACTATTTTCTTGACATACATTTTAGTGTATTTTCAATTACTAAGTCTTATCCTTAGGGTTATCACTAATGTTTTCTCATCCTAATCCCTAAAAACAACTAAACCTTTCTCTTATACAAACTAATGTTATAAAAACATACACACATGTATATTATACTATTTTAAATAAACATTTCACTCATACGATAATTATTCGCACCCCAAAAGCCAACGGTTTAATATCATTGGATATCTGCTACATAATGATATTATTATACAATTTCTTCAATATCTCCTAGAAAAGTGTTCTTATATGATATAATTTAGAAACATCATATATAATAATCTTCTTCATAAGAAAGGGAAAATGAAAATTGGAAATTTTGAGCTCATATGCTCAGTACGGGATAACAATAGGGGTAATATTTGAAGAACATAAGTGAGTATAAAATAAACATGTGGGCATGAGAACAAAATCATTGTTTATAGGAATAAAATTAAGATCTCAAAACCAAATAAACATGGATCATATATTATATATCATAAATCAATGATATAATCATATCAAATTACATGGTCAAACATAACATGAGTATGATGAAAAACATTTGAATGTGGAAAAATCATTTTCAAAGTTATCATAACATAGAGACCAATGAATCATGTTTCTTCCTTCGAAATTATAGTGGATTGGGAATCAGAATCCTACCTCAAATAAAATAGTTTATTTGTAATCACATTCCCACCTTCCATAATATAGTGTATTGGGAATCACATATGTCGAGAACCAATTTAGGTCACCATTAAATCGGGTACTTATATTGACCTGCTATATGACCCCAAGTGCGTTCTTGATGCATATGGACTGAAGAGAAGCACCATGGAAAAAAATATAAATGAATGAGAGTAGGGTTATGATCATAAAAACATGTATGTATTTTATTAAACTTTGAAAAATTATCCCATATCAGTTTCTTTTAAATTATACACTTTTTAAAATATATATATTAAAAAAGAAAATACAAATAAATCTTCCATAATAAAATCCCTTAAAAATAAGGTTCCTATAAAACCATATATGTAAGACCCCATTAGTATAACGATAAAAATATTAAAAAATATCCACACCAAATAAATGATATATACACAAACTATTATCTATAATAAATATTTTATAGATTCACATAAAATTTTGAACAAGGATAAAATGCACTCATTAGAAGAGGTAAGTATCAATGAAAGGACGCTAAGAATGGGGTATTTTTAAAAAAAAATATAAAATGTAGAATAAAAATTATAAGCAACAATATGAAAAAAATATAATGAAGTAAAAAACCTCAATAATAATAGTAGAGGTTACAAGACAAATTTATTCAATCATAGGAAATTCATATACTCACCATAAGACAATCATATACATATTCAGGTGGAGTCATATTCAGGCATATCAATATATTACTATTCTATAACCTCTTGGTTTCTATAACCCAGAATCCATGTTGGGACTCCCACATAGACTAGGTATATCCACCCCAATAGGATATAGTCTATCTCTGTATGACTAAATAGTAACCATCACTTAGAATCTCACTATGATACCACTGATTCCCATGAACCTAGAGGCAAGAGGTGGGAACGATTTAAATAAACATGATTCCCATTCCACCTCTTGAAACCACATTTTAAAAGTCCTATAAATAATCATACCCATATAAAAATAATCAACCATACAATATAAATATATATTATTCAACAGTGATGAATTCATAAGGTTGTAGTATAAAGAAAAACGTTTTGGTATATCTTAATCACAAAATAAATTGTTAGGAAATATGTAATACATGGAAACACATACTTCAACCATGTGGGGATGTGATGAAACTCTTTAACATGTAATGAATAAAAATTAAATAGAAATAAAAATACCCAAAATCACAATTCAATATTTTTTTAAATGATTTATTTAGGTATCAGATATGTAGCGTCCAAATCACGAGTAGAAGATAAAATAAGTAATAAAGGAATAAAAGAAGAAGAATGAGACCTAACCTGGCACAAATAACATGAAACTGAAGAAAAGAACCAAGAATTATTGGAAGAAGAAGGGTAGGTCCACACAGCAAGATCCTAGGGTGAAAATTATTTAAATATTGAATAGGGAGGATGATTGGTGATTAATTCAAGGATGGTTATTTTAAGAAAATAAATTTTTAGAAAAACATGGTAAGATAGAAGGTCTAAAGACATGGTTTATCACATCATATCCCAAACATACACCCTCAATGAATAATCCTAGTGAGAATAAATATTTCTCCACACAGTTTCATAAACCATATTTCAACTATGAAAAATAATTATACTAAAAACAATATGCCTTAAAATGGGTAGCCACAAGATTAGTGTTAACCATACAGCCAGTCTTCAACCTAATTTAGGACACTAAATATTTAAATATTAGGGAAATTCAAAGAAAAACTGACAATTGTAGATATGTATTGATAAATAAATTAGAAAAAAAAATTTAAATTTTGGAAGGTGTAAATTGTCCACACCATAAAAATTTCTTCCCCATAAACTTATTAAGCTCAAAATATGGATGAATAGGCTAAAAGTTCCAACAAAAAAGGGAGGTACACCTCTAAAATATTCTATAAATTCCACCAAACTATACTAAAATAATCACATAAAAAAGGTATATCATATTTTAAGTTCACACTGAACCCCTCAATATGTTGGCTAAAAAAAGGGTCCTATGGTGGGTTTCCCCACCATTTATGGATTTAACTAACAAGGTGGATAAAAAAACCAAGATACACCAAAAATAACTATTTTAATCTATGTATATGAAGTATTAAGAAACCAAATTCACACAAAGTGTTGTCCATAAATTTGAATAATCGAAAACTAATTTCCCGAAAAACACAATAATTAGAATATCCAAAAATATATTATAGAGATCAAATGAAGGGGAAAGGGATATAATGCCTCAATATTTAAAGAGTAACTAATATAAAAATTTTGAGGATTTCTAGGAATTCTCTCCAAGATAACAATTCCAATTATAGATATTCTGGAGGATTCCTAATAGATAAAATTAATGACATGTCTTTGGAACACTCAAGAAAGAGGGATTCAGATTCCCTAATTGGCCATAATGGAATCCCTCATGAGATCACTTCCATTCTATGAATATAACAATCAATGAATATGGTCCTCATAAATTAGGTTCCTTAGGCTTCCACTCCACACTGGATAGAAAAGAATAAAAATCTCAGAAGGAGATAGGGTATCCACCCATCATGATTTAATGTCTAGAAACAAACAACATATAATAAGTTTCATCCACAAAATCTTTGATCCAGATTCATCTAAAAAAAGAAATCATGTATTGAAAATTCCATTCCTTCAGACATGAGACTTAAAAAATCACTTGATGTGACCTAAGGATAAAAAGAAACTATATGTAAAAATTGGTTTATATACATCTTCACCATTCATTGAGCCTTTTAGAGAATCATAAGAAATTATAACTTCTTCACATTATCCTCCTTAGGATGAAACCACTAAACAACTTGGTTTGAATGAATTTAAAATTTTTATTACTTTTGAATAGTGATAAAAATAAAACCATCAATTGATACTGACTAGGACCCTCAAAAAAAAGTAAAGGAAGATCTCACCATTATGAATTACTGAGTTATCGAATACTTAAAAAATGTTTCAAATCTCTATTCCAAATTCACAAACACATAAGTTTCATTATCACTATATAATATAGGAAATGAATGATAGGAATCCAGCTGCACCACTCTATAATGAGTGTGGGTAGAGTGACCAACTAAAATAGCCATAATGAATATTTAGATTACCAATTCTCTATGACTGATCATGAATTCTACATATTAAATAATATAAATATAAATGAAATTAAACAAACCAACCTATGCATGTTTGTTCACACAGTTTTGGAGACCATGTTTCAATAGTAAAATAATTAATATTGGGAAATAAAACCAACCAAACAGGATCCACAAGGATCTCCAGACCATGTATTCTAATCATTAACATAGGGTTATTCTTTTTTTGTCACCCATAGAATCTAAAAACACTAAAACATCAATTCTAAATTGATTTGAATCAAAATTACATCATAAAAAGTCATAATAAACTTGATAAAATTTGAAAAAAAAAATTCAATATTCACCAAATAATGTCCAAGGGAAACTCAACAATAACAATTGTTAAGAGATAAATTGATTTTCCTTGTACCTGTCTAAAGAGTTGTGATTTTCCTAAATAAATTCCCTTAGAAACACCCAAATAATTCGGGATAATATGATAACATTTTTTCATGAACATGTCCAAACTACACTTGAACCGTTCAATCTATCTAACCCGATGAAGTGAATGAGGGGAAATAACTATTCCCACATGAAAAAACGTTAATGTGTATATCAGATATACAGGAATGGGAATTATTTCTCCCCAAAAAATATTAACAAAACATTAGACACCCATCTTGGTCTCTAGAATGAACACCTTATACACCATATTTGCACACACTACATTAAAAAACCTTATGGGGTAATATCAAACTAAAAACCATTTGCAAGAATAGAATTCCATAACAACTATGAATAAATATTAAAAAGTGTACCTAAGTGGAAATAATCCTAGATAAAAAATATTTACATGTATGATTAATCAAAAATAAAAGAATAAAACCAAAAAACATGAAATAATCTCTAGATGAACTCCATGGGAACTATCCATCCTCAAATCCAACCCCCTGTCTGAGTCACCCCAATATTGAACCTAAGAATGTAAAATAAAAATGTTGGTCTTCTAGTTACATGTGGAAAATGTAAGGTTTTAGCATAACATCTCAAAATATAATCTACATAAATTCCATGTAATTCACATTTCCATGACATTTATGTCCAATTATTATAAAATAAATAAATTAAAAATAGTTTCTTCCCTCCATAATTCAATAAATATTCTATATGAACAACTTTAAAACCCTAAATTTTTTTATTTTAATATGAAATAAATGAAAATAAAATTAGTTTTCATTAAAAATATCCATGGAAGAGGTATTTCCTAGAAAACCATTTTCTTAAACTACATTTTGAATGAAAAAAATATTAGGGACACTCTATCATAAATATAAATTATTTATAAAAATATACTTAATAATATAAATACTTGCTAGGTAGGTAAATAATTGATTTGGGATCCAAAGAATACATTACTTGATGTATTTTTCAGTGAAAGTATATTAAAAAAGGAATACATCAAATAAAACAACAAATGATTGAATAATAGATGACATGGACCATTATTGAATAATAAATTAATAATAAAGTTGTAGAATCATTAATAATAATACTATATATGTTAATAAAAATGTATATAATTAAGGAAAATTCCTATAAACCATTTGAGATGATCATAAATGTACTCGGGTGGAACTATTTTCTGATATATTAATTAATTCCTAGTCTATAACATCTCAAATTCTCTAACCTTGCCTCACGGGTTGTACTCGCCCTTTTCCTAGATATACCCTTACAAAGGGGATCAATTCCTTTTCCACAATAA
Organism: Viscum album; assembly: GCA_963277665.1. Lineage (NCBI taxonomy): Eukaryota > Viridiplantae > Streptophyta > Magnoliopsida > Santalales > Viscaceae > Viscum > Viscum album. Next base: position 1,364,416,394 of record OY728159.1, read on the forward strand.
TATATAGTAACCATATCTCAATCTAACACTAAGAGATTAATTATTAAAATGATGTAAGTTTCTAGATGCGAGGATAAATTTCTAATTACATTAACCTAATCTCAACAACCATCTTCCCCCTAATATAGTATGTATAAATAAAAATAAACCTAGAAATGTCCTAAATCATGACAAATAAATAAAATTTATTGGCGATCTTACCAAAAGGTTTGATATAAGGGCTTATATTGTTTAAGAAGGTACCAAATTAACTTATAGTTCAACTGGAATCAACACATTCAAAATTCCATTTGAAACCCACACCCAAAATAACTTATTCAATAAAAAATATTTTTATAGTCCCAAATGGGACTTTTCATAATACTCTATAAATTCAATATGAATCTATTTTAGGAGAGCTCTATTTGAAATATATTATTCTAAAAAACACTTTAATACCAATGATAAACCCCACTTAAAAACTATGAAGTCCTATAAATAATAAAAAAACAATAATACAAAATGATAAAAATAAATTATATAATGAATATAAACATTTAATAGATATAAAAACATAGATTTATTTCTTTTTAAATTGAAATAAAAAACAAAAACATCTCAAAACCCTTGAATATCCCATGTAAATATCAATTTTATAGTAAAAAATACTTATAATGTACAAAACCCTTTATGAAAACATGTTAGGAATTTTTAGAAAACATATAGATAATTTTATTGATTTTTTATGAAATAATGAGAAAAACATCAATTGTTATAAAAGAGAGAATACATAGAAACACCACCCTACACCCTCAACAAATATAATGAAATTCCTGAATATAGAATAAAATAGGCTTAATGAAAAATCCACACACATTAGAATCACTATCCATATTGTATTTTATAAAACCATTTCCGTAGTGTTTTCCAAAGGAGATACCAAATCATGAGAAGAAGATAAAACAAGGAATAAAGGAATAGGATAAGTGGAAAGAGCCATGTCCATGGAAAAATCACATGAAACTGAGGAAAAGAACCAGTAATTATAGGGATGAGAAGCAGAGATCCAAACTTAAATCTCCTCTTTTTCCTCACACGGATATCAAAGATAGGAGGCCGATGGGTGGCTAATTCTAATAGGATTAGTTTAGGAAAATTTTGTTTTAGGAAAACTAGGTATGCCTCATAGTTTGGCAATATGGTTTAAAAAACTATATGTTGAAAATGTTATTAACACTAAAAAACCAAAAGATCTATGACTTTGTTAAAACCTGATCCAAATATAAAAACTATGTCTGCTATAACGACCCATAATTTACATACATTGTTAATACTTCAAAATTGAATCACACTTATTACAACATATAACAGAACCATGAAAAGACCGTATAGGTATAGTTTTTTTTAGAAACTGGGAAACATAAACAACTGGTTCATAAAGCGTCTACATTTTCTCCCATTTATTTCATCATATCTAGAGTCCCTTTTGGCATATCCTACTTAATAAACTTCTTCCTGACCTGGGAGAAAGAAAACATACAAAATGGTGAGCTGAAATGCTCAGTAAGGGTAAACAATGTAAATATCAATCACATCATATTCATAAGAACATAACATTTTGGAAATCTTACCCTGAAAAAGAGATCATAATTTCAAAACATGGGATAAATCATGGTTGTGAAATGTAATCACAATAATCATAACATAAAACATGAATATTTTTGGCATACAAACATAATCATATAGAATAATTTCTTATTAGTCAATAATCATTTCCAAGACTATCTTAGTGGACAAAGTCCATTTCTGAACCGAGTTCATTATTCGTTTCAGTCCTGTTTCACTGAACCGGTTTAACCTGCCGTTCCAGCCATATCTATCTCATGAGATATAAATTCTTTATCCAATGCATTGGAGGGAGATATAGGTCCCACACATCTCATAATGATACCATTCTTATGTGTTCCACAAAATCATAAACCATACATCATAGCATAACCCATGTAATAAAAATTGGATTCTTAAACATCATGACATCATAAAAAAATTCATATAAGATAAAGGAATTAATAAAAATATTTCCATCACAACATAATCAAATCAATGTAATAATAGGGATAGAAACATAACCCTTTATTATCTTAGATGGAAAATAATTTTGATAAAATACTTGAACTCCATTCTTGAGGAAAATTTCCTTTCTACTTCAAAAACACTTTTCATTTCTTAACATGTCATAAACTTCTAAACTAAAAAAAGTTGATTAAAAATAAACATGAAAACTTGTAAAGGAATCTTCTTGGAAATAATGTTTTAAAAATCCATTCATGCCGTATAGGTTAAAAAAACATTCTTCTCGTACTTTTATCGGGAAATTCAAAAAGTACCTCGTACAAAAAACGACAAAAGATTGTTTTCATATCTTATACTAAAAACTCAACGAAGGGTAAAATTGGATTTAAACAATTTTAAGTGGATGTAAATAATATTACATATTGTGGAAACATGGACGTGGATGTTAAAATACACCCCAGTAAATACCAAAATATAAACAATCTCGGATAAAAATGAGATTGTGATATTTTTCCCTTACCTTAGGTCCGATTTGCTTCGTAAGTGTCCGAACCTCCTGTATAATGATTTAAATAATTTAATTTACTTATTCCAGAATCATACTCATTGTTATGATATCATATATGGTCATATTCTTAGCTTATTATTAGTAATATTTCATTGCTACTTGTTATTCGGGTGTTTATTACTTTTTGTTCTTATGCGTGTTTTGTCGAATAAATTCTTATTATTCTTTTTAGGTTATAGATACCTCATTTCCAGAATGGTATTAGTGTAATATATATCATATTTAGTCACTCAATTCATTTATGTAATCATTATGCAATGAAAATCATGTAGAACGAGTCACATCACATAATGGAGACAGTATTTCGTACGTACGCACGAGCGATGATATCATTCCCATGATCGTGGAATTGTATTGGAGTGTATGTATACTATTTAAGAATCAATATTACATTAAAATAATAATATATATTCATTCTTTACACCATTATACCCATCCATGTAAGGTGGTGGTGGAAAATAGATTACACCACGTCGTGGAGACGGTATTTCATACCTACGCACGCGCGGTGATTTCATTTTATGTAGGATGGATATATGGTAAAATAGGGCTGTTTCATACTTATAATAACATATCAGTATATGAGTGATACTGATATTATTAATTCATAACAAAACAACTAAATAAGAAGAAGTGGAAGAAGAAATAAATTTGAAAGAGTCGGTAACGGACATTACCTCTTCTTTGAAGCGCTTCTTTGAGACCTCCTTTTAGGGAACTAAAATTGGTCTTTGAAAAAGACCAGGACCTCTAGGATGTTTCTAGGGAAGTGTAGAGGAGAAATTGGAAGTGGTTGGCGGAGCTTGAAGGCTCAAAGTGGTGTGAGGAGGAGAGGGAGGATGTGCCCTTTTATAAGGGAGGAGAGGTGCACCTTTGGAAAAACTAAAAATATTATTTTATTATAAAGTCATATTCGGTTCTAAATAGCTCCAAATTGATTTATTTTGAATCTAAGGTGGGTATTGGTCGAAATAAGCTCATCCAATCAAATTTAGACAAGTTTAGGTTCCTATTGTAACCTTATCATTTAGATTTAACTTTAAGTTAAATAATTTTACTTTTACCGTGTCTTCTTGTGTTCTTACACTGTAAGGTTAATAAACATACTATAACAAGCCAAACTAACCCCAAGTTGTTTATTATTAATATATATAACCTTATCTAAGTCATTTGGCCGAGCCTTAGATTTTTAGGAATAAAATAACAATTAATAATATAATATTTGTTTTAAAAACTATTTTATGTGAATTTTGATACTATTTGGTAATTGATTTTTGTGAAAATCATTAGAGAATGATTAATTCTAAAAAAATTCAATTAAATCAATAATAACATGCCATATTAACCTATAAAATTAGTATATTTCATAAAAAGTGTCAAATTACATTTATTTGGTTATTTATAACATCAATTATGTCAATATTTCATTAATAAGATAATTACTGCACCATGTTTTTGTCATAAATAAATTAACTTATTTAATGTATAAAAAGTACATATAAAAAACCATTATGTAGTAAATACTTTTATATATCTAATGAATATTTATAGTCTAATTTATATTATTGATAACCCTATATTAAAAATTATTTACTAATTAAACATTGATTTTAACTATTTTAACCCTTCTTTAAATAAATTAATAATAAATGTCCTAATCTAATCCAAGTGGGCCTAAAAGGTCATCTTTTATTCATAAGGTTTTTTTGGTCGAGTTAAACTTATCCAATAGAATTAGGACATGTGTTAGGGTAATAATAATATCATTTTTACCCTTAATTACCCTATTTACTTTTAACCGTGGTAAATAAAAGTAAAAAGTTACTATTCACTAAAAATTATTTTCATCTCATTGAACCACATTATACTTACTGACATCAACCGTGTCTCTCGGATTTTTGAAATTCCACCCATAGAAGTGGTAAAATTATGTTTTATGTAAATTTGAAAATTCTCCTAAGAGGTGGGTAAAAGACGCTGAAAAGTTCAATAAAATTTTTACATATCTAAAGTTATTATAAAATTACTCCAATGAATTACAATGAACTTATATAGGTATTATGTATCAGTTTTGACCTTAAATAAATTTTAATAAAATAAATAATTATTTAAATAAAAAGTAGGTTTTTAAATAGTAACCCAGTGTTTTCACTATTCATCAAAAATTGAAAGTTTCCAGAAAAATACCAAAATTTCACCCTGGGCTAATTTCGATATTCCGAATCCAAAAACGAAGTAAATTTTCAAAAATAAAATTTACAAAATTTCAAAAAGTGGTTATTACTATTCATAACGGCTAGTTTTAATAAGATTTTAATAGCATATCGTTGTTTAGTGAAACTCGGTATTGCGTACGACGCAAGCTATCAAGGAAGGTCGCGATTGCGTGTAAAGCAAGCCAAGCTAGTGTTGTGTGTAGTGAAAGATTCCTTTGATGATTTATATAAAATAATAACAAAATATTTCTTATAAAAGTATCGAGTGTTACATTCTACCCCCTTTAAAATGAATTTCTCCCTTGAAATTTGTCACTTGTAACAAACAGATGAGGATACCTCTCCCTCATCATATCCTCAAGCTCCCATGTAGCTTCTTCTAATTGGTGGTTCCTCCATAAAACATTCACCAAGCGATTGGTCTAGTTCTGTAGGGATTTTTCACTACGATTGAGAATCTCTATCGGATGTTCTTTATAAGAAAATCTTGTTCTAGCGGTACAACTTCTGAGCTGAGTACATGTGAAGGATTAGGTATAAACTTTCTCAGGAGAGATACATGGAACACATCGTGAACTTGAGAGTGATTTGGTGGAAGCGCCAATCGGTAAGCTTCCTTCCCAACACGATCCAGTATTTCCAAAGGACCGATATACCTAGGGCTCAACTTTCCCTTCTCTCCAAATCTCATGACCCTCTTCCAGGGAGATATTCATAAGAACACTTTATCACCCACTTCAAACTCTAAGTCTTTTCTTCCGTTGTCAGCATAACTTTTTTGTTGACTCTGAGCTGCTCTTATGTGTTGTTGAATAGATCTGACCTTTTTTACCATCTCATCAACAAGATCAGGTCCTAATAGATTTCATTCCCCACCTTCATCCTAGAAAGTTGGAGTCCTGCATTTCTTTCCACAGAGAGCTTCATAAGGAGCCATCTGAATACTGGAGTGAAAGATATTATTATAAGAAAATTCCACCAAAGGTTGGTGTTGATCCCAACCACATTTGAAATCCATAGAGCAAGCTCCCAACATATCTTCTAGTGTTTGAATTGTCCTCTCAGACTGACCGTCTTTCTGAGGATGATAAGGAGTGCTGAAACTCAACTCTGTATCGAGAGTATGATGAATACTTTTCCATAACATTGAGGTAATCCTCAGATCCTGATCAGATATAATAGAAAGTGGTACTCCATGCAATCTTACCACTTCCTTTACATATATCCTGGAAAGCTGATCCAGAGAGAAATCCTCTCTAATAGCAATGAAGTGTGCGGACTTTGTAAGATGATCAAATGTGACCCAGATAGCATTATTGCCTTTAGATGTTTTAGGAAGTTCGGAGACAAATTCCGTAGTGATGTTTTCCCATTTCCATTCTGGTATAGGTAATGGTTGTAACATCCCCTTAGACTTCTGTCACTTAGCATTAACTTGCTAACAAACCAAGCATCGAGAGACACATTCAACAACATCTCTTTTCATTCCATACCACCAGAAGTACTCTTTCAGGTCCATATACATCTTCTTGCTTCTAGGATGAATAGAGAACAAAGAATTATGAGCCTCATCCAGCAACTCCTTCTTTAATTCGGGGATGGGAGGAACACAAACCCGATTCCTGAACATTATTATCCCATCACAATCAAGGTTGAATTCAGGAACATTTCTCACCTTATTTTGTAACTCTACATCTTCTTTCTGTGCCTCTTTAATCTTCACATGTATAGATGGTTGAACATTCATTTGAGAAATATAATATTTTTCCCCTTCCATTATAATTCCAAGATCCATCCTTTGTAAATCCATAAATATTGGATCTATTTTGATCGTCATCATGGATAAACTGGCATGGTCTTGTCAACTTAATGCATCTGCCACCTTGTATGCTTTCCCAGGGTGGTAATGGATTGAGCAGTCGTAATCCTTAATCAGCTCCAACAATCTTTTTTGGCACATATTCAACTCCTTTTGTGTGAAAATATACATTAAACTTTTATGATCAATATAAATTTCACTCCTTTCTCCATAATGATAATGCCTCCAAATATTTAATGCCACGATTACCACAACTAACTCCAAATAATGAGTTGGGTAATTTTGCTCATGGATTTTCAACTGTCGTGAGGCATAAGCTATCACCATATCATTTTTATAAGAACACACCCCAATCCCTTCTTGGATGCATCACTGTAGATCACAAACCTTTCTCCACTACAAGGAAGTGTGAGTATAGGTGCACTGGATAACCTTCTTTTCAACTCCTTGAAATTCTCTTCACATTCCTCCATCCACACGAACATAACTCTTTTTCGAGTCAACCTGGTGAGTGGATTAGATAATCATGAAAAATCATTCACAAAACGTTGGTAATATCAAGCCAAACCAAGAAAACTTCGGATCTCAATTACTATTGTTGGTCTTGACCATCTTTTGATAACCTCTGATTTTGCTGGATCCACAGATATCCCATCTTTTGAGATTATGTGACCCAAAAATGAATCTTTTTGAAGCCAAAATTCACACTTGGTAATTTTGGCATAAATCTTCTCCTTTCTCAGGGTCTTCAATATAATTCTAAAGTGATCTTCATGTTTTCCTTTCCCTTTGAATATACCAAAATATCATCTACAAAGTCTACCACAAACTGATCAAGATAGTCTCTAAAGACTCTATTCATCAGATCCATGAAGATAGCAGGGGAATTAGTTAGACCAAATGGAATCACTATAAATTCATAGTGTCCATACCTTGTACGGAAAGTCATCTTTTGTATATCCTCCCTTTTGACCCTTAATTGATGATACCCTAAACGAAGATCAATCTTGGAAAAGTATTGAGCTCCGCGTAGTTGGTCAAACAAGTCATCAATGCGCGGGAGAGGATATTTGTTCTTGATAGTGATCTTGTTATGTTCTCGATAATCAATGCAGAGTTTCATTGATCCATATTCTTTCTTAACAAAGAGAACAGGTGCTCCCCAAGGTGACGCACTAGGGCGTATGAACCCCTTATCAAGATTCTCTTGGAGTTGTTTCTTCAATTCCTGCAACTCAATTGGGGCCATTCTATAAGGTGTATTCGAAATTGGTAAAGAACCTGGCACGAGAACTATTGAAAACTCAACTTTATGATTTGGTGGAAGACCTGGTAATTCCTCCAGAAAGACATCGTCAAACTCCCATACAATGGGCATATTCTTAATTGTTAGTTTCTCACCAACCATTTGAGATAAATAAACTTAATTTAGTGGAATCAAGACCCATAAGATGGAAGAAATTTCCACTAGAAGGTTATGTTCATCCTTGCATCGATAGACGATCATAGATTGATCTGGAATATGAAATGTGACTTCCCTTCCTTGGCAATTGATATGAGCTCCATATAAAGAAATCCAATCCATGCCAAGAATCACATCAAATTCCACTATAGGAAGGATCACAATATTTGTAGGAAGCACTTTCCCACAAAATTCAATCGGAGAAGAATTGTAAACTTTTGATGCGATTGTTGTGCCATTAGGGGTTGTCACAGCTAACTCAACATCTAATTGTTGATATAATATGATGATACCCTTAGAAAATTTTTTAGAAATAAAAGAGTGGGTGGATCCAGAATCAAATAAAACATTTTCTACTTTAGAGTGGATGGTAAGTGCACCTTTCACCACCTCGTTATCATACTCCACATCGCTGATAGAAATTGCATGTGACATTCCTTTGCCTTTAGCCTTATGAGTTTGTTGACGTCGACCATCATCATCAACCCTTGGATTTGGGCGTTGCTTGGCATAATGCCCCATTTCCTTTCACTTGAAACATTGAAGTGTAGTAGGTTCATTCTGTGTATCCCTTCCTTTGTTTGCATCATCAGACATATTCTTCCCATCATTGCGGTATTCAAATGTCCGATGACCTTACTTTCCACATTTGAAACATTTACTTGTCCCTTTACGACAACTCCGTCCAGGTTTCTTTCAACAGTTTGAGCATAAGGGAAAGCTCATATTCTTTTTAGTGTGCTCTTTATATTTTCCTTTGAATTCCATTTTCCTCTTCTTATCAAACCCATATGACTGATGGGTTAATCCAATCTCCATCTCAACTTTGAGAGCACATCGAACGATTTCCTCGTAGATATTGAAGTCCCTTATGGCTAACACCCATGGAAGACTTGGTTTTAAGCCACTAAAGAATCGATCGATCTTACTCTCAGGTCGGATAATAATCTCATAAGCATACCTTGAAAGTCTCGTAAAATTTTCTTCATAGGTACCAAAAGATTTATCATCCTTTTTCTTTAGTTTAATAAACTCCTTCTCCATCTTTGTTCGGAGAATATGAGGGAAGTACTTATTGAAAAATATGTTCTTGAACTCATCCCATTCCATGGACTCAATTTCATCTCTTGGCCTCGTATTCTTGATAAGATTCCACCATTGATTAGAATTACCTTCCAAACGATACACTGCTAAGATGAATTTATCATGTTGAGAGCATTGAAGAACTAAAAATATCTTTTCAGTAGTACTGATCCATTGTTCACCAACTAATGGATCAGTAGACACGTTGAATGAAGGTGGATGCTGTCTCATGAAGGATTCAATACAATGTTGCTACTTCCTTTGCTCGTTTGGAAGTCCAACATGATTCATATGTTGAGAAAGTTGTGTGAGAATGGCTACCGGATTTTTCATTCTATCTCCCATAACGTTTGGTTGCTCAGGGGGACAATCATTGAATTGCCTGTCACATTCCGCATTAACACAGTTCCTTCGGGTTCCAGCCATTGACTAAAACCAAGAAGAACAGTGCGAGAAACACTAATTATAATAGGAAAACCACATAATCAAGAATAAAATTTCACACTAAAGGTCTTATCCTATGTTATTCATGGACATTTCTAAAACACTAAGATTGTGTTCTATGCTTAGACTTATCCTTATTATTCTTACTAAGGCTTTCACATCCTAGTTTCCAAAGGTTGACTATACCTTTCCTCTGATACCAACTATAATGACCCATACTTTACATACATTGTTAATAATTCAAAATTTAAGCACACTTAGTACAAAATATAACAGAACCATGAAAGGACCATATAGGTATAGTTTCTTTAGAAACTGGGAAACATAAACAACTAGTTCATAATTCATCTACATTGTCTCCCATTTATTTCATCACATCTAGTGTCCCTTTTGGCATATCCTACTGAATAGACTTCTTCCTGACTTGGGGGAAAGAAAACATACAAAATGGTGAGCTGAAATTCTTAGTAATGGTAAACAAAAGAAATAACAAAAAGAAATATCAATCACATCATATTCATAAGAACATAACATTTTGGAAATCTTACCCTACAAAAGAGATCATAATTTCATAACATGGGATAAATCATGGTAGTGAAATGTATTCACAATAATCATAAATTAAAACATAATTCTTTGTGGCATACACACATAATCATAGATAATCATTTCTTATTAGTCAAGACCCATTCCCAACACTATCATAGTGGACAAAGTCCATTTATAAACCGAGTTCATTCCTCGTTTCAGTCCTATTTCACTGAACCAGTTTAACCTGCCGTTCCAGCCATGTTTATCTCATGAGATATAAAATCCTTACCCAATGCATTGGAGGGAGATATAGGTCCCACCCATCTCATAATGATACCATTCTTATGTGTGCCACAAAATCATAATCCATACATCAGAGCATAACCCATGTAATAAGAATGGGATTCTTAAACATCGTGACATCGTAAAACAATTCATATAAGATAAACGAATTCATAAAAATAATTCCATCACAACATAATAAAATCAATGGAATAATAGGGATAGAAACAGAACCCTTTATTATCTTAGATGGAAAATAATTTTGATAAAATACTTGAACTCCATTCTTGAGGAAAATATCCTTTCTACTTCAAAAACACTTTTCATTTCTTAACATGTCATAGTATTCTAAACTAAAAGAAGTTGATTAAAAATAAACATGAAAACTTGTAAAGGAATATTCTTGGAAATAATGTTTTAAAAATCCATTCATGCCGTATAAGTTAAAAAACATTCTTCTCGTACTTTTGTCGGAAAAGTCAAAAAGTACATCGTATGAAAAATGACAAAAGATTCCTTTCATATCTTTTACTGAAAACTCACCAAAGGGTAAAATTGGATTTAAAAAATTTTAGGTGGATGGAAATAATATTACATATTTAGGAAACATGTATGTGGATGATAAAATACACCCCAGTAAGTACCAAAGTATAAACAATCTCGGATAAAAATGAGATTGTGATAATTTTCCCTTACCTTAGGTCTGATTTGCATCGTAAGTATCTGAACCTCCTGTATAATGATTTAAATAATGTCATTGACTTATTCTGGAATCATACTCATTGTTATGATATCACATATGGTCATATTCTTAGCTTATTATTTGTAATATTTCATTGTTACTTGTTACTCGGGTGTTTATTACAATTTGTTCTTATGCGTGTTTTGTCGAATAAATTCTTATTATTATTTCTAGTTTATAGATACCTAATTTCCAAAATAGTATCAGTGTAATATATATCATTTTTATTCACTCAATGCATTTATTTAATCATTATTCAACGAAAATCATGTAGAACGAGTCGCATCACATCGTGGAGATGGTATTCCGTACATACGCATGAGCGATGATATCGTTCCCATGTTCGTGGAATTGTATTAGAGTGTATGTATACTATTTCAGAATCAATATTACCTTAAAATAATAATATATATTCATTCTTTACACCATTATACCCATCCAAGTAAGGTGGTGGTGGAAAATAGATTACACCACGGCGTGGAGACGGTATTCCATACGAACGCACGCACAGTGATTTCGTTTTCCGTAGGATGGATATATAGTGAAATAGGGTTGTTTCATAATTATAATAACATATCAGTATATTAGTGATAATGATGTTATTATTTCATAATGAAACAACTAAAGAAGAAGAAGTGGAAGAAAAAATAAAGTTGAATGAATCAGTAACAGACATTACCTCTTCTTTGAAGCGCTTCTTTGAGACCTCCTTTTAGGGAAATAAATTGGTCTTTGAAGAAGAAAAAGACCTCTAGGATGGTTCTAGGGAAGTGTAGAGGGGAAATTGGTAGGGTTTTTAAGATCTTTAGGGCTCGAAGTGGTGTGAGGAAGAGAGGGAGGAGGTGCCATTTTATAAGGGAGGAGAGGGGCACCTTTGGAAAAAATAAAAATATTATTTTATTATAAAGTCATATTAGTTTTTAAATAGATCAAAATTAATTTATTTCGAAGATAAGGTGGGTATGGGTCGAACTAATCTCATAAAATAGAATTTAGACAAGTTTAGGTTCCTATTTTAACCTTATAATTTAGATTTAACTTTAAGTTAAATAATTTTACTTTTACCGTGTCTTCTTGTGTTGTTACACTATAAGGTTAATAAACATACTATAACAAGCCTAAAGAACCCCAAGTTGTTTATTATTAATATATATAAGCTTATATAAGTCATTTGGCCGAACCTATTATTTTTAAGAATAAAATAAAAATTAATAATATAATATTTGTTTTAAAAACTATTTTATGTCAATTTTGATACTATTTTGTAATTCATTTTTGTGAAAATTATAACAGAATGATTAAATACATAAAAGTTAATTAAATCAATACTAACATGTCATATTAACCTATAAAATTAGTGTAATTTATAAAAAGTCTCAAATTACATTTATTTGGGTATTTATAACATCAATTAGGTCAGTATTTAATTAATAAGATAATTACTGAATCATTTTTGTGTCATAAATAAATTAACTTATTTAATGTCTAAAAATTACAAAGAAAACACCCTTATGTATTAAATATTCCTAGATTTATAATGAATATTTATAGTCGAATTTATCTTATGTATTACCCTATATTAAAAATTATTTACTTATTAAACATTGATTTTAATTATTTTAACCCATCTTTAAATAAATTAATAATAAATGTCCTAATCTAATCCAAGTGGGCCTAAATGGTCATATGTTATTCCTAAGGTTGTTTTTGGTCGAATTAAACTTATCCAATAGAATTAGGACATGTGTTAGGGTAATAATAATATCATTTTCCCCTTAATTACCCTATTTACTTTTAACCATGGTAAATAAAAGTAAAAAGTTACTATTAACCAAAAATTATTTTCATCTCATTGAACCACATTTTACTTATTGACATCAACCGTGTCTCTATGATTTTTGAAATTCCACTCACAGAAGTGGGAGAATTAAGTTTTATGTAAATTTTCAAATTTTCCTAGGAGGTGGGTAAAAGACGGTCCAAAGTTCAATAAAATTTTTATATATCTAAAATTATTATAAAATTACTCCAATTAATTATATTGAACTTATATAGGTATTATGTATAAATTTTTATCTTAAATAATTTTAATTAAAATAAATAATTATTTAAATAAAAAGTCGGGTTTTAAATAGTAACCCAGTGTTTTCACTATTCATCAAAAATTGATAGTTTCCAGAAAAATACTGAAATATCACCCTAGGCTAATTTCGATATTCCTAATCCAAAAATGAAGTCCATTTTGAAAAATAAAATTTACAAAATTTCAAAAAGTGGTTATTACTATTCATAACGGCTAGTTTTAATAATATTTTAATAGCATATCGTTGTTTAGTGAAAATCGGTATTGCGTACGACGCAAGCTATCAAGGAAGGTCGTGATTGCATGTAAAGAAATCCAAGCTCTTGTTGTGTGTAGTGAAATATTCCTTTGATGATTTATATAAAATTAAAAAAATTCTTATAAAATTTTCGGGTGTTACATCTGCTAAAAACTACAGGCCTTCACATGAGTAGCTACATCATTAAAAATATCATGCACTAATCGTGAAGCTATCACTAAAACTCTAAATTTTTAAATTTCAGCTAAATTGGAAATAAAATTAATTGTTAAGGGTATTTATAGATAAATAAATAAAATAATTTGTAAAATAATGGATAGTGTGTGATAATTTTCTTGCCTCCCATAATTATCTCACGATATATCAAACACTACCCAATTGACTAGAGAAATATATAATTTTTTCTCACCTATGACATAATGAACACCATACATATGTTTTCCAATAAAACATGATTCCATTAATATTTAAAAAATAATTTAAATATATTAAATATTAAAAAAACTTATTATTAGTTATTTTTCATTTATCCACATGAATGTAATGTAATAATGTTCTAGAGTATATGCCACATTAATATGGTTATATCCATTCCCCATAATGATGAGAACTGTGATGTTCTATGATGAAATTCTAAAATAATGTTATGTAGCGGAATAACATAATATGATGAGAAACATAGTACATACACTGTCTGTTGTGAGTACTTGTAAGTTCATGATGCCAGTTTTCATGATTTTTCACTTGATAATCTCAAATATGGGAGATTATGAGAATAGAACTACCTGTAGTAATTATACATGTTTTGGTGTCATTAGATATTCCATTCTATGAGAATGTGTAATGGTACTTAGAGATTAAAATTATGGTTAATGAATTTCATGAATCAAACACTTATAATTTATGAAAAAAACTATTACGATATATGTACATAGTGAGGTAGGATATAATGGGTGCATCATGATTGACATGTCATTTATGGATAAGTAATGTATAGATTTGTCCCTTACATATTTATGGAATCTAATATCTTATCCCTATGATTGTAATAGAAATTTCCCCCTAAATTTTATGTCTATGGTGTAATGACTTTATTTTTTAGATAGTCAAAGAAATACATATCAAGCCTATAAGTTGGTGAAATGGATGTGAAGCATTCATGAATATATGTTTCAACAAAGCGCTAATATTACAAAATGAGAATTCATATGTGGTTTTCATCGTTGTGACATTAAGTTATATCTCTGGGTATCTTCACACATTACTAAACAATAATCTTTTACTTTAGGCAAGTCCACCAAATGATTATAAAAAATAATCCTATAGGGTGACACAATAAATGTTTCTAATGATCTAGGATGAACTATATTTGAAATAATATAATTGAATAAATATTATTCTTAAGATTGAGGAATTATTTAATTCTCATTTTATTGTTCAAAAATATTTATTGATGAAGGAAATATTAAAATTAAATAGTTTTTTGTCCTTCATCAATTCCTTGAGGTGTTCAAAAGGACCAAGACCATGTTTAGTGTCACATATTAATTAAAAATACCATTAAAAAATATTAGTTTTTTAAAAAGTTTAAATGTACTATAAAAATAGTAATAATAACATTATTTTGGAGAATGGGGTTTATTAAATGTTATAATATTATTTATGTGAATATATGAAATTAATTAATTATTTAAACTAAACATAGCTCTATAATTAGATAGTTATTACTCTTGTGAAGGGTGTATAATAAAAAATAGTGAATTATTGTGCATGAAGAATAATATCATGAATCTTTCTTATATATCCTTCCAATCAATTTGACCTGATAAGATATTCCTTCAAGACTTGTGGATGAGTTATCAGCAGAAACAACTTAAGACAACCAATTCACCATTCTAGCACTAAAATATTAATTGGAACTCTTTTTAGATCAATGGAGAATGTATGGATCACCACTAGAATGATTTTTATACTTGGGTCCTCACTACATAAATAAGTAATTATGAAAGGTTCTTTTCATACGATGATCAATCAATTTGAAGAAATATCCTTTTCCAAGGAATTAATTTGTTTTGGTATTAAATTAATTAATTATAAATTTTATGTGCAAGATCCTTACTTGGGGTTTCAAAAAAGAGATATTAAAAATAATTTTAATATATCTCCCACCACTTCACACTTCATAGTGCCTAGAACCAATAAATACCCCTTACTTGAAGGAGGAATTTGAAAGACATTATTCAATTATATGAGAGTTTCAATCAAGTGTAATGATACCCCACACCAAATCCATTGTATGGATATATATATATATATAATCCTCAATAATTATCCTTGGGAAATTTCATTTATTCATGTGTTAAAATTATTGAATAAATAAACTTATTGATATGTTTACATTCATCATATGAATATTTGAACTCCCATATGTGTCATCTCAAGAAATGGTAATAATTGATTTTCAATATAGGAAAATAATAAATTATAAAAGTTTGTAATTTTTTTCCAAAATTATAAAATTTATGGGAAATCAAATCAATGTTTTCATTCCATAAAATATAACTTATATACATATAAGTATTTATGGTCTATTCACATCAAACTCCCACTTTCAAAAAAATACTAATATTTTTGTTCATTTTATATTATATTTATCATATACAATAACACATGATACTATATCCAAAAATTGAATTTTTATATCAGTAAAAACCATTTTCAAAACTATCATAAACTACACCTTGTATCACATTATATACAAAAAATTGTAAAAACCCATCCAAATCTCTTTTTGATTAACTCTAAAATACATTTTTAGCATCTCTACATCTCAATCTCAACCCCTATTTAGTCAAAAAAAATGTGTGACCCTAGGGGACATTATAATGTTGAAAACATATTTGAATATCTGCATCAATATATGTAATGAATGAGTTTCCTCCAACAAAGTATCAATGGTTTTCAAGATAAAAAAGGATTTTTTGTGATCTCTATGAAACACATGTACTTCTATTCCCAGGTCTAGCTATCTGCATCATATTAGAAAGTGAATTATCATATTTTCTTTTTGTTTAAGACATCCTATTCACATTGACAAGGATCACATGATTACCATATATCCAACTCATATATTCACGATTTTATAAGTGTAGATAAATTTGATCTATGAGTATATCACATGTCATACATTCCTATGTATAATCATGTCACATGTCCCTTGTCTGAATAGATAAATAATATCTTGATGTTAACACACACTCCAATATTCTATCATAAATGAGGGACCAAATGATATACTAATCATACTAATGGATAAATCCCATCTTAGTTAAACGTGGACATATAAAATTATCCATAATATACCAAACCACCCCATTGTAGATGACTCAATATGTAGTCTTTAATAAGTAAGGTATCAAAGTATGAATATTCACATGCATAATATCTCTCTAACCTCAGGTAGTGGGGACTAAAATTTGTTCCATTCACCCCTTATATTCTAATTAAATATTCTCTTGGCACTCCATGTGTTATACTTGATAATCTACCCATTGCACACAGATAATATCACATTCTTTTTTTGAACCTCATTATCATATTATACATCGTTAAATTGGAATTTTACTCATGAAAACTATAAAATTTCATCATAACGTATAATAATTCATTTGGAACATTGGTTAATGAAAAAATAAAAATCATTTTTTGAGTGGTAAAATATTATTACCCTTAAAAAATGTGCACAAATATATATTTTTATGTAGCCAACAAGAAATAAAAATAAAATGGATATTTTATTTTAATATGATATATTTTAATATATATAAACTCATTAATAATACCTAGAAAAACCCGCAAAAGCAGTAGTTTGTCATATCATATATGATATGATATATGATCAACCTTGTGTATGCTATAGTCTTTAGATTTTTTAGCTTAATACATCATATAAAATCTATGTGACATCTCTATGTCACCATATCACATCTCTATGTTACCATCGGATAAAACCATCCCAAAAATATATTTCGTGAGAAAAATCTAAGAAGTATTGTAGTTTTATTAAATGTGATACTTAAGAATGATATTCCTAGATTTTAATCTTCGTGAAAACATTCTAACTTCTTAACTTCACAAATAAAAATGATTTGATTTTTCATTACATTTTTTGCATATAACTCATTAAAATTTCATCATCATCATATTTGGAACCCTATTTAATCAAGATATCTACTTCGATTAATGTGACTACTTACATTATTTTTAAAATACGCACCTAAAAACATTTATGATAAAGTAAAATACACCTTTTTATTGTATCTAATGAATCCATTTACAATTTAATTTACTTTTATACACTAAACTCTTGTAGGATATGAGTTTTAATTCACATTTTATTTTCTCTAGTACCATCCCTCAAGAAACAATTTCTTTTATTTTTTGTAATAACTAAATGAAACACTATACATATATTTTTTATCATTAAACATACTAAAATATTTAGGTATATTTAGTAAAAAAACATTAATATTAAACTAGTTTAATCATTTATAAAATTGTGATACCCACTTTATATTTTGAAACTAAATATAACACCTCACAATTCTATTTACCATCACATATCCAAAAAAAATTATAATATAAAGTGAAAGTAACTTTAAATTAAGATATTTTTTATAATTTATATATTAATTTTAAACATCTCTAAATTTAAAAAATTTCCAAATATCATTTTAGATATAATATTATTATCAATGTATATTTACATGATACCAAAACCATTTAGTGTTATGAAATAAAATTTATTTCTGTTCAATATCAATATTAAAAGAAATATATTTTATTTCCATACCATATATAGTTTTCTACCTGTTTATAAAATTTTTCATTTGAATATAATAATTTAGAGAATATACAACTAATTGTTGGTTGTAACACATTCACCCATATTTCAAAAAATACTAAGATAACTATTTTATCCCATATAAAATATTTTTATCAATATATTATTCACAAAACATATTATATAAATTGACGAATCACTATCCATATGTATAAAAGTAATCATTTCATACTTTTTCAAAAAAAAACACTTTTCAAGATAACATAATATCTTATTAGATATGAGAAATGAGATGAATATATATATATATATATTTCCACATTTCATTTAATCTCGATAAAATTATTTACATTAAAATTGAATAAATATTTTATTATGAATTTATCCTAGACACTCAAAAAATATGTCCATTTATTTTGAACAAAAATATATATTTAAAAAACATTGTAAATGTGAATTGGGTATCACATGACTTGAAAATTCAAAGAAATTATTTATAATAACATCCATATCTAACATGTAAATTTCAAAGAGTTTCAAAATTTCCTTCAGATATATCTTATATAATCAAATAATATTGAAATATTAAAACTACATTATGATATAATAATTTTTTAATTAACATTATTGGATTTTTAATGAATCATTATTGAACATTTCAACGGGATATTAGTACTTCTTGTTTAAAAATTTATTTACTTATACTATCTATAGAACTCTTTAGAACTTATAAGTTGTATTCCTAGTTGATATATATTCCCAACAGATTGAGAATATCTTGTAAATTTTTTTTCATTCAATCATATTGTATGGACATTTCAATAGATGATAATAATATAAATTACCTAAACAGAACAAGACATTTTTTTTCTCTCCTAAAAGTATGATACAAAACTAAAACTTTCATAACTCTGTGTATCAAAAACACATTATCTAATTTTACTAAACAAAAATTGTCTTTAGGATCATCATAAGAAAAAAAATAGAGATAAATTTTACATTTTATGATTATTTTAGAATATATTTAAGAATATATGTTTTCAATTAATCAACTAATTCACAAAATTGCATGAAAAAACCCTCATGATCCCAAAATTAATTGATTTCTATTTTTACCATCTTTATATTTACAAAACATATTATATCATATATCTATGAAAATAAAATAGTTTTTTTTCAATAACCATAACAACATTAAGATATACATTAGTCTCATAAATTAATTTAAAAAATTCAATCACAATGAATATAATTTGATGCACAAAATCACATTGAGTATATGAGACAAAAATCATAGATATACCCAATCATTTTGAGTAAATGAGTGGGGAATAATATTCCATATTTCAAATATCATATAATTCTTTTGAAACCATAAATGAATCACTCTATAATTGTATAAGAATTTGGATTAAATTATTTAAACATTTTCAAATCTTGGTTAATAAAGAAGGTATTACTATGAAGAATTGATTTTTTCAATTGAGAACTTTCCATAAATCAACATTCTTGTAGAATAACATTTATTATGTTACTAGTATCAAGAATATCATAATTAACGATTGATATAAAAGTTTAGATTAAGGATGATGATGATATTTATCTAAAATAGAATCTTTTTTTTAGATGAGTATCATTTATTATTAACTATTTAATAAGTAATTTTACTAAATTTTATTCCACTAAAATTATGATACATTTAAAAAATTCATCATAACCATGAGATTACCATGATCTATATTTCACTAATAAAATTACTATTATTTAAAATTAAACTCACAAATTATTTAATTAGGAAGGAAATAATCCTAATCATATCATTTGTGATTTGTGGATTGTTGAGCAGAAAACCCATTGTCTAATCCATCATATTGATGAAACTAAATTCGTTCTTATGATATCACAACCATTGGGGTCTCTTATCTAGTGTAACATAATGAAAATGTAAAAACAATAAAATAATAAGACAAACAAATGAACCCCTATTTTTCATGAAACTACATAAGAACAATCTAGAATCACTCATTACATGATTTATATATAGAAGAGAATCCAAGGGTGCCCATATTATGAATGAAACTATCCAACTATAAGATCAGGGTCTTGAAATTTTCCACTTCAGAAGAAATATCACACATAGTATTTGAGGAAAATTTTATACCACCACCTTATGTAATATAATTTCCTTTACATATGTATGATTCTAGTATTTTTTCTTGAAATATTATTCCCTCATCCAAATAAATATGTCTACACCATATTTTTGGGTACCTCTTTACACAACACAAAATTTTATTTTACGTACCAAAAATAATTCAAAAATATTCATACATATTCTCATTAATCATATTCATATTGTACATGAACAATTCAGGTAAAGGATTATAGTTATCCTCATCAGTATGCTCAATGTTATAGATAAAGAACACCATTCACCAGGCTATACAAGGCACAATACTCCATATTGGTAGGTAAACTGTATCTATGTCCCTTTATCTGGGGAAACATTACCCAAGAGAGAAAAAAATCCCAAAGAACTCTAAAAACTAACATACAAAAAATATATTCAACCACTAAATTCATTTTAATTTAATTAATTATAATCTGAGGGCATGTTAGATGAAAAATACATTCAATATCATACATTAAATGTAATGGAAGGTTCAGTCATGAATAAATTCAAAAATCTAACCAAATCATACAACATTCACTATATAATAAAAATTATAACTATATACAATAGAGGGAATTTTTTAAAATAAATAACAAATTTTGATATTTAAACATGAGAAATAGATTTATTAATAATTTATAAATAAAAAATAACTTCAATAAATTTATAATTCTTATATTTAACATTATGGAATTTCCCTAATTATGAATATAAAGATTTTATATTCATTCTAATAAGAATTATTTCATATTTATCATTATATGACATTTCATTTTTAAATATATGTGATTTAATTAGTTATATACAAATTATAATCAAATTTAGATTATGTAAACACTTTAAATAATCTAAATATCATATACTTAATCATTATTTATACCATGATCATATCAATAATCAAATCACATTTTGATGTGGCTTAAAAATTGTATATGAGGACCGTTTTATTTTGAACAATTTATAATAATTAATAATGGAAAATTGATAATTTAAATATATTCATTTTATAATTTTGTATATTTTTAACATTTATAACTCTATAAATTATCACTGTTGATGTATAAATATAATCTATTATTTTTAGATCACAATTCATGCCCTTAAATTGGTTGAAAAGTTACTTAAATATTTAAAATTAAATTTTGTAAATAAAATGTTTTAAAATAATTTAATTAAATTAAAAAATAATAATTAATTTATTTTTATTCCTATGATAAATTCATACATCCAAAAATATTTTTTATAATGAGTTTAGAACATTTTATAAATCATTAAATTTATTTAATATGTTAATTTTTTTACAAGATTTATATTTACCTTTCTGAAGAAACCCATTAAGGTGTAATGAAGATCACACCTACCCTTACATAGATACTCTATGTTAGGGTAAACCATTTTTAGAGACTTTGTGTAAAGGTATGATGGTTATTACCACCACGTAACTGGATCAGGGTAAGGAAACACCTTGTTTTACCTTTACATCACCTTTTAGAACTAATTCATAAGGGTACTATATTGGTTAGTTTTATTTGACAACAACTGGAATAATTGAAAGTGGCCAATTACCTTAAAATTATCCTTTAAACCCCACCATTACCTTTATAAAGCCTTAAGAAAACGCAGTTTCCCTTAAAGACTATATTTGTGAAAATAATTTTTATAATGGTAACTATTTATACAACCTTTACATGAACCCTTAAAATAAAATTATGCCTCAGGTTTCATTAATTTCTTAAGGTTAAAAACAAGTTACCCTTTTATATAATTATATACATCAACATAAGGCTGTATGAACTTTATTCACATCACTCAGTGTAAGGGTAAACCCGTAGTTATCGTTCAATATCTCATTTTCCTATGGTTATGGGGTTGGTTAACTATACATAACCTTTCCATATAATGTTATTCAAATTTCATGAAATTGAATTTATAAAAATATATAAGTGGACATTTTTTTATTCCATCGTTCATTTCATCACAATTTTCAAAAAAATTAAACACGGATCCCTTTGATACTAATGTTAGGTTTTGATTCAGATTAAGTAACATTTTTTTAATCAAACATAACTATTTAACCAATTATAAAATAATATCCATGAAGGTTAATAAGAAACTAAATAAACATAAAAAATAAGAACTATTGTCAAAGGTATACCTTGCATCAAACATTCTTTTTTAAACCAATGATATTCATCTGATTCATTCAATAAACATCACTATCATGGAAAACATAGGAATCCCACCTCTGTAGGTATCCAAGAGTAGTCAAGAATCACTCAACATTCAAGGAAGATCTATTTTCTCTCTATAGTATAGTAGTACATCATACAAAATGGAGTAAAATGAACCAGATAATTTGAGTATGCAATATTTCTGTCCAACCACAATGATAAATCACACTATAGACATCATAAAAATATAAATATTGATGATCCTCCTTGAATATTATGGTTTTTTATATATTCATGTGTTAAAATACATTAATAAATACTGCTATATATAAACATTAATAAAATTAATGTTTCAACTCCCATACATTTCATCTCATGCAATGGTCTAATAAATGACATCAAATTTTGGAAAATAATAAATGAAAAATGTTTATCATTTTTTCTACAATCATAAAATACAAGGACATACAAAGAAATTTTTATAGAATACAATATTACACAAAAACACACATATATATTATTTACATATAATTCTTTAGGTAATTTTCCCATACCATGGTTTTGTCAACATTCATTGACTTGATATCTCATCGTATTCCCTAGTGAGTGTTTTTAGAATTATAAATTGTTTCTATTTCCATAAAATATTGAGTCGGAATTTTGTGCTTTAATTTTATCATGTAGTTTTTCCGTAGTTTTGTAGGACATTTTAATGGTTTCCCCATGATGTGGTTGAGTGAAAAGTTGAATTTGAACCGCACCACCCTATTAGATAGGGTGACCTTTTTGTTTGAGATTTTGGTGATGTCTTCTTTCTGAGTTTAATTTCATCTACATTATGTTGTTAATTAATATAGTTTTTCCCTATTTTCATCATGAATATGGACATATTTTTCAATTATTTGGGTATTCACTTTTTTTATGTGCTCATCCATACATACTCTTTATACTTCACATTTATAGTTTCTATGGATATGACATAGTAATTATTGACCTTTTCGATCTGGTATCTATGAAGATAGAACTTTGCGGAGTCATCATGATTCATGAGTTCTAATATTTAATTCTATATATGACCCAATATAGTGTAATTATTCTACAAGTCTCTTTTGAGGATTATATTCAATTTACTTTTAGCTTCATATATATATTCAATATGGTTACGTGCCATTTTGATGTTTTGTGGGATATGTAAATTTTACTGTCAGATGTTTTTCATAAGTCCTAACATATTATTTTTATGCATAACTAATGTTATTCTTTATACTGTGGCTTACTATAATAGTTCTTGGGTTGGTACACCTAACTTACATTCTTTCAATATTATGCTCTATTAGGTCAATCTGTAATAACACACTTTAATAGGAAAATAATGGACAGATTATAAGGTGGTGAAATGTTTGGGAATGATTTTTATAAATTATAGGTGGGTGGTGGTTATAAGACATGGTGATGCTCAAGAAAACAAATAATATGGTGATGTTCTCCTAAAAAATGAAGGGGAACAATATCAAATCTATTATGGATGGGAAAATGAATCGAAAAAGGAAAATGAAGGAAATCCTACTAGGATCAACTATATATGACTGTGGAGTTGTAGAATCTGGAGAGGTTGTGTGATGAGATATTTAGAGTATCCTATATAAGGGGAAATGATGCGACTTTAGGTTTTATACTGGTTAATTATATCTATTTTAATGGATTATTGAATGTTATAAAATTATCATCACGATTCCTAACTTGTACTTTTATAATTAAATACATCATAAATCATACACTCTATGAGCATTTTTGTGGCATGTATTGAAAAGAGATTCTACAAAATGAGTGCACCTTATGATGTTTACCATGGGAAACAACATGAGAAATCTAATTTTTGTAGATAGATTAATATTTAAATTTATCCTCTCGATCGAGTTCTGTGGTTTGTAGGAAATCCTCATACTATGAAATTTTTAGAGTTTTATTTGGCATGAAATATCATAAAATGGTAACTAGGATACATATGAAAAATTTTATTAGACATTACAAGATGACCATTTTCATTATTTGGTTGATAATAGGATCATGTAATGATAAAAAATATTTAGTTTGGTATCTCATATAGAATATTAAATGTTTTTATCATGTTGTTTATTCATAGTGTGGACCATAATATATGATGGAGAAGTGTTAAAATCTACTAAAAAGTTGATTTTACCCCATTCGGTCCACATGGTCTTGGTGGTGAAGTGTATGGGCTATGTATTTATCACATTGAACGTTTTACAATGCTATATTTTCTTTTTAATTCATTAACTTAAACTTTACACCAAGGAATTATTATAAAGGTATGGTTCACAATTCAATTAAATTTCCCTTTGATATTTAAGAGAGTGCCTCCAACATAGTATAATTATTTCATTCTATATTTATGACAACCCTGATCTTTTTATTACACAATTAAAAATAATTTCATACATCAACTTAACTTGATACAACATAGAAGATCTAGAGTACTAGTGTCTTTGAGGTGTATGATCATTAAAAAATAACATAAAACATGAAATACAACATCTTTATTGAAAACGTTCTTTACATGACCACTACATTCCCTTGTACTTAGAATTTCATGGGATAACCCTAGGACATTCATAAGAAAAGGGTTATCTATATATAAATCCCAATAAAGGAATAATCATGGAATAATATAAGGAATACACTAAATTTTAAAAAATAGGCATTTAAATAGAGAACAATGGAAGCATAAACATAAAGGCGTGATAAAGCATGATAATCATAACATGGAAATGTGGCAACAACACTTAACATGGAATTAGCATGATCCAAGGCTCATTGCATAGGGAACATAAGTAAACCCTTATTACACATGAATCATGAATAAAAACTCATTTCACTTGAATTAGAATGAGTAAACACCCATTTCACATGACATACCATGATACTAGACTTTACCCAATGCATTGGATCGCTATTAGGGTGCACCTTTCTTAATCATTCCATTTCATACATAAGTGTGCCACATGGATCATAAAACATTGAATCATCAACATAATAATTTATTCCATGATAACCGAATTTGTAATAAATAAATAAAAATATTTAAACAATAAATTAATGTGCTTAATGGTGAATACCCTTAATTGAGAAATGTGCATGGTATTCATTACACAATGACTTTGGCTTGGAAAAGCGCGGTGTAATTTTGGCAGTATAACAGCGTGACATAAGAACTCATAAAAATGGTTGATTAGAGATAAAGTGGGTCTCATAATATTTACATGACTTGGAATGTAAGGGGGTCATATAGATACATGTCCCAACAAATGTAGTGGAATTTATATTCATGATACAAAAGAATTGCTTGAATGTAAATTAGGAGAGAGAAATTCCTTTCAAAATTTCATCATAGTAACGGGTGTACATGGGAGGAATTTAATGAGAAGAAAAATGTTCTCCTATCATTAAAACATAAATATGGAAGTTTGGGGGAGGTGAGAAACCATAAACCAAAATTTTTAATTGAAATTAATAGGGCATAACAATTTAATGAATATTGGACAAAAAAGAGAATGGAAGAAAAACCCTTACTTGGAAGTGTGCTTCCAATGGCTTGAGAGAGGATTCTTAGGATATTGGGGTGCCTTGGATGGATTCTAGAGATATGAGGGATGATTTTGGACTAACTCCAAAGGTTCTGAGTGAAGAGGAAGTGGGAGCTTGGGTGCGTTTATATAGGAAAGGAGAGGGAATTATTTATTATTTAGGTTTGAGACATCTCAAATTAAGCTAATCAAAACCACAAACCGGACCATGGTTTGTGCCCATGGGTATATCCAAAAGGAAGTGTAAAAAAATATTTTATATGGTAAAAGTCCGAACTTCTTAAAATAATGGGGTTAGTTATGTGGAGGTGTGTCACACTCCCAAGTAAAACAATTTATATATACAAAATGTTTAATAAGTCTTGAAGGGTCCACTAAAGCTTTAAAAATAAATAAAACAAATCCAAAATCATAGTAATTTAATAGTAAAACATATATTGTCCAGAAATAATGTCTATATTATTTTATTACATTACTATTGGGTAATTAAGATGTCATAAAACACATTATATATTTAAACAGTATTAAATTTTTACCCAAAAATTTGACTATCTCTGAAAATTATGAAAAATTCCCCATTGGATAATTTCGATTCCCTTATTTCTGAAATAATATTCATTTTATCTAAATAATTTTCTAAAAATGATAATTTTCACTTTTAAAATAAAAACAGTGATTTATAAAAAATTTATGGGTTTTGACCAAATTGGCTTTCAAACCTTAATAAAAATTACAATTTCAATAATAAAATTATACTATTATTTATATTTAATAAAAATTAATTTAATAATAATAATAATATTTTATTAAACTTTTATTTAATTCTAAAATCCATTAATTCATAAAAATGTATTTCTTAGTTGAACATTAACTAAAAATACTATTTGTGCTTTAAAAATTATTTACAAGGTAACAATAATAAAATGAAATTAAATTCATTATTATATTACAAAATAATGTACATAAATATATTGTTATGGTCTTGTAACATAACCCCTTATAAAACCCGCATAACACTGAATAGTATGGTGTGCGATAGTGATAGACTCTTGGGGTGGCTTAGAAAACATTGCTCAGGTGGTAATCTCTATCAACTTCCACTTCTCTTGTAGGCAGTCCCTCTTGATCTTTACATATTCAAGCTCAACTTTGGCTTGGTCAAGAGAGACTCCCAATGACACAACCTCCTCTCCGATCTCTGACAAATGGGCTTCATATGGGGCATGTCTACTAGATGAGTTCATCGGTTCCCTTGCCTGAGTAAATTGGATTTGTTAAAGCCATATATTTATAATAATTAAGTGATTATTGTTAAACAACTATATTAGAATGGGCCACAATTCTTAATAGTATTTTAAAATCAACATACATAAATAAAAAGAAGTTGAAATTTTATATAAACAATTTACATAAAGAGACATTTAATTAGATCTAGAGGGATTTCCATTAATGAAAGTTTGGGTCATTACGATCTTCCCCCTTTAATAAATTTCTCCCATGAAATTTCCTTTTCCCACACTAAAATAGATGTGGGTAACTCTTCTTCATCATATCCTCTAATTTCCATTCCACATCATCAAACTTTTGGATTCTCTACAAAACATTGACGAGGGGCATTGTCTTATTTCGTAGAACTTTTTCTCTATGATCTAAGATATTCACTAGTTTTTCCTCTTAAGAAAGATCATCCTATAACTATACCACCTCTGAAGAGAGTACATGTGAAGGGTTTTTTATGTACTTCCTTAAGAGGGATACATGAAAAACATTGTGTACTTTGGCTATAGTAGGTTGAAGTGCTAGTCTAAAGGCCACCACCCCGACATGATCAATAATTTCAAAGGGGCCGATGTACCTTGGAATTAACTTCTCATTCATTCAAAACCTAATGACATTCATCCAGGACGATATTCATAGAAATACCATGTCTCCAATTTTTAACTCAAGGTCCCATTGACGGTTATCTGCATAACTCCATTGTCGAATCTGGGCCTCCTGGATATACTGTTGAATGGGTTTCACCTACTCCACCATTTCATCAACCATTTCTGGTCCAAGCAGCTTACGGTCACCAACCTCATCCCAATTGGTCGGTGTTCTTGCACCTTTTCCCATAAAGGGCCTCATATTCTACCATTTGGATGATCAGATGGAAACTGTTATTATAAGAGAACTCAACCAGAGTAATATGTTGATCCCATCCTCCTTTAAATTCCACTGAGCACTCTCTCAACATGTCCTCAAGTGTTTGGATAGTACACTTGGATTGTCCATCAGTTAGAGGATGATATGCCATACTAAAGTTCAGTTCAGTATTCAGAGCATGTTGGAGAATCTTCCAAAACATAGAGGAGAATCTTGGATCTCTATCGGACAAAATAGATAGTGGTACTCCATGAAGCCTTACCACCTAGCTGATATATATCTATGCTAGATGATCCAATGAGAAATCATCTCGAATAGCAATGAAGTGTGCAGGCTTTGTAAGATGATCCACAACAACCCGGATTACATTGTTGCCTTTGGATGTCTTCGGATGTCCGGTGACAAAGTCCATGGTGATGGTCTCACATTTCCATTCTGGTATGGGTAATGATTGCATCATCCCCTTAGACTTCTGCCTCTCTGCCTTCACTTGCTGACACACTAGACACTTTGATGTATATTCAATGATCTTCTTCTTCATATTATCCCACAAAAAATTCTCTCAGAGATCTCTATATGTCTTTGTGTTTTATGGGTGAATAGAGAAATTTGAACTATGTGCATCATCGAAAAGTTACTTCTTCAGCTCTGGACTTGATGGAACACATAGTATTTTCCAAAATCTCACAATTCCTATTTCATTAACATTAAACTCTGAAGATTTCTCTTTTCTGATAGCTTCCACTTTTTCCTAAATTCCCACATCATCCTTTTGAGCATCCTTTAACCATTCCAAATGTGGAGGTTGAGCAATCATTTGTGAAAGGATTGATGATTTTCCTTTATTTATGATTCCCATTTCCACCTTTATCAAATCTAAGAAGATTAGATCCTTTTCAATTCTCATCAATGATTGAATCATTGGGTCCTTTCTACTTAGGGCATCTGCCACCTTGTTCGCTTTCCCAGGGTGGTAATTGATTGATCCATCATAGTATTTGATCAGCTCTAACCATCTTTGTTAGAACATGTTCAACTCCTTCCGTGTGAATATATATATTTGAGGATTTTTTGGTCCGTATTTATTTCACACATCTCCCCAAATAGATAATGCCACTACATTTTCAAAGCGAAGATTACAACAGCCAACTCAAGGTCATGTTTGAATAGTTCTTTTCCTGAACTTTCAATTGCCTTGAGGTAATTGAAATTAATTTCTCATTTTGCTTCAACACACATCCAAGGCCCTTCTTAAAAGCATCACTGAATACCAAAAAATGTTCTCCACTTGTGGGTAAAGTAAGTACATGAATAGTGATAAGCCCCCTTTTAAACTCCTTGATGCTTTCGTCACATTCATCACTCCAAGAAAACATTACTCCCTTCTGATTTATCATGGTAAGAGGGTTGTAAAATCATAATAAGTTTATCTCAAATTGTCGATAATATCTAGCTAACCCCAAGAATCTATTGATATTCATTACCGATTTCGGCCTATACCATACCTCAATTGCATTTATTTTGGAGGGATACATAGTTATCCCATTTCTTATGATGATATGGTCCAATAATGAGACTTACTTCAACCATAACTCGGACTTTTTTAACTTTTCATAGAGTTTTTCCTTCCACAAGGTCTTTAGTACAGTTCTTAGATACTCCTCACGATCCTCCTTGGTTTTGGAGTATATCAGAATATCATCTATAAAGACTACCAAAACTTTGACGAGGTAATCTTTAAAGACTCTATTCATCCTGTCCATGAAGAGTTCTGGAGCATTAGTGTTTCTGAAAGATATTACTATGAATTCATAGTGCCTGTATCTAGTACGAATATCAGTCTTGGGGATATCTTCCATCTTCACCCTTACTTGATAATATCCCGACCGCAAATCCACCTTGGAGAAGTATTGTGCTCCGCAAAAATGACTGAACTAGCCATCAATTCAAGGAAGAGTATACTTGTTCTTTATAATGATTTTGTTGATCTCACTCTAATCGATGCGAAGGCGGATTAACCCATCCTTCTTCTTAATGAAGAGGACTGGTGCACCCCATGGTGAAGCACATGTGCATATAAACCCTTTATCCAAATTCTCTTGTAGTTATTTCTTTATCTCCTCAATCTCCACAACAACCATTCTATATAGATTCTTGGATATTAGAAATTTCCCAGGTATAAGAACAATTGAGAATTTAACATCTCTTCTTGGAGGAAGACCAGACAATTCCACGAGAAACACATCAGTGAATTCCCTCACAATAGGCATGTATTCAAGGATGGTTGCTTCCTTGGACTCAATCATCTGAGCCAGATACGCATGGTCAAAGGGTAGTAATATCCATGCATGAGATGATGGAGCTAAAAAATATTCATATTCCTCCATGCACTTGTATATAATCGGGGGTTGATTATCCACATGGAGAGTGATTTCCCTCTCTCGAGAATTTATGTTGGTTCTATATAAGGAAAGCCAATCCAGGCTAAGAATTGCATCAAATTCCACCAGAGGGAGTATGATGAGGTTTTCTGGGAAGTATATTCCATAGATTATGACAGGGGAAGAGTTATATTCAGGGGATGCAATGATGACCCATTTTCCATACTCACCAACATCTTCACTTCCATGATTTGTGGTGGTGCTGGGATTGTTCTACAAAACCTTTGAGATATAAAAGAATGTGTAGAACCTAAATCAAATATTACACTCAATATTCTTTAATTAATAATTAGAATACCTATCACCACTTCATTTTCGGTGTTTATTTCGGCATTAGTGATGGAAAAAGCTCGCCCTTGCTACCTTGGAGGATTTTGGTTGCATCCGAAAATATTTGTCTTAGGGCAATGATTTTCAAGATGCCCCGTTTCTTTATAGTAGTAGAAATGAACCACACGTTGAGGATTCAATGAAACAATCCTCTCCTCTATCGCAGCCACGGGTCATTCTTTCTAACAGTAAATAGCCAGGTTCCCTTGTATTCCACACCTAGAGCAATTCCTCATCCACTTCAGGCAATTTTCAGGGTGCTTCTTTTCGCACCTTTGGAAAGTGGGGTGCTGGATATTCTTAGCACTGTTGGAATTATCTATCGGACCACCAAAATTGAAGTACACATTATGCTTCTTATCCCCATGATAACCCTAAGATTCTGTGATCTCCATTTTGACCATGAGGGCACATCAGAAAATTTCCTCATAGGTGTCGAAGCCACGGATCGCCAACGCTTTCCACATGCTAGGTTTCATCCCACCAAAGAAGCAGTCATCCATGTATTTGGGGGTAATGAAAAATTTGTAGGCGTATCGTGCATGCCTTGTGATGTTTTCCTCGTATTCTCTGACATATTCATTGTATTTTTTCTTAATGGAAAGGATGTCCCTTTCCATCTTAAGCCGAGGGGTGTGCAGAAAATATTTATCAAAAAACATCTTCCAGAAATCCTTCCATTCCAACGCCTCAATATCCTCCT
The DNA here is from genome assembly GCA_963277665.1 of Viscum album. Lineage (NCBI taxonomy): Eukaryota > Viridiplantae > Streptophyta > Magnoliopsida > Santalales > Viscaceae > Viscum > Viscum album. The sequence continues at coordinate 1,364,448,346 of OY728159.1, forward strand.
CATGCTCCATATTTTTTTTAACGTCCATCGTTGATCAGCTTCACCCTCCATATGATAAGCATCCAAGAGAACCTTATCTTGTTCAAAAAATTGAAAGATGGAGATGATCATTTCAATGGAGTAGATCCATAGTTCTGTGATTGAGGTGTCAGATGATCCATTAAAAGTAGGAGTCCTTTGTCTCATTAAGCTCTCGATAGAAACTTATTATTTCTTGGGGGAGGGTTGAATGTTCTACTTGACCTATGATTCTATTCAAATCCTGAGTTTACTGAGAGAGAAGCATGACAAAGTTCGATATTCCTGCTCCCATGGGATTTTGCATCCCACTAGTATAGTCAATACAATGATCTTCACAGTAGTTGTTAGACCGAGACATCCTATTACCGACCATTGGCTGGAATAAAAAGAAATGTTAGGGGTAATACATAAAGGTTAATACATGGAAAAAGTTGATGACTTATAAAGAACGTTTTTTCATTAATATATGATTCTATTTTCTTCAGTCTATGTTATCCATGATCTACTTTCTCAAATATATTCTTTTGGAATTTTTTAGTCCCTTAATAATGGTTCATACTATGCTTGTGAATTTACCAAAGCATATCCCCCTATATTGTTGTAACCAATAGACCAGAAAGGCCCAATTTTGTACACCAATTCTCGTTCGAGTTTATCTCAAAGCAGGGTTTTCTGGTTTACCCCTAGGATACATCAGTGCCAGAGCCACCTCTACCTGCTTGTATCATGACCGGGATATATTCGCTTGATAAACAACTTACTCAAAACTCACCAAAACATTGGTATGTTTTTATTGTAAATCTTCTTTTCTCTATGGCTTTACTAGGGTTTTCTAATCCCAATCCCAAAACTAAATAAACCTATCCTATGATACCAACTATGAAAACCTTGATATTTTTATTACACAATTAACCATAATTTATTAAATACACCTCACTTGATACAACATATATGATCAAGAGGTATAGTGTATTTGTGGATTAGGTTCATTAAATAACAACTTAAAACATGAAATACAACACCTTTATTGAAAACTACATTTACATGACCAATACATTCCCTCGTACTTAGCATTGCATGGGATAAACTGATGAAATTAGATAACATGGGATGTATAAACTTAAATTCATGAAAAATCATGATAATCATAACATGGAAATGTGGCAACAACACTTAACATGGAATTAACAAGAGCCAAGGCTCATTGCACATGGAGCATGTGTAAACCCTCATTTCCCATGAAGAACGATTAAACCCTAATTTCACATGAATTATAATGAGTAAAAACAAATTTCACATGTTTTATCATGATACTATACTTTACCCAAAGCCTTGGAGCGCTATCAGGGCTCACCTTTCTTAAACATTTCATTTTGTGCATAAGTGCCCCACATGGATCATAAAACATTGAATAATTAAAAATAATCATTTATTCCATGATAATAGAATGTGTAAAAACACATGAAACTCATTAAACAATAAGTAATTGTGAATAAAGGTGAATTCCCTTGATAGATAAATGGGCAGGGTATTCACTACATAATGAATTTGGCTTCAAAAAGCACGGTGCAATTTCGGCTTCATAACGATGTGACATAAGAACTCATAAAAATTGTTGATGAGAGAGAAAGGGGGGTCTTATCATATTTACATGACATGGATATTAATGGTGTCATATAGATACATGTCCCAAAAAATTTAATGGAATTTAGATTCATGATACAAAAGAATTACTTGAATGTAAATGAGGAGAGATAAATTCTTTTTGGAATTTCAGCACACTAACAAGTGTACATGAGAGGCATTTAATGATAGGTAAAGGGGTCTTACATCATTCAAAAATAAATAGGAAATTATGGGGTAGGTTTGATAAAATACCCCAACATTTATAAATGAAATTAAAAGGGCATAACAATTTAAAGAATATTGGACAAAAATGAGAAAGGAAGAAAAACCCTAACATGGAAGTGTGCTTCCAAAGGCTTGAGAGGGGCTTTAGAGATGATTCCATGGTGATTGGGGAACCTTGGTATAATTCTAGATAGAGGAGGGTAGTGGTTGGACGAACTGCAAAGGCTATGAGTGAGGAGGAAGTGGGATCTTGGGTGGGTTTTATAGGAAAGGAGAGGGAATTGTGTATTAATTAGGTTTGGGACACCTCACATTAAACTAATCAAAACCGCAAACCAGCTCATTGTTTTTTCCCATGGTTTTTTCCAAATGGGAGTGGAAAAAAAATATTTCATATTTAAAAATTCCAAACTTCTTAAAATAATGGGTTCGCTTATGTTGAGGTGATTCACACTCCCAAGGAAAGAAATTTAAAGAGAAAAAATGTTTGATAAGTCTGGAAGGGTCAACTAATGCTTTTTAAAATTAATAAAACAAACCCAAAATAACATTTTTTTAATGGTAAAACATATATTGAACCAACAAATGTTTATAGAATTTTATCACATCACTATTGGGACCTTATGATGTCATAAAACACATTATATATTTAAACGGTATTTAATTTGTACCCAAAAATTTAACTGTCTCAGAAAATTATGAAAAATTCACCATTGGATAATGTCGAAATCCGGATTCCAGAAATAATCTTTATTTTATCTATATAGTTTTATAAATATTTAAATTTTCACTTTTAAAATAAAAACCGACATTTATCAAAAATACATGGGATTTAACAGAAATGGATTTCAAAACCTTAACAAAAATTACAATTGCTTTCATAAAATTATACGATCATTTATATTAAATAAAAATTAATATAATAATAATATTAATATTTTATTAAAATATTATTTAATTTATAAATTCATTAATTCATCAAAATAAATTTCATAGTGGAACATTAACTAAATATACTATTTGTGCATTAAAAACTATTTTCATGGTAACAATTATAAAATGAATGTATATTTATTATTATATACAAAAATAATGTACATAACCATAGTGCTAAGTTGTTGTTACATAATCCCTTATAACACCAAATAAGACCAAAGAGTAAGGTGTGTGGTTCTGACAGACTCTTGGTGTAGCTCATATAACAATGCTTGGGTGGTAATCTCTATCGAATTTTACTTCTCTTATAGGTGGTCCCGCTCGAGAATAACATATTCAAGATCATCTTGGTCTTGGTAAAGATTGAAGCCCAAAGATGCAACACCCTTTTTGAGCTCTGACAAATGGGCTTCGTATGGGGAACGTCTTCTGGATGAGTCCATCTCTTCCTTTGTCTGAGTAAATTGGATTTGTTAAAGCCATATATTTATACTAATCATGTGATCACTAATCGATGACTATATTATATATGATCACAATTATTAATAGTATTTTAAAATCGAAAAACATAAAACAAAATAAGTTTACATTTTATATAAACATTTAACTTAAAGAGAAATTTAATTAGATCAAGAGGGATTTCCATTAATTAATGTTTGGGTTGTTACAATATTCATTATATTAGGGATGTCTGATATCCCTTACGAGGATTTATGAGAAAATAATTATAATCCTAAATTACTGACTCCTTATCCCTATATAAATCTATTGTATGCCATGAAAAGTAATTACAAAACTAAGAAATAAACTTACATAGTTTACCCTGCAATCATAAATTCCTGAAATGTTCATATATAAATATACCTTGGATTATTAATCACATTCTAGTGAATGAACACTACCTACTTGATATTTATTAATAAACATCTTTTAATATTGTCCATCCACCATGATGTGTAGCTATCTATCCATTTGAACCTCCATATATCCATGTGGTAAACAAGATATGATCATGAGTGACCCAAATCGTCTTTACCTCAATATTAAATAAACACAAATGAATATTAATGAGTATCTCATCTCCAAGGTGTAGTTTTTCCTCCTGATGTGTCATCCATATCATCCCATTATATTTTATTTTTAAATTTCATCATTTGTAATAAAATCATTATGGATATATTTGACATCATCCAATTTTGTAAATATATTATTAATAGAATAACATTTCCTCCAATTAACAACATCAATCACCTAAAATTTTTAGTGGTAAACATACATTCAATGTTTTAATGGATTCCATGAAGCATCCAGAAAATATACAATTGAAAAATTATTCTCATAATCCTAGATAATTCCACAAAAATTCATCGAGTTTTCTCAACCAATCCTTAAAACTCAAATTCATGTAATTTTAAAAAATGTCTTTATTATATTTATTTAATGTGTATTCTTTTCGTCTTATTTATTGAGGATATGGTGGTTTTCTTATTTTACCAAACCCCATATTTCTTCATCAGTTCTATTAAAAATTATTATCAAAATGGGTTCCTTATAAGTAATGAATATCGTTGGTAATCGAAATTTAGATAAAATTTTCATCTTAAAAATAACAACTTTTACAATATTTTTTATGGTTGATATATCTTTAAAATTCATGAAAACAATGTAAAACCTCACAGAGATATATGAGTGGCCTAATAAACATAAATAGGGTCCCATGAAGTCAATCCTCCATACAAAAATACATCTACATAGATGAATGGTTGTTTTTAAACTTATTATCATTTTTTTCTATTTCTTATGCATGGTCAGATATAACCATAATTTTATTAGTAGATTGAGGTTGTCTTAGTTAGAAAAATACATTTTTATACATTTTAGCTATAGTTATTTTTATTAAATTATGCTCCTAGTTAGTAGGGAGTGATAGAAATCCAATAAAAATTCAATTTCGTTATTGGGAAAATATCTCTTAATTATGCAATATCCACAGTAATTTTAAAAATAATATATTATCTTGAAAATAATGAAATAAATTAGTAAAGACCCTTTTCTACTACTAATAAAAAAAATTGTGTATATGGTGATGGTTTTAAATTAGTTCATAATGTTGGAAAATAATTTTATTTCTTTGTAATCCATTCAAAATAGATTCTCATCTAATAAATCATATTGAATATCTGATTCCTTCTCTTCACATAAATTTAGAAAATCCATCATTGAAAGTTTTCTACAAGTACATTATCTAACAATTTTTTTAACCTAAACCTCAATACAAAACTCTTGAAGTAAAATAACCCACAAATCATGTAGTTTTTTGCATCCTTTTTTATTAAAAAATATTTTAATGCAATAAGGTCAATGTGAATGACGACTTTGGAGAACTTATGGTAGGGTATAAACTTATCAAATGAAAAACTACTACAAAAAAACTACTTCTCTAGGATGGTTTAATTGTTTTTAGAATATATAATGTTACTAATTTCATAGTAAATTACTCAAGAAAATTAATTCATCCTCTATAAATATAATGATCCATCCTTAAAATGTCTTTCATCACATGGAAACTGAAATGGTTATTCCTAATGTAGTTGTACATGGAAAAAGTAGTGATAAATATTGTAAAAAAATTCTCTAAATTCTTCAAACACTTCTCAACAAATATTGATTCTATATATTTTTGAAACCATTGAGTATGGGATCGAGTTATTTGTGGGAAATATTTGAAAAATATCTAATAAAAACTTATATGGCATAAATAAATCTCATGTTATTATTTTTTATGTTTTGACTATTTAGTCAACTTTATTTTTAATGGATAAACATAAATTCATTTCTTGGTATTCTATATCCAAGTAAAATTCTACCAGTTACCTTGAAATAGAAAATATCATAATTAATCTTTATTTGTATCTTGTGAAAACTATTGAGAACCAAGTATAGGTCATTTAAAATACTTCAAATGATCAACTATACACTAATAACTCATCCATGAAAACATCAAGGAAATCATATTCCATCATATGAAAATGGTGTTCCATTCACTTTTCATAAGTGATGAGTTCCTTACACATTATAAAGGACATGTGTCAGAATGTGAAGGTTTTGTTCGTTAATTTTACTATTGTGTTTTATTATTTATTAGGTGTCATATAAATTTGGTCATACCTAAAATAACTATATATAATAAAACAGTAGTTGTTCCTAGTATGTCTATTTATCATCTTCTCAATGAATGGAAAAGGAAAATAACCCCTCCTTAATACTTTAATAAAATCCTTGAATCAATGAAAAATATCCAACCCATAACCATTTATGTAGTAATTATCTCACCATAATTATCCACCATTACCATTCCACTTTTAATTGGCACTAAACATAGTAGTATAACACAGTGAATATCTAAAATGTTGAAGATGAATTCAACACCATGTAACTTCAGTACCTCATTTTTCATAACATCCTTTATTAAAATATTCATCATAATTGTTTTTCTTATTTTCCTCTTAACTTATTCCAGTATAATTTTTTGGATGAAATTTTTTGGATGATACCTTCAACGTCTACAATTATCTATGTAAACGACCTTTTAATTAATTTAACTATCATATCAAAACTTCCTTCTTGTTATTTTGAGATGGTTTCATTAAAAATACCTATAATAACTTCAAATAATATTTAGAATATGTTGAAAAGATTTATAGGGTGTTTCTTCATCCCTAGATTTAATAAATTTTAAATTTATAGATTTAATTAGGGAAAATATTATATTTAATAAACCTATATAACTTAAAACATTATCTTCTCATTAACCCTCAACTAAATCCCTCATCTTTATCTAAAAATTATACATGAAATCCATCATTCTCCTCTAGTTAGATTATAAAATTACATAACCATATTTTGTGCTATGGAGAAGATAAAATTCCTTAGGATCATCTTGATGACTCACAACATGAGTTAGAATAAATTAAACATGTTCTTATTAAATTTTATAAATTACAAATCCATGGTTGATATCATTTAGGTCTTTCCAAATATTAATAAAATGGTGTCCCAAAATGATTACAGCCGCTCCTCCATCCTCCATTTATAGAATATGTAAATCAATGATAAATATGAACATTCCAACCTTCAGTAACAAATCATTAAGAATTTCAATATGATAATTCAAAGATATTTCCTGAAATTGAAATAAAACTATTAAGGGTTTTCGATTTTTTAAGCCAATATATTTGAATACGTTCAGTGAAATGATGTTCACAATAGTACACAAATCACAATGGTCTTTGCCAAAGGCGGAAGATCTTATTATTTAAGGAATAGAAAAAAAACCTTGATTCTGAAGATTTAATTGGATCTTCCACTATAAGACTAATAAATACTCTTTTAATGTAAAAATACTTACCTTGTATTAAATAGAACATCCAAGAAAAAGTTTAAATATACCAATATTTATAATATAGCCTTAGTCAATAGAGTGTTCATGTGGATTTAATTTATGATATCTTCAAATTTATCATATTTCCCTTTCATATTCCAATGGTGTATCCACTATAAAAATGGAATAGGAGGTTGGTATGGTTGAACTTTAGGATGCTTCACTAACGTTTCATCTACTTCAGTTTCATGGATTACAAAGTTTGGTGTTCTATTCTTCCCTTATTTCTTTGTATCAATATTTCTTCCAAGGGATGGATTATCTCAATAAAAAATTCATTAGAGTTATTATTATCATTTCCCTATAGATCTATCGCACATTAAAAAATGATTTTAATTTTCTCCTCTAGACTCATAGATGTGTTTCTTTGGAGAACTCTAGGTGGCCTCTAAATCATATTTTAGGAAATATATTCCAACTAATTTATATATTCTCAAGAAAAAACTAGTACATTAATAAAAATATTAACTTGATTATAGATTGTATAAGAAACATTATTATGGTGTAGGAAATTTTTCTTTACATAGATGGACACCATCTACTTAATAAGTGGTTTGGATTATTTCACTTGCGATTTATGTTTCTACTATTGTTATAAAATTAATTTATTCCGGTTGGATTGGAATTTCGTGTTAATGGGTTTGTGTGATTTTTATTTGTTTAGAAACATTAAAGGACCTTTCGTAAGAAAATAATTTTTTTATATTCCTAATCTATATAATTTATTTAGATATATTTACATCACTTATTATCTGAATTAGTTATTATAGTATGGTTGAGGTAGGTTACAGCTCATAAAATTCAGCTTACATGTTTAGGCGTCCTCTCATCAATCATGTAAATCTTTTAAGAGATATGTTATTCTACCCATATCACATGATAACTCATGAAGAGTGTTATAGAATTATCCTTGATTATTGATATCCAATAAGTTATCTATCTTTTTTCACCTGAATTCAATTTGAGTGACCATCTTGTTCATCATATCCAAATCATGTACAACTCTATTGGGAGTTTCTCACACTCCTTTCCATTTAGATATATTTAATTCATGATCATTAATAATTTGTTGATATTTAATAGGGGTATTACTAATTAAATCTCCACTTATCACTGAAAAAATATTGACATAGGTGTAATTTTGTTTCCCAAAGTAGAATGTATAAGAGAGTTTCCAAATGGTAACTCCATGATGTGAGAATATCTGCAGTAGATACTTGAAGTATTCCCAAAAATTTTTGGTTAATTATAAGGTGGATTAATTGATTTATATAATTTACTTCATATATTTATAGACATCATCATATGAAATTATTATTATATTAATATATGAGTTATCACATCCCATGTCATAATAAAAACAAGGAAAAGCTATTTCAACCATTCCTTAGTGTTCCCCTTCAATTAAAATGGGATGTATCTATGTCTAATTTCAAAATCAGTGACTCTATTTCTCTTGAATGCGTTGTAAATATATAAATAGTTTGGAAAAACAACTTTTCAAATCTTCTTTATGAATACCTATTAATTTTCCTACATTTTGAAACATTTTTTAAAAAATCAACTTTAACTAATATTTATTACAATGAATTGGTGTCCAAAAGATGCTCCATGAAACCCCATTTATTTATGAAACTACCTTATACATAAATTATATCTAATGTGCTATTTTATGGGCTCTATTAATGATTTTTGATAGGCCCTCATGTATTACATGGAATTTTGGGTTTTCCATTTCTTCTCTTCGGTTCCATAAAAGAAAAACTCCATTTACAGGTTGAATTCAAGTAGTTATCTATGATCCAGCTTTCATGAAAAAATGTGAGGTATTTTTTTGAAGCACTATATTTTTAATGAAATAACATGAAAACCCATACAAAAAAAGTAGAAAAATATTACATGAAAAATATATGAATTGGAATGGGTGAATCAGTCAATCCATACATAATTATTTATATAATTTCATGCCATTATCCCTAAAAAAGTTGACCAAACAATTATGTTACATTCATAATCTTCATCCAACAAGGAAATGAGTCGATGTTCTGAATTATTAAATAAAAAATCCTAATTACTAAACTATAAAGGTATATTATAGGAATTATGAGTCTCAACAATATATCATTAATAACATAGGGATTCAATCCAAAAAATATATTAATGAGTTTTGATTTGATGAATGAAGTGGAAGAAATGGTGCTTGAAAAATAAAATAGAAAATAAGATCCCAATTAGGGATGAAAACAGAGAAGATATCATTATTATATTGATAAAAACAAAAAATGTTGTACAGAGCTTATTGATCAACTTTAGAGGATATTCTTCCAAAGTATACTATTTATGAGGTGTCACATACATAATTACATTGATATTAAATTACTTTATTTGAATATTCAATTCATCTAACAAATAATTACACCTTAGAACATAATGGTTTAGTTTCTTTAGAGAAAAAATATATAATCATATTACTGTATGACATATTAAATATCAATGAAAAAAGTTTTTCCATATACTATCATTTGAAAAAATCTTACATTATAATATAATTCATAACCAATGGAAACAAAACATGAGAAATGGTGAGCTCATATGCTCATAATGGCTATCTAATTGGGATAAAAATTTAAATTCATAAGTTATTATATAATAATTACACGAGTATGAGAACATAGTCAATGTAAATGAACATAAAAATATGAAATCATACCTAACTAAAAATAGATCGTAAATAATAAATCGGGGATCTGAGTAAATCATAATGCATTTTCCATTATTACTTTTATATAATTAAAATCATATGAATGTTGCAAAAATATATTAATTGAAATCATAACATAGTGGAGTAGGAATTATTTTCATTCTATTAATAACATAGTGGATGAATAGTCACATGCCTTCCACTCATAATATAGTGGAATCAAAATCAGTTTCTACACTCCCACCACATATTGGATCATGAATCATTTTCTAGTTTATCAAAATTATCTCATGATACATATAAATTTATCCAATGGATTAGAGTTTTATATAATTCTAGGCCCACATGTCACATAATTAAATCCATACATATGTATGTGAAGTAGCCTAAAGAAATTCATATTTTAAACATCACATAATTAACCCATGTTTTTGAGATAGGTCTTTAAAAACATCCATATAAAAGTTCATAATACATCCATAGAAAGCAAGTGGATGTTAGAATAACAAAATATTAATAAGGAACATAAAAGGATGTCTACATAGATGGAATTTTGCTTATGATTATTGTAATCCTCATTTTGGAAAATAATAATATATACCCAATTTATTCAAAATCATTAAGAATTAATAATAATTTTGGAAATAATTTAAAAAATATGGAAAAGAATCCCCATATAGGAAATTTTTTATAATAATGTAAAAATTCAGTAACATAGAAAATGATAAAAGATATAATTTTATTAAAAAAATTTCATAAAAAATGTTAAAATAATCCTTTCAAAAAAATTGTAATGGAAGTAAAAAAGATTTCAAATTATCTTAAAAAATAATTGAATCATAGATAGGTAAATCTATAAATTCTTTAATTAATATAGTCTTGGGGGGGAAGATTCCTAAAAAAATAATGATTGGGGTTAATTTCACTTACAAGAATCACATTGGGTAAATTAGTAACAATGGTAAATGCAATAGAGTGGTGATATTTAAACTATATAAATAAACATATGAGAGTAAAAGGGTTTTGGGTTTCAGATAAAAAGTTCAAAAACAATCCCAAGATGAAATTCATTTATAACAGTCTTAATTTGAAAATGAGATTGGAAAGAAACACTTATAGCTTAGGAAAGAATTGAATCAAGAGACCTTGTATGAAGGAAAATGAGATTGAATTATAAATTACATTAACTACACAAATTATTTCACAAAAATACATCATTTAAATGTATATAAACCATAAATATTTTTTTTGGCGAATATGAATTGTATCTCAATAGATGGAAACTGAGATGAAAAATGCTTTCCTTTAATATCATCTTCTTCAAAAGTTAATTATTATCTAATATAATAATCATAACTATATTTATAAAATTTTTTATTAACTTATTAATATAAATTTAATTATAATTGAATTGATCATAATTATTCTTTATACATTTATTAGTTAATAATTCTTTATTTTCATCCTCAGATGTTTTGCATATTGATTGTTTCAGACGTGCTGTGTAATGTTGATGTCATTCCCTGTTATTTGATTCCAATTTCATCATTACTAGATTTTTCATAGTAATAGAATAGAATTTATATGATAATGTATAATGTTTTAATTTCATTCAATGAGATTTGACATAGGATTATTGATAATGAACTTTTTAATGAGCATGTTTTTGTAATTTTTATAAACAAAAAAAGTTATTACTAATGAAATTTATATATATATATAATAACTAATTTATCATTATAGAATGTTAATAATTTTATAAATAATTTTTTTGTTAAAAAATTTCGTATAACCATCCATGTATGGAGATTATTAATAATGAAATATGTTGTTATTGGAGGCAATAAACATCACATAATGTTATTGAATTTTTTATTTCCCAATAGATGGAAATGAAATAAATAAATGTTCAAAAATATATATAATATTATTTAATTCAAAAAACTACTTATATTTCATCATATTGTTATAGTTAGAATAATTTTAGAAGAAAAAACAGATAAGAAATGTTTAGAGAGTGGATAGTACTCTGGTTGAGGACTTGGATCTTCCCATTAAATTCTTTTTGGAAATAATGGATTGGAGAGACTTTATTATAAATATAGGGAATTTAAAAAATTGAAATATCAATATATGGGAAGTACAATATGGTAGTTTTTGAATGCAATTTTTCAGGATATATATATCTTGATGACTCTAGAATTGAGATGCATTATAGCTAAAAAGATAGACATTTCACTGGAAACTAGAGTTCTGTGAGGTGTAAATATGGGATCACATTGATGTTTGGCGGGTTTAATAAATAATTATTTATGATAAATGGGGTTATGAATTTCCCACTTGAAATCGTATTATATATGATCTATGTGTCACGTTAATTCAACTAATTTAAGCATATTGTAGAATACATAATTTTTACCTATTAACATTGAATAAATAATTACAATGGTAATTATATTTATTACTAAAAATAATTTTTGTCCCTTATTAAAAAATTTAAATATTATTATTGTGATTATGGACTCAGTTTAATTTAATTTAAAATCAATATATGGGAACATTATCTTTCATATTAATAAATAAGATATAAGAAAAATTATTATTTTGGAAAAATATATTTTTATACATTAAGTTTTTTGTTTATAATAACTATAAATGAATAATTAATTTTTTTTAATATTTTTTATATGATTTAAAATAATATTATATTAATAAATTAAAATATATATTTTTATTTTATTTAAATAAAAATTAGATAATATTTATAAAAAATACATTGAAAATAATGATTTTTTCCATTATCGTGGTAAATATCATTATCCTTGATAACTTATTTTTAATCCAATAATTGAAGTTTTCCTTGATTACTAATTTGAATATACTAATTATAAACATGAAAACTATTTTTTGAAATTAAATTTATAGTGGTGATAAAAATAATTTCTTTATAGGCACACATAACACATAAAAACAATTATTAGAAAAATTTATTCCATGCATTAAAGGAATTAATTGTTATTACAGTATTAGTGATAATTATTACACGGTTGTAAACATATTATTATTTTATATATTATCAACACATTTCATTTAAGATAATGATACTTAACACATTAAAAATAGTAATTTAAAAGATTCCTGCCTAAATAATCTCAACCAAATACCATTTATTATTTATATCATAACAATCTAATTTTATCAATCTACTGATATTAAAAAAATTAGTTCTATAAATGTTTCAAATCATATTTTAATAATATTCATATTTAAATACAATTTTTATTTTAGAAAAATCATTAAATAACCTATTGTTCTTTCATTATTTAATATTTTTGTATTATATTATTTTAAATATTTCACTTACAATACGTAACATCAGATTTTCTATCAGATACATGTATATCCAATCCCAAATTTTCTAATGACTATATATAAAATAAATATATTTATAATTTATATATTTCCTTTAACAATGGATAAATTTCACCCCATTGAATTATATAAATTCATTCAATTTTAACCTCTTATGTCACACTTCACATTACATTATTTATAATCATAGATTTTTATTAATTAATTCTTATTTTAGGATGATATTTCTCATTTTGGTTTCTTTTTTACTAATTTTGATTCTAAAGGTTTATAATGATAAATTTAATTTTCTAGTTTTAAAGAAATCATTCCAATAAATTTAATATCATTTTTTGATTTATCATCTTTTAGTGGATATAATCATACCTGATATGTAATAGTAAAATGTATGCAATACATGGTTTCAAGTTATATCTTTAGTGATCAATTGTGATTGACTAATGTGTTGTTAGTTTGATTAATATATTTTATGAATTATTTTATATACAAGAATAAAATATTTAAATAGAATAAAAAATTTTATTTGTGAATGATATATATAACGTTTAATGAAAATTAACGATTCATAAAACATAGGATGGTACATTATCCCCCATTAAATAAATTACAATGTAAAAATTTTTAATTATCCCCACCAATGAAAATATATAAAGGTATTTATAATATGGAAATGTACCATAATATAATTTATAATGATATATAAATATAATTATCAAAATTATGACTATAAAACTATTTTTCGAAAATATGCTTGTTTAGAAGCTTCAAGAAACATACCTTTAACATCTTTATTTTTAAGATGATTTTTACAATTAATTAGCCAATCCAAAATATTTATAATAATATCCATTAAAATATTTGTAAATAATATTATGAGTATAAAATATAAATCTTATGACGTCTTATCTGATGACAGCTTCATTACAAATTTTGATACTTTTAGTTCAAAAATGATATTATCATATCAACCAATAACTCCATCAGTTTATCCTTATTTGAATGTGGTCTTTTTATTATATACCTCAACATATTATATATTGAATTAACTAATTTGAATTATTTAACACCACATTATTTTTTGTTATGTAATTTTCTATGTTAAACTTTTTTATAGCTTACGTTTCACGCAACACCTAGCTTAATTGTACAATGAAATATTACTATAACCTATCAATTAAATATGACAAAAAATAATAATATAAAATAAATTTTAAAATATCTATATATTTAAAATTTCCAAAATTCATCCTATATATTTTAGAGGCATAATATAAGAATAAATCCAATGTTATGAAAAAAAAGTTATATTTTTTTAAAAGGAATATTTTCAGTTTAAATTGCACACATTTTTTAAAAATAAATTTATGAAATTTAATAAATTATATTTTAAAATATAGACATCATTTATAAAATATTAATATCACAATATATTTTGGTGGAATTTTTGGTATTTTTATGATAAGTGTCAAGTTTGGATAAATAGTGAAAAATACTGAATATTAATTGAATACAACTATTTTTGCTAAAACATTGGTAGTGTTAAAATAATTTTTATGGGTTTTAAAGAAAAATTATATAAAATTAATATCATGTAATTAAATTTATTCCAATGGTATAAATTTTACATTGAATTTTGATTTGAAAAGAATTTAATTTTTTGAACATCGTCACTTTAATATCATGTTCTCCCACCCCACCAATGAGATTAATTTTAAATTAATTTTATCCAATTATGTCTGTTGAATTTTGGAAAATGGATTGTATTTTTGAAATCATGAGTTAAAAATTCATTAAATAGGTATATTTTTTTAAAATATAAATTTGAACATTGGAAATTTTTATTTTCACAATTATTGGTAAATCATGCCATTAAGGGTAAACATAACAGTATAAATATTATAGAATTACCCTTAAACTTTTCTTGATTTTATTGGATGATTTATTTTCAACAAAAATAATTCTTGGGATAATTTTATGGCCTCTTTAATCAACATTAATTACTTTAATCATTTTATAGTTTTTTATTTTATGAAAAGTCAAATATGTCATACTCATTATTTAATATGTATTGCTTTTTAATATGTGATTATTCAGAACATATCGTAGACCATAATTTGTAATTTTAAGGACAATATGTTTATAATTATCGCAATAAATTATTTATATTTTTAAATAAATAAATATTTACCTTAAAGTCTTATACATGGATGATGGAGTAATTATTAAATTAATGTAAGTATCAAATAAATGATATTAAAAATATTAAACTAAATATAATTTGAAAAAATTAATGTCATTTAAGATTTATATTGAATAATTTTACATTTTGGTGGTGTTTTAGATATTTTTGTTTCGAATTTATCGTGTATCTAGGATATTTTTTAAAAGTCATGTAATGAATATTGTCAAAATTGGAATTAATGATATTTTAAATTAAATAATATTTCATTAAATGATATAAAATTCATAAAATATAAAATTCATCCATATTTTTAGGATAATTTTTAAATAATCATATATAAATCTATTATGACCCATTTGACATTTTATAATAACTATATTAACCTTCAATGAGTAAAAACATGTATTGTCCCGGTAAGAGTTAAAGTCGTTAAATAAGGTTTAAAGGAAAAATGATAAGGGTAGTTATGTGACATGAACATGTATAAAATTATTTTTTCAGGATATTTCAACCCATAATAAACTAATATTCTAAATAACTCACTTTGGAACCATTTTTAATTTAAAATTATTTTATATTAGTTTAAAACATTGAGAGTTTCCTAAAGTTCATGTCACCTCAATTCTAAAAGAGAACCTACCCCTTCACTTATTCACACAAAAATGATCCTTATAGATCAAAAATACCTATCCATTTCTCTTTCTAATATTCTTATACAATGTTTTCATACGTTGTAATTCCATGGAGATCATCCATAGATCCATTAAGAATTGATCAGAAGGTTGTCTGTGGAAGAAGAGGTATTCAATTTTACTAACTCATTCAGGATCATTTATTAATCTAATTCATATTCATGTGTTGTTTCAATTCTGATTTAACAAAATAAGAATAATATATATTCTTATATTTTAATATGATTATGGGACAACCATATTTAACATTTTATATGTTCTATGAAAAATGATGTCACCACATGTGAGTACACACGACTAACAGTCTCTACACCATGTTGTAATCTATTTATCATCACTAATTTTCATGGATGAGTATAATTATGGAAATAATGAATATATATTTAATATTAAATCATATTTATTTTGGAATAATTTACATAATATAAACTTCCCAACCCTTTCACCATTAAGGGAAGGATATCGTCTCTCAAGCGTATGTACGACCTACTGTCTCTATGACATGATGCAACTCATTTTACTTGTTAACCTTTCTATAATGACAATAGGAATATATATATATAATGAATAAATATTATATTTATGGCCATAATATAATTATTTGTATGATGGATCTGTATTATATTTAAGAGAATAGGGTCTTTCAAGACAAAAAAATTGAAAAATAGGGTAATTAAAACCCATAATAGAGAATTAAATAAAATATTATTAACACAAATTTTTAGAAAATCAATAATGGGATAATATAGGATTTCCTATAAATTATTATAATTATTTTATAATTTATTAATTTGTTTAAAACCATTATACATAAATTTAGAATGTATACATAAGAAATCAGACCAAAGGTAAGGGATTTCTTAACATAGTTTCCATTCATTGTGTTAAAAATATATTTCATTGATTAGGTTATGATTGAAATAAATTTTCATTATATTATTTTGTATTTTAACTTTTATATGTGGATTTATAGTGCAAAAACCAAATTTATTAATTTTATTAATCATAGGATCTTTGTAAGGGTTATTTCACAATCAAAATATTATTACGTATTGTTTATGTTAAGCTTTATATGGGGAATTATTTCTCTTCCATTTCCATGTATTCTAAATAGGATTTAAGAAATGGGTTTAATATTATCCTCCAAATGTTTATTTTTTTTACCCATGATAAAGTTTTTATAAAAGGGTGTAAATTGAATCTTTTTTTGTTTCCAAAATGATGTACTTTATGACTTTTTTGATAAAAAATACAGAAGAAATGTTTTTTATCTTATATAGAATGAATGAATTTTTCAACTATAATGATGCCTTATGGTTTTAAAGATTCCTATAAATTGTTACAAGGTTCATTTTAAATAATTTTTTGTCTTATTTAGTTGTGTAATGTTTGAAAAATTAAATGATTTCAATGTAAAAAAATGGTATTTCTCATAAAAATTTGTGAATGATTTTATTAAAGTATATTCATCTATATCAACAAAATTTGTTTTAATGTTATCCATAATTGTGTTTGATAACTTATGATATAATTTACCATATTTTATTGAATGGTTTATGATAATTTTTATCGTTGATATAATATTTTGATACCATTCATGATTTATAGTTAAAGTATTCAAATTTCATATTCTAGGTTTTAGTATGAATGATTAGGTTTTCTATGTTTCACCCCATTTATATGTGGAATGTATTAGACCTAGTAAGTGAATGGAGGGGGGTCCCTCTATATTCCCATGATGCATTGGTGGGACTTAGGAGATAGAATAGTTAAGGTATTGGATGAGGAATTACCCATTTATATAAGGGGTCATGGTTGAAGACTCAAAGATATGTTCATGATTTATGGAATTATTTATTTCTCATTATGAAATTATTTATTTATATTCCATTTTATTTTTTCACTATTACAATATCCTCATTTTAGGTTCATTCTCTCGGGATTATTTATAAGGATTTATTTGACTATCATTTATTCTTTGCATACTCTTCTCATGATTATTTTTAAATGGAATGTGATTGTGTTATTTACCTTTCTGAAATTGTTTAGAATTATTTATGACAGATTATTATGTATGTATACCCTTATGGAGAATATAATCTCAGCAATGTTTTACATTTTATTTTTCCTTAGGATGTAATTTTTTTATTATTACAGATATGAAGGGTTTTGCTCAGATAATTACGTTTTCCAAAAATTATTCTCTATGTTGTATTTATATTTTAAATTGTAATGAAAGATTCAATTATATAAACTGGTTTCCAAAAATTCCAAACTTATCTGTCCTATAGGATTTTAATCATGTATCTATACCAATTTAATAATGTTTTGCATTGGATTCGGGTAGTGAGTTCAGTTATATATAGTTGGAATCAAAGTATTTTTAGTAGAATCCTTGGGAAATAGATTTAAGACAACATATATTTGGGAATGAAATGCTATGCTAGAATTTAAAAATATATACAAATATTTTTAGCTTATGATATAGAGAATAGTAATACATATAAATCAATTTATGTTATCTAATTCACTATTTTTGTGATTATAGATTATATTTCAAAATGTTATGATATAATCTAGTAAATTCCATTTTTTAGAAATGGAGATAGTGGAAGGAATTGAAACTGTGTCAACACACATAATGCATTTAGGGAATTCCCTCCTATGAATGATATTGATGTTATAGATGGAGCTGAAACTGGTGTTGAATAATATATAACAATACCAGGAAAAATAACTTAGGTTATCAATAATAACCTTACCTTGAATGGTCCGAAGGCCTTCTTTTTATTTTATTATATATAATCCCCCTTTTAAGGGTTGAAGGGGAACCCGTACATGACCCGTAGGCCCAAGGCTCAAGGCCCGACATGACCCGTAATACATGACCTGAAGGCTAGAGGCATACAATGCCCAATACATGACCTATAGGCCTATCCCACTAGAACTACCCCTCCCCAGCTTCTGCATCATCGATTTCCTTTTAGCTCCCCATATTGAGTGACTTGATCCAAAAAAAATATATTTTTAAACCTTTTCATGTGACAAATGTAATACCTCGACCCTGGAAGGCCATAGCTAGTTTATTTTTTTTATTACATTAGCATGATTACGAGGACTAAAATCCCAAAGATAATATCAGTTTATCATTTTTCGAAAACCATATTACATACATAATACCCATAATTAATTTGGAATACAAAATGAAGAATAAAATAATTAAAATTTCAGAATCCATGATACTCATTCAATGTTTTCCTCATTAAAACCCATGGAAAGAAATCAAAATAAGGTTGAGCTGACATGATTAGTAATGGTATATAAAGTGAAAGAAATAATTATTTAATGAGAATAAATTAACATGGAATTTTAAATAATGAATAACATATGCCATTCAAACAACTGGATAAGGTATAATCAATATATAAGTGAAATTAAGCGAAAAAATTACATTTAACCAATAAACTAATAATGAAATACATATATATAATTTACCATATAAGAAACTCAAGTAAAATAAAAATGATAACTAAAATATCTAGGATGTAAATGCTTAATTATTAGATGTCTTCTATAAGGAACAAGAAAAAATTATCCATCGATACTTTTCACAAAATAGTTTAAAACAATGGGTAGGAATCCCTTTAATTTTTACAATTTTTTTCACTTGGGAACCTATTGATGGATAAGGGGATTATATAATGTATGTGCCACACCCATCACTCTATATCCAAATCATTCCTCATATTGAATAATTGAATAAATTTAAAAATAATATGCTTAATCAAATATACTTATTGAGTAATGAATATTGATTTATCAATATGTCATCATTCACGGATAAGTAATAACAATGGTTTTTGATGTTGATGAATGGAAATACCATTGAAAGATCAATAATATATTGTTGAGGAAATTAATCTTTAAACACTCCAAAGTGTCTCATACCACTTTCAAACATTTGATCCATAACACCAATTAAGTAATAATATTAAATGAGACATATCATACAATTAGAATAAGTGTATTAATTATATAACTTTTCAAAGGGTTTTATAAACACTATATAAAAGAGAATTGGGGAATAACTACAAATAAATCTCAATGAAATGTAAATTGAGATGAAATATCTTACCTTATCCTTCCTTTTTTTTAGTCACTAAGATTTTTCATAGAATTTAAAATATATAAACAACTTATTATAAACCCATACTAATATTTATGATGGTATATATTATCATATTATAATATTTTATTACTTATTTTATATTAGTTTTTATTAATTTTTAATATTTATGGTGTTAATTGCCTTGTTTTATAGTATGTTTTTACTTGTTATTTTTTGGTCCTATTAATTAGATCATGATTTCATCATCTATAAAAAAAACATACCGTGAAAAAAATATCATATAACTTCAGTATATATGTAATTATAATAATCCATAATATTTTGAGATAATAAATGAAATTCACCATTTATGGAAACAATAGGTTGTATGTATGCATGGACACTACTTTAATTTTTTTAAATTGAATGATTGAAAAATAAATGATATATATGTATATTATAATTTTTCTATAATATATATTTCATATAAGTCACATATTATTATTAAAACCATCTATTATAAATTCCATGTATATGTGAATGATTCACATCGCTTTGAGGAGGCGGTGGTCCACACATCTACAAATGATGTTATCGTAGTTACACAAAATTGAAGGCAAAAGGATATGTGATATATATAAATTAAAGAATAAAAATGAATTTATAAATAAAATTTAAATCATATTTAAACATAATTCGCATCATAATTCCCACAATGAGAGGTGATAATGGAAAAATAAACAATCATCATTTTGTGAAGATGTAGTTCATCGTACAAATAAACCGTAAGTATGTAATCAATTATTTGGATGTGTGTGTAAGTGATGGTAGAAACATAAAAATAAAAAAATATTACTATATTAATGAAACAAAATTTATAATATAATCTCAGAATTATCATATTTTATTGGATAGAGAATGTAAATAAAATAAGAGATTATGAAGAAGGAAGTTACCTCTTCTTTTGGTAACTCTTTTTAGTTTGCTACAGGGGGATTTGATGGATGGATTTATTCCCAAAATGAGTATTATTGGTTGGGAATAGGGATTTTGGTAACTTATTTGAGAATATTTTGGGCGATCCAAAGGTCATGAGAGGTTTGAGTAAGGGGGAGGGTTGAGTGACTTTTTATAGTGGAGGAGGAGTGACATTGTTATAAATTTATGAAAATCAAATTCCCACAATGTTTTCCTATGAAAAGTTCCTCCAATAATGATCCAAATTCATGGGAAATAATTATAGGGTCTAAATATATCCATAAAATAAATTTTTTTCATGTTTATATGTCATTTGGGTCCTTAGGTATAAGGTTTAGGCCTTTCTTCATCTAATTTATTTTCTTAATCACTATAAAAATATTAATAACATTCAATACTAATTTTTGTAAAAACCTAAGTTAGAATTATTATAAAAAATAATGTATTATGACTATGAATATGAAATAATTTTTTTTAAAAATAAAATAGTATAAATATTAGAAATAAATTTAAATTTAGTCCCATAGACGGGATAACAAAGCTGATTTCTAAAGTAAAAATGTTCAAAAGTTTGCTTTGTTTTTTGTCCATTTTAAAATTGATGTTTATTAAAATGAAATAAAATGGATTGATTGATAGAACATTTATTTATTTATATGATAAATCAAAAAAATATAATTTATATTTATAAATAAATTATATGAATAACATGTTTTGAATTAAAATTCTGTATATTTCATTATTCATCAAAAAATGAAACTTCCTAGAAGAATACAAAAAAATAACCCTATATTAATTTTAATGTTTTGTTTTTTAGTATTAACTTTTCATCATGATAAATTCCTAAAACTATCAAAATTTCTATTTAATGTATGTTCACCATTAAAAGTATGTAAAATTACCTTTATAAAAATATAGATTGGATTCATAATATTGTGGTTTCTCTTATCATATGATTATAAAATATATTGGATAAATATGAATAATTATTTATTGTATATAATATATATATAGATATATATTACATTAATAAATCTAACTAATTGTAATTAATTTTATTTATTTGGATAAATTTACTTTCTGGGCATAATAGATGTTTATTTTATAATAACATTACCTTTATATTAAAATGGATATTATATTCATTTATAATTAATTTTTAACCAATGAATTCAACTATATATTTTCATAAGTTAGTTAACAATATTCATAAATATAAATTTATTTGATATGTTATATCTTAATAAATTGTACTATTTTTATTAATATATTATTGTTCATTAAGTTATTATGTGTAAAGTAAGACGTTGAAGAAAATATACCATGCATTTAAAGAAAGATAACATCGGCGTTCCCTGTTTACAGAGATAAAATTTATGGTGCATGTAACATAAGGTTAAGTTGGTGTTTTATATAAATAAATAAATGAAAAAAAATTAAATTTATTCTAAAAATATATATTTTAAAATCATGGCTTGTTACATTCTCTTCAACTAAGATAAATTGAATCCTTGAAATTGAAAATTGATCCAATAATCAAGGGATTGATATTTGAAAATGAAATATTATTTAAAAACCCATATTGTTAATAGTATTAACAGTACATCTTCTTAATATGATAGAAAGGGATGCACAATGGTCACCTAACTATGTTCCTTATTATGATAACATAAGTGGGAAATTAAATGTTGGATATAGAAGAATAATCTAACTATCATGTTATGTTGTTGAGTGATAGAGAAAATGATTATCTGAAATTTGATGGATAGAAACCTTGAAACCAATGTTATCAAAAAGGTTAGTGATATCATGAAAAATGATGATTATAGTAAAACATTTTGTTTTAGTAAGGTTTTTCCTATAGTTGAGAAATTATTTAACTCTATATGAATATAAGTAAATATATTTTTCTTTTTAATAAAAAAACTTATCCTTGGGCTTTTCCTGGTACTATTTATACTTCATTTCTTAGCACATGATGCATAATATAGTGATGTTATACCTTATCCTCTAAAAAATCATCTACAGAACAACTTAAACCTTTTCTTAAATGGATAACTTTTATGAAATTTTATGGTCCAACACATTAGACATAAGGCTACTAATTTTACAAAATGAAATTATTATTATTCTTTCCATTGCATGGGGTATCTCTTATTTTTCACCTTCTAAACATGAGAATACAATCATCATTTTTTTTATTGAAACAAGTATATAATTTGAATAATATAAAACATTATTGGAAACATGAATTATTCCTTATTACCTATGTAAACACATGTTTTTATATACATTTCATAAATCAAAAAGTGTTGTAAACACCATCAATGATTGAATA
This sequence comes from Viscum album, assembly GCA_963277665.1. Taxonomy (NCBI): domain Eukaryota; kingdom Viridiplantae; phylum Streptophyta; class Magnoliopsida; order Santalales; family Viscaceae; genus Viscum; species Viscum album. The sequence goes on from OY728159.1 coordinate 1,364,471,966, forward strand.
AAAATCTATGTCGATAAATGATTAATCAGTTCCAAGGTAGTCATCACTTATCCAATTTATGTTATCCAAATTAATAATATCATTATAAAAATTTCATTACCTGAATTTATTATTATATTGATTCATAAATTTCCATCAATAACATGCTTTACAAATAGTATAACTTGTTACTGAATCACTTTGCATGGTGTCATTCAATATGTTATTTCAAATATTTAATTAAAAATTTTCTTTGAATAATACTTAAATACTTCATAATTTATATTATGAGAAAATAATAAATAAAATTATTTTACAACATATTACTAGATATAAATAAATAATCAAATTAATTATTCCAATTTGTTTGTGTTAATAATATATTCTTGACCATGACCCCTTATCTTCTTCTGAGGTACATTCCCTTGATGCATGGGGCATTCATTTGTATTATGCCCCATATAAATTCTATTATAACACTAAATATTAGTGCTTCCATTCCATAATTTTCATTATTTTTCACTGTGAACCTTTTATCAACACATATGATAAAATCCCAATCCTTTCAAGACTTTAGAAGGGTGATTCATTCCATAGTCATCACACGTTGTAAAGTCATTATCTCCCTTCTTCCCTTTATATGTTATTTTATATATTTTATCTATTATTCTATTACTTCTCATTGAATCTAAATAACTTGGTGAATTATTATTTTTCCATGATACCACATAAATCTATTTCATCATTGGAAGAAATTTTTTCCTAAACCAGTGCCCTTCTAAGACATGGCTGAAGTCTTTCCGAGAAATGATCAATCTTGTATTTCATGTAGTGTATGAAGTCTTTAACATAACATGATAACCTAGTAAATGTTTCTTTATACTCCACAAAACTATATTCCAACTTTTTATTTAAAATATGGACCATTAGATTAGTCTCAATTTATTTCTCATGGGGGAAATATTTGTAAAATCACGTGTCCTTATAATATTTTCATTCCATGAATTCTATTTATTTTTTCCTTCGTTGTATTTTTGAACGAATACGACCATTGATTTACATTAAAATTGAGAAAATATATTTAATATGTGAACATTTACTTTTCTTCACATCCCAATTCCATAAATATTTTTATAGTGATTTAATTAGTCATCGTTGGGTCAGTAGTCCCACTTAATGTTGGGGAACCCTTTTGCATAAAGTGATCCGACAATGGTGAATCTCATTTTTGAACAGGTTACTCCATCCAGTAAAGGTTACGTGTCATAAAAAGATTAATATACCCTAATATATCCATAAATTTTTCACTTACAATATCTTCTATATTACTTTTCTTAGTAAGGAAACTTCTATATTAGCCATTGGTATTGACACCATTCGTCCTTCCATGCACAATTTCTAGACAATGGTATATAATAGATTAGATCATATAATTATGTAACATAATGTACAATCACAAAACTATTTAAACCCTTATCATAATTTTAAAATCACTTCCATAACTAAAACTATAATAATAAACATGATTTTTTAGGGATATCTTTGCTTTCAAATGCTTCTTAATGGTTTGAATAGATAATGTTAATTATCCTAAGTGTATCCCCGGGAGTGTAACACCCCAAGGTTTTATGAATTTTTATTATAATTAATTAATTTTCCATTATATATTACATTACATTCCATGAAAATTTATGTTTTTGTTAAACTCTATAGAAATATATGGTTTAACCACATGCAACACTCCTCCAATGGCCCGAAGGCCTTCATTTTTTATTGGTTTTTGATAATCCACCTTTCAAGGGGTGAGGTGGAACCCTTAAAAGGCCTGAAGGCATAATTATTACTTGGACCATAGGCCTTACATGCAACATTAAGTTTATATGAAAAATCTTTTTATTATTTAAATTATTTAAATAATAAAATTTTAACATAGATTTAATAATATAGATTATGATTAATATTAAATAAATTATGAAATTATGGTTTCTATATATATATATATTTAATTTACCAATAAATTATAAAAGAATGAAACCAACTTTATAAAATAATGGAAAACATTTTTTTTGAGAAATGAACTAATTATCAACAAGATTGTTTTATACTAATAATGAAGTAAAGAAATATTTTTTTAATTTATTAATGAAATATATATATATATATATGTAATATTCAATATAGTGTAAAAAATTCCCCTTATGTGTTTTCTAGCCTTGATAAAAAATCAATTTTTATGCACAAAAGAAGTGTTTTTCTAAAAAGGATTTTATCCCAAATTTTGATGGATCACTTTTTTTTAAATACAGATTTTGATAATTTTAAAAAATAAATTTTAAAAAATAAATATTTCTTTGAATTAAGGATATCATAATTTACATTGGTTCATTTTTTGTTATTTTTTTTGATAAGTTTCATGTGATAATGAAGAGTGAAAACAACTGAGTTTTAATTGAAAACAACTTTTTCATAGTAATAATTCATAGTGGTAAATTATATAAAGTATAATTATATCAAATATTTATCAATTAATCCAATTTATTAAATTGGAATCATTTTCACATTGAATTTAAATATGAAAAAAACTCAATCTTTTGGACATTTTAACATTAAAAACTAATTTTATCATTTTTCCAAACTGATTATTTTTAAATTAATATTATGCTGTTATATTTTTCAAATTTTAAAAAATATATTTCATATATGGAATGTGAATGTTAAAATTTATTAATTAGGTACCTCTTATTTTTTGACAATATGAATAGTAACATTGGTAATTTTTATTACCACTATTAATGGTAAATCGTGTAATTAACTATCAAACTAATCTTATAAATATTATAAAACAACCCTAACACTTGATAAACTATTTTTGGATGAAATTAAAACGACTTATATTTCATAATTATTCAAAATTTCATTATTTAATGAAATATTGTCCATGAAAAGGAAGTATATGTAATTAACATTAAAAGAGTAAAAAATGTCACACTCTTACTTCTAATAAGTATAATATTATTAAAATGGAAATAAATAGATGAAATGGTTGATTATAAACATTATAATTATATCTATAATGTTTTTATATATCATAGAAGTTTATATTTAATTTTCTTTGAAGAAATAATTATCATAAATAATCACAAAATTAAGATGACGTAATTATTCTATTAATGAAAAATAAAATAAATGGTATTATAAATATTAAAATAAATTTAATTTAACTTAATTTAGGTGATAAAAAATTTAAAATTTAATATAACATTTTAGGGATTTATTAAATTTAATTTTTTGGAAGTTAATTATTGTATTGATTTTCTTCAAGTCAAAGTAATTAATAGTGTCAAAATTGACACATATGATATTGTATGAAAATAAATTCTTGTTAAATTATATAAAAATAATAAATAATATTTAAAAGTTAAAATAAATAGTAATATGGTATAAAATTATATATATTATTCATCTATTATTTCATTAACATTATATAAGTAAACATTACAACCATTTTAAAATAGAAAAAGTATTTAAATTAGTTAAAATACAAATATGATAATTAAGGGTTAAACAAAATTATAATGTTTAAAGTAATAACAAAAACGTCCTTAAAATATATTATTTTATGATATTAATACCCTATATCATCTTATATTTGAATTCATTTCCTTTTTTAGGTATTTTTATTGATATTGAATTTATTATAAATTAAGATTTTGTGGAAATTCCAAAAGTTCCCCTCACCTTTCTTATAAAAGGAATACTCTTCGATTTTGTTCACACTTTATAAAATAATTATTTCATAAATTTTATATCTAAATATCCTCCCAAAATATCTCTCTTAATCCAATAATCCATACTTTATATCGAAATCCAACAATGGAATCCCTCTGGTGATAACTCAGAGGTGTTACCCCAAGAAGAGGTAACATCCTTCCAAAGGATTTTTTTTTACTTTCATTCTCCACCCAATGAAATATTATTATTATAAGATAATATAATAACCAAATTATGATCATTATACTTATATTTTTTATTATGAATTTTTTACCTGCACTCATAGACATTTTAGTCAAATGGGTTACAGACTTACCATTCTTGGGTTTGATGAACTACCACTTCACAAAACAATGTTCTTCATTTTTCCATTACCACCGATAAAATATAAGAATTATGGTGAATGATATGTTTTTATATGATATATGTGATGTCTTTATAAATCTCTAATAACAATATATATATATATATATCACATACCATCTTTCATTCAAAAGAATAATTAAACGAGAACAATGTTCATGCGTACATATGACCTACAAGCTCCATAAACAGTGTATTCCATTTCATATTTTTAGTATTTATAAATTATTATTAATATTTATATTCTGAATATATATATATATATATATATATAATTTTTTAAATTTCTATAAATCAGTAAATCATGATCAAATTAAGTGGATTAAGAATAACATGTCTAAAAAAGAAGATATTACATAAAACGTAACACTAGAATTGAATGGTTATTAAAAGGGTAATAGAAGGTCATAAGTAAATAAAATATGTTATCATGTATCTAAATATGGCTTTTTACTATATTTATAATAAACATATACTTATTATATAGGAGGTTTTAATGAATAAAAATAGAGTCAAGACATAAGGTAAGGGATTTATGTCTCATTTCTATTTATATGGGACACATGTCTCACACACTACATGTTTCTTCTACATGTTGTATATATTAATCATGAATTTACTTTATGAGTCTTATAAAAAAATTATTGTATTTTAAATTCCACATAATTTTCATTCTTGCATGGCTCATACGATTCTACTGATTATAATGGTTTTAGTATTCATATCAAAATCTCATCAATATTGGGGATTGTTTCATTTTAAATCTCCATTGGGGAATATTTATCTTCGATGTCCATGTTTTCTAGAAACGTTTTAAAAAACTATTTTTATCATTATCCTATGTATTCTAAAATTCATTTTTCCATTTTTATTGACTTTTTATGACATTATTTGAAATTAATAATTTTGTAATATTCTAAATAGTATACATTATGTCTTTATTGAAAAAAGGAATGTTTTATTTAACTAATATTATATAAATAGAATTTTATTCCATAATGATTGCTTAATTATTTGAAGATCCCTTTAGAATACCCAATTTTATATTTAAATAAAATGTTTTATTTTAAAATTTTGTGTAATTTTATTATATGAGAACGTTTTAAAGCAGAAAGGAAATTTTCTTCAAGAAATGTTTTCAGGTGATATGTCAAAATTATTTTCCATATATGATAACACTATTTTATGTAACATATATTTTAAAGTGGATATGAATAAATTATACCATTTGTATTCTTTCTAATAATCCTCTTTATGTTTAGGAGTATGTGAAATATATGAAACCCATTTCTTTTCCCTGGGTTATGTTATGACTACATAATGTTTATGAAACCCATTTCCTTCTATTGATTCTGATATGATGAAAGATTTATGTTCCTAGGGAACACATATAAATTATTTTCTATATGTGATGATTGTGGCCTATTTATCCCTCCATTACATTGAGTAAATATTTATATCTCATGATAAAATAATGGGAATCAAGTTGGTGGACATGATCAACTATATAATATTAGTAAACCCGATGCACTATGGGAAGATGAGTAAACTCGATCAACTATGAGAAGATGGTAAAAATTGATTACATGTAAGGAAGGGACTATGACTATGGATATTTGTGTGTCTTTCCATGTAGGTTTAGTCCTCATTAAATGCCTTATTATTTATGGCAATTCACCTTAACAAATTGAGAATAATATTACATGTTTATGTGTCTACCAAAAATCACATGTCATATTCTTATGTAATGATTTCATGGGTTCTGCTCTTTATTCCTTTATAATTTATGTATTATACACACTCAATATTTATACCATGACTTTTTTATGATCTTTGATATGCATGGTATGATATTATATTTTTAAAATCATATTTTCATACCCTTATACTCATTATATACATAAATATATCCCATATTTACCCTTACTGAGCATCCGAACTCACCCTTTTTTTATGTTCTCTTTACCCAGGTTATGATTATTTGTATCATGTATGATGTGTTCAATAAGGGTTCTATTCATGATAAATATAGTGGGAGATAATTAATACAACTTATGTACCAATGTTTTGGTTTCCATGATTCCAAAGGAACTAAATTAATACATTATTTGGGATTATCTTTGTTTAATGTATTAATTATTCTTCAAATTCAATGAAATGTTAATGTATGAAAATTGAGGGTCAGTACCATTGTTATGATAAAAAAAATTTAGTTATCCTTTTTAAATTATTATGGGAAAAAATGTGATCCATAGAGATATTTCTAAGGATGTGTATCGTGATTTATCTAAGGATAAACCTAACATGTCATAGATTAAAGGAGTCATAATTTAGACATAATATAATTGTTTTTTCATGATTATGTGGTTTCTCAATATGAAATTTTTTTCTTACTCTATTATTTTTTATTTTAATAAATGAATAAAACCTTAAAGAATCGTGTCAATAGAGACTATGTTGAATAATGGAACAATTTCCCTCCTAAGAACGTGAATTCTATGGTAGATGGAGTGAAAAAACTAGTATCTATAATCACCCAAAATTCTCATGATATGAACCCTAATGAAATTACAATGAGAAAAAGAAGGAACAACATTCTATTGAGTACTTCATGAGGTTTCTTCCAACTTATTTTAGTGGGTCTTCTGATCCACTCATTAATGAAAAATGAATCAGTACCACTGAAACTATATTGACTATTCTCTAGTGTTCAAAACATGATAAATTCATTCTTACAATTTATCGATTAGAAGGAAAAGTGGACCAGTGTAGGGATATAGTGGATAATACATGGTACAAATTTACGACTAAATCCCTATATTATGAAGAGTTCAATAAAGAATTCTTTAATATGTACATCCCATGTTTGTTTTATATGATGATTGAAATGGTGTTTCTGGAGTTGAAGAGAATGGTAATTATGCTAACTAGTGCCCAAAACTGTGGGTTAGTGATGCTGATTTTTGTGAGAAACATCTTATGTTGATGGAAATGGGGAAATCTCATACGATCACCATTTCTAATGTGGGATGTGATAATTATGTGGTGAGAGGTACACTTACCATACACTCCAGAACTGATAATGTCTTTTTTCATTCTAGATATACCAACTATTTTATATCAAAATAATTTTATAAGGGTGTTATGATTCCTCAATAATAATTAGATATCAATGAAAACCGATAATGTTATGCATATTTTCTTATGAATCCCATGATTCCTCTATGGTTGAAATTTGTAGGAATGTGTTCCCATCAAATCTTTTCATTCATCCTCTAGTTGAATATGATTCCATTTTTGGAATGGATTTTATTTCTCCATATAACACACTGATAATTTTTAAAGGAAGGGATGTTACATTTCATGTTTCAAACAAACATATGATCATATATCAATGGGATGATATATTTGAACTTTATTTTGATATTACAACCATTGTATTGGTATTAATTTTCAATCAAAATAGTATTTTATATCAAATGGTTGGGGATAAAATTGACATCGATGATATGCCTATTATTCCTGAATTTTTGGATATATTTATTAAATAATTACATAGTATTCCAAAAAAACAAGATGTTTAGTTCTCGTGTAATACCCTGGAATTCCATGTAATTTTTTTAAAAATTAAATGGGATTATTTCTTGCCCGAATCTAAGAAGAAATGAAATTATGAGGCCCAGAGTATCCAGAACGTATTTTTGAAATATTTTTAATGTTGGTTAAATAATCGTGTGAACGGGTTTTTCTTACATTCAAACCAGTTCCCAGATAAAAAATCATGTGGCACCGTTGAACTCAAAGTTTCTAGATTCTCCTCAAAACGGCCTACCATTGGCTGGTACAAGCCAGTAGTGTAAAATTGTTTTTAGATGTTAATAAAATAATTTATTAAATATTATTTTATTTTCGAATATTTATATAACTTCTAAATGGTATGTCAGATTGAAAATCTGAGAGTACAGATGAGCTTATAAGGGTGTGTTTCCCTTAGGCAGAGCCTAACCATGATCAGTATGGGTTGAGGTTGAATGTTAATATTCCAACTTTTTAGAAGAACAATTATATAACATAAGATGTTATTTTATTAGATTTTATTCTTCATTATGTAGTGACTCATCCTCACATTGGTACAATGTTGAGGTGATGTTGAATCTCATTAATGAACCTCATTAATGGAGTAGTGTGGCGATGGTGCAACACACATCCATGTTCCTTTGTTAATTAAACAGCAGATTCAGGTTTGATGACCAGCCCTAGAATTCCTGTGACGAAGGACAAAGGAACCTCTCCAATGATGAATTTAGGGAAATCATACGACGATAATGACACACTTGGTGAGAGATTAATAACTGGAGATCAATGGATGATGGAAAATGATCATCCTCGAGTAATGTCATATCCTTGGTAGGCGTTTTATGGTTTTAGTTGTGAATTGATCTTCTATATTTTTTTAAACGATGAATTCATTTTAATACATGAACAAGTTAACTCGCAGATCAATTTTCCGTATGATATGGTTAATGATGTAGGATAAAAGGGGATATCTAAATTAATGATTATTCCACCATATTTTTTGTTCTTCATGATCCTGCTAATAAGCACACATTCAGGTCAACACAAAAAAATATCTAGATTGTTCTTTGGGTGTTCTTTTATTGTAACTGAATCTCTAATTTTTTTTATTGTGTTCATCCCATTATTTTTGGCGCATTTTCCAGAGGACCATCAGCCCATGACGCTAGAGAAGAACACCCAAGCCCAGGCATGCTGCGACTTCGGCAAGAGGCCAGGATGATGGAATAAGGCCGCAACACCTAGCCGTGGCGGCAGCACCAAACCGCAGTTCCCAGGCCGTGATAGCAATAGGAACCACAATCACTAAGGATAGAGGCTTGAGGAGGGCGATTCACCTTGGTAGTGCACTAAGGTGTTGGGGTTCGTGACGATATAGGAGGGAACCACCTGTTAATCACCATGTCAAGTGAATTGGTAAACGGGGTGGGTCATGGCATGCACTAGCACATGGTCTAGCATGGACCATGTGCAGAGGGGAGGTGGATGGCTGACCCAACAATGTGGCCACATGAACCGGATGCCTGCATGGCGTCCGAGAAAGATCCAAGCCTATTCTCTGATGTGGGCATGGACGGTGAAATAAACAATGATGTAGGATAGATCGGGTTGGAGGAGAACTGGCCCGCCAATGTAAGTTGTGCCAGATGGGAAACCGAGCCCTTGGGTGGCTTGGATGGTCAAATATGATTTGACTAAGTCGGACTAGACTGGATGAGAACCAAGTGATTTGATGAACTGCCAGACTGGACCCATGGCCATACCAGGCTAGGTCCAACAAGGCCCAATTGGCATGGCCACTATGCCAAGCTAGACCGGGTCGGCCCAAACCCAAATTGGTCTCGACAGGTAAGATGAAACATGTTTAGTCATGTGGGACCCTGGGTCGGGTTATTCAGGTTGGTCCAACCAAGTTAGACTTGGACCGAATGCAACCAGTCCCGGTTTACTAAATTGTCAATATCTTTCAGACCGAGCATCCAAATTACACAACTTCTAAGGCGTTGTGTCCCTTGAGATGATATGTTTCTTAGGTCATACTCTAAGTGATTTTTCATAATATTCTACAAATAAATGATTTCATGATGTGTGGATTCCCCCGGAATCAAGAACATTAGAGAGCGAGATTCCTACAAATGGGTGTGGCACAAAGGATTTGATGAGTAGACCACAATAGTACAATAGATGATTAGACCTCAGTGGTCCAGCAGATGGGGAGACCTCAGTGGTCTAGCATACAATTTGAACTCAATGGTCTAGTAAAATAATGGACCTTAGTGGCCCAACAGATGAGAGGACCTTAGTGGTCCAATAGACAAGCAAACCTCATTGGTCCAATAGACGAGCCGACCTCACTAGCCCATCAGACAAGTGGACCTCTGTGTTCTAGAAAATGGGAAAACTTCAGTGGTCTAGAATCCCAATAATCCTTAGTGGTCTAGAATCCCAGTAGACCTCAGTGGTCCAACAACAGAGCGGAACTCAGTGGTCCAATAAAAAAGCAGACTACAATGGTCTAATAGCCGAGTAGACCTTAGTGGATCATCAGGGATGAGTCATTCAGTAGTAAAAGATGATTCAACATTACAAATAAAAATCTTACTTTCTATACATTGAGTTATACCAAGGGTGAGCTATCATTTTTGTGTGGTATTTAATTTGTGGGTTTTCTATGTGATATTGCAGTGTGGTTTTCTTTGTGGACATTCCTTTGTGGTTCGAGGTCCCTACTCAGTATTGTGTTACTCACCCCTGAATGGGATTGATTAACACATATCATCTCTTATGAATATGATCAATGATTAGATGAAGACCTTGGTGGTCTGGGAAAATGTGGTTCTCAATGAGATGGGAGGGACAAGAATACTACTACGACTACATGTAACTACCCTTAACCTACCTTTCTGGTAGGGTTCGGAGTAGACGAACCGTGAAAGTTGTACATTCCCTTGTAGTTTTGGAATTTTATTCTAGCCCCTTTTTACATTCATTTTGTTCTATACTGTATTTATTTGTCTCAATGACAGTTATGGTTTACTTTGTGTTTACTTTTCATAGTTTGATCTTTGTACGTGTGCGTATGTTTTAAGGAAAATTCCTTCTCTTTTGGATATTACTATTCGTTTCTAGTGCCAATCCCCTTTCCTATTGAAGGTGGGACTTGGGTATTCATGGAATGTTCCCTGGGGATGGATCGTGACAAAGTGTTATTAAATAAGGTTAGTTTTAAAATAATAACTTAAGGTCTAAAATCATGACCGATAAATGGTGTTGCATTTTTCAAGTTTAGACTATAGGATAGGGAGTCTATTGTTTGTGTGGCGGCCTTTGTATCCATATAACAAGACCTTGAATTCTGTTTTCTGGCACGTTACATGAAAAACTAGTTGCATAAATCATTGATTTTTTTCCCATGATCTCACTGAGTCAGAGTCAGGTCACTATGTATAATCTATTGACTATGTTTCATCTTAATCTCTTTCAGGCTGCCTCCATGTAGACAAACTTCTAGTATTTTATTGTGTGATCATAAGGATGGTCCAAAGAGCGATAAGGCTTCGGTATAGAGAAAATTTCCTGAGATAGTACCATCCGATTGTGTCCTAGAGATACCAATACCCACTAGTCAGACGTTACTACCGAAGCTACCAATAGAGGAAGCACATTGGCTCAATGACTTACATGACTTCCATAGACAAAGACCTCCTATGTTTAGGGGAGAGATAGATCATCTAGTCGCGGAGGATTGGCTATATGTGGTTATGTGAGTCTTCCACTTAGTGAGAATGTCACTTGAACATATGGTGGTTCCATCCACGAGCCTTCTATAGGGCTCAATGGTGACATTAAGGGGTTTGACCATATAGACTCATAGGGAGGAGACCCTCACTTACTCTGATTTTGAGAGAATTTCCTGGGAGTATTTCTTCCTCGTGAACTTTTCCTCTATGAACATACATGAGCTTCTTCACTTACAGTAGGGAAGCATGATAGTGGTAGAGTACTCTATGAGGTTCACAGACATCCCCCACTACTCTATGGATATGGTGTGGGACCCTTTATTTAGGGCCCAATGAATTAAGTAGGGAAAATGATGGGAGATCAAGGAATCAATGACTTCCCTCAGCATCCCTACACCGGATGGGTTGATAGAGTGAGATAAACTAGTTGAGAGATTCCTCACAGAGTAGGAAATGACTATGTGAGCTACCACCGGGTGACGGGAGGCCGTGTCATATATAGTCGGTAGCTGAAAAATTATGCAGATGCCTAAGATGGGAAGTCCATTATAGGATGACCCCAGGACTCTAGGTCGGTGGTACATGGATCTTGGGTTAGAGATAGTCATCATGTAAAAAAATTATTCTATGAATGATACGGGTAGGGGAACATGGCATGGGATTTCTTGACAAACTATGTAGAGGACTGACAGATGGTCAAGGGACAACCGAGTTAGTGGCTGAGAAAGACATAGTTTGGTCTACCAGGTGGTGTACATGGCAACGTAGTAGGATGAGCAGTGTGATGTGGGTGTAGGTACGATTTACTCCCACCAAATCCCCTAGGAGGTCAGCCACATGCCCTAGAAGATGGTCAACATGGGTGGTTTATGCATCAGGCAGTCGAGGCCTACGGTCTTGACATCCCCGAGAAGATACAAGGTACGATTCAAGTCTTCTCAACTTTTGATATAGTTGTTTTAAACATAGGTTTCGGTCAGTATTTCCCTTCCATAGACCTTATTATGAGCTCATAATTTTTGATCGATCCATTAAATCAAATTGTACGATTAGATACTCCAATGAGAATGGATTTGATGATCTCACACTGGTTCCAATAGTGTGATTTTACTCGTGAAGGCTAGAGAATTAGATGGGATCTAATTGTAGCAGTGTCATATCCATACAACATTATTTTGGGTATGGAATGGTTATCCCAAATACATGTTCATATTGTATTTTTTAGGAATAAAGTGTGGGGTTTCTATGGATATGGGACTATTTTCCCTTTCCCGGCGAGTAGGAAGCTCTAAGAGTGCGGGATAGACTCGCACATAAGAGGGTGAAACCGATCACACTTCATTTGGCTAGAATGACCCATGAGGAAGTGGATGATACGAGTCTATTGTTTCCTATAGTGGTGGAAGAGTATGAGGACATATTTCCAGAGGATGTTCCAGGATTACCTCCTTGTAGAGAAGTAGACTTCTGCACTGATATATTCCATAGGACAACTATGATATCTACACCTTCATAATAGATAGCTCTAACAGACCTCTAAGATATGAGTTTATAGTTTGAGGACTTGAATAGGAAGGGGTTCGTAAGGACCATCAATTCACCATGGGCATCCCCAGTGTTGTTTTACAAGAAGTCAGGTGGAAGATTGAGGTTAATCATGGACATCTGGTGCTCGAACTAGGTGAACGTGAATAAAAAGTATCCTTTACTAATGATTTATGACCTCTTCATACAGCTGAAGGTAGAAATATTGTTCTTGAATATAGACCTCAGATCAGGATATCACTTGCATTGAGTAAGAGTTGAATAAAGCTTGAAGAGGACATTCAGATGTCGCTAAAACCATTACAAGTACACAATGATACCGTTTGGTGTGACGAACACCCCATTAATGTACATGGGAATCATGAACATGATATTATATCCATACTTAGATCGGTTTGTAATGATCTTCATTGATGAAATATTATTGTATTTGGTGTTTTAGGAGGAGTAGACAATACACCTATGGTTGGTTATAGACACACTTAGAGATAACCAGCTGTATAGAAAGCTCTATAAGTGTGATTTCTAGATATAAAAGTCCCAATTCCTAGGACATGTCATCCCCATTGCTGGATTTGCGGTGTATCTATTGAAGATCTAGGAGGTGCTTTCATGGGAGCTACCATAGAGCGTTACTGAGGTGCGAAGTTTCCTAGGTTGGATGGGCAATATTAGAGGTTTGTACCTGACTTCTATATAGTAGTGGCACCCATGATGGTGTTGAAGATGAATGTAAATATTGTTTTGTGGGAAAAGGATACTAGTAGAGATTTTCACAACTGATGTAGAGATTGCTGAGTTCTACTATCTTGAGGTTACTAAAGGATGGAAACAACTACATAGTGTTTTGTGACATATCAGGAACTGGGCTTGGTTGTGTCCTGATGTAGGGTAATGTAGTGATTTCTTATGGCTCACGAAATATGAGAACGCATGAGAAGAACTATGCGACTCACGACCTTGAGTTGGCAGTGAAAATCTTTTCACTAATGCTGTAGTGACAATAACTTATGAGAGAATTATTCATTGTGTACATTGAACAAAATATTCTCAAGTATATATTATATCAAAAGGATATAAACCTAAGAAAATAGTGTTGGCTAGAGGTCCTCCAGGATTATGACTTTGTGATAGTATATAATCTTTGGATGGTGAAAATGGTGGAAGATTCTCTTGGTATGATAACGAGTTCAAAACAACTGAATGAGGCCTTCTATAAGTTGGCCTCCCACCAAATATGATTTCTGTATAGAGATGAGGCATCTTAATTTCATTATATGGTAGTTTCCCATACACTCTTACAACGAGTAAGGGAGGAAAAACTCAAAGATACCACCTAAGAGACTACATGATCCCATATGTTCACATGGAACACCCCTAATGGATATTCTAAAGGTGGGGAGAACGTCATTGTTTTCTGAGGACGCACCATTGTAGCAATGGAGTTTCAGGATGAGGTGTTGATGGAAGTCAATACATATCCTTTGTTTGAATATCCAGGTGTGGACAAGATGTACGAGGACCTCAAATGTCAATACTAGATGCTGCGGATAAAGAATGCAGTAGTAGAGTTTGTCTCAAGATTCCTCACTTGTCAGCAAGTGAAGGATGAGAACCAAGATCAAGTAGGTTTCACACAAAACCTCGAGGCACCGGAGTGGAAGTGGGATGGGATAATGACGTATGAACTCATCATGTTGGCCCACTTCTTACTCGTTCAACAGCAGATATAGAGAGCTTTGGACGCCTCCATATGCTGAAGATAGTTAGAATCCATGGAGAATCATCTATAATAGTATCTGATCGCAATGATTCTTTACATCCTAGTTATGGAAGGGATTATTGGAGTTTTTTGGGACTCAGTTGTGCCTGATCACTGCCTTTAACCCATAGGGATATGGTTAGATAGAGCAGACCATACATACCATGGAGGACATGCTTCATGCTTGTGTTCTTGATTTTGGTCGAAGTTGGGAGGACCCACTACCATTGGTGAATTTTGCGTACAATAAATGTTTCCCCTCCACCATTGGTATGGACCATTTCGAGAAACTATAAGGATAACGTTTCAGGTCACAAATATGTTGGATAGACCCATGGGAGTCAACACTCTTGGGTCAAGGGATGGTGCACGCCACTAATGAGAATTCATAGGTCATCTGAGAGTGGATGAAGACAACAGAGAGTCGAGAGAAGTCCTATACTGATTGTAAAATAGATACCCTTAGTGTTTTATGAGGGTGACCATGTATTCCTATAAGTCTCTCCTCAATGAGGGATAAATATATTTCACTGGGGAAAAAGTTATCTTTGAGGTTCATCATACCTTTCCTGATACTTTGTAGATTGGGTGAGGTGGCCTACCACTCGGCAATACCAACGTAGTTAGAGAGGTTTCACGAAATATTCCACATATCCTAGTAGAAGAGACACATGCATAACCCTTCTCACGTTATCAACCACAACGAGGTGGAGATTGATGATAGTGACACACTGGTGGAGTACCTAGTGAAGATAGAGGATCGACAAGATATGATCCTTCATGGATGGACGATTCCTCTAGGATCTATTTGTTGGATGTACATTAATCAACAAGAGATCATGTGGGATAGGGAGGTCCATATTCATGCTCAATACACCCATTTATATGATTATCCCTTTCTTTGGCTTATGAGGACATATATCCTTAAAGGGGGGAGTAAAGTAACATCCTAGAATTCAATATATTTTTTTGAAAAATTAAATGATATTATTTTGAGACCAGGCCTAATGATGGCCCATAATTCTGAGGACTAGATTGTCCAGAATGTTTTTTGAACAATTTTTAATGTTTATTAAATAATGGCTTGAACAGGTTTTTCAAACTTTTAAACTGGTTCCCGGATAAAAAATCCAACTGCACCATTGAACTCAGAACATCAAGATTCTCCTAGAAATGGCCTATCCTTGTCCATCAAATACCAACAATGGAAGATAGTTTTTGGCCATAAATAAAATAATTTAGTAATGATTATTCTATTTTAAAATCCTTCTATCTCCAATATGGTAACATAGATTAGAAATCTAATAGTACTTTTGAGATTTTGATGGTGTGCTTCCCATAGGTATATCCAAACATTGAATGGTATTGGTCGAGAGTGAAAGATAATTTTCTAAATTTTTAGAAAAAAATAAAATAAAATAAAAATTTCTTTATTTAGATATTCTTCTTCGTAACGCAGTGACTCATCAGCGTTGTGGTGAAACAATGAGGTGATACTGAGTCCCATTAATGAACCTCATTAATCGAGTGGGGTGGTGATGTTTCAATATGCACATGACTTCCTTATTTAATAAAATTGGAGATTTTGGGTGGCCGAAAAACCCTGTAATTCCTCTAATGAACTAAAATATAACTTCTCCAATGATAAATGAAAAAAACACGTATGACGAAGACTACAGAGTTAGAGAGAAAATTTGGGAATGGAGCTTGACAGATGATGTAAAATGATCATCCTTGAGAAATATCCTTTCCAAGGTAGGGGGTTTGATTCTTTTCTATTTGAATTATTTTCCCCCATTCATTGTATTATAAGAAGAAAGTAGGTTAACTCACGAACAAGTTAACATGCGGATCAATCACTCATACATGAGGGTTAATGACACATAATAAAATGGTTATATCTATCATAGTGAACATTCTACATTATTTTTGGTTCTTCATGATTGTGATAACAAGAATGAATTCGGGTTAATACAAACAAAGTCTTGGATCATTATTTGGTTGTTCTTCTATAGTGACTCCTTTACAAATTTTATTCTTGCATTCTTCCCATTCATGATGGAAAAACAGTTGGCGGTACATCGGACCATGCTTCTAGGTGAGAAGAGATGTGGCCGGGTAGGCTAAAATAATGGAGAGAGGTCGTGGCATATGGTTACGGTTGTGAAACAAGGCCACAACGGTGACACATGGCCGTAGTAGTGGCACCTTGGTCATGGCAGAAGTAGGAACCCCTGACCCCAACGTCGGTGGCTAGTGGGAGGTAGCACGTTCTAGTGATGGATCACCCGGTGGTGTTGGAGAGCGACACTAGATTGGTGCCACATAAAGGGGAGCGGCCCATGAGTTGGGACACAACATGCACTAGCACTTAGTCCAACATGGGCCATGTGCGGAGGGAAGGAAACCAACCTCAACCATCCATGATGCCTCACAAACCGGACGCCCGCGAGGCATCTTGGATTGAACCATGTAGACCCACCAATGTTAGTCGGGCCATAAAAATAAATTGTGCAGTTGGTTAGATCGTGATGGAGGAGAACCAGCCTACCAATACAGGATGGAATGGATGGGAAACCAGGCCCCTGGGCAGCCCATCTGGTCAAAACTGATCCAAATAAGTCAAACCGAACTATATGAGGATTTGTTCATTGGGCTACCCACTATACTGGACCCCCGAGCAAACTAATCCAGGTCCATCAAGTCCCAATAGACTTCACCATGCATGACAAGGTCAAACCAGGACCAACTGGGATGGGTTGGGTCAAACGAGACCCAACTGGGATGGGTTGGGTTAGTTGAAACAAGTCAGGTCATACGGGTCCCCTGGGCTGTGTTGGTCGGGTTGGTCCGACCAAGTCAGACCGGGCCTAGACACAACTGGCCCCTATTTACTAAAATGTAGATATCCTTAATACCTTGAATCCAATTGACCTATCGTCTGCATAGTTGTGACCCTTGCGATGAGATGTTCCTTTGGGTACACTATTAGTGATTTATCATGGTAGTAAAGATACAACAGGTAGGATGAGGAATAGATTTTCCTAGAATCAAAAACATTGGACAGTTGGAATCATAATGATGTCTTTGAAACGAAGGATACTATGATAGAAAATCAATGGTCTAGTAGAGGAGTAGACCTATGTGGTCTGGTAGACGAGCGAAATTTAATGGTCCAATAGACAAGCAGAACTCAGTGGTCCATCAGATAAGAGGACCTCAATTTTCTAGTAGACGGATGACCTCAGGGTCTAAGAAATGTGCGGACATCAGTGGTCCTGTATAAAAGGGTACATTAGTGGTCCAATAGACTAGTATACATTAGTGGTCTGGAAGATGATAATATCTTATTTTTCCAATTATCGAGTAGACCTCAGTGGTCTAGTATCTGAGCAGACCTCAGTTGCTCATCAGGAATGAGTCCCTCAATAGTACATGATGGTTCAGCTTTACAAGTGAAAATAATACATTATATAAATTCAGTTAAACATGGATTCATATGCCTTTTCTATTTTGTCTTTTCTTTTAGGTATTTCTAAGTGATATTGTTCTGTGATATTATTATGTGGACTTTCTTTGTGGCCTTTCCTTTGTGGATTAGGGTACATAATGAGTATTGGGTTACTCACCCCTTCAAAGGCTTCTCACTTACATGTCACGTCTTGTGTAGGTGATCGACACTTTGATGGAGACCATGGTGGCCTATGAAAATGTGGTGCCCAGTGAGATAGGACTGACAGGCATATTACTAAGACTATAGGAAACTATCCTTCACCTATCCTTCAAGTAGGGTCCTGAGTAGTTGGGCCATGACAATTGTACTTTATTTCGTAGGATTGGGCTTGTATTTATGCCCCTTTGTAGTTTTAGTTTTAATTATAATCTATGTAGTTTTCTCAGTGATAGTTTTAGTTTACATTGTGATCACTTTCCACTATTTGATATTTGTGCATTTGTACCGGTTTAATGAAAAATTTCTTCCCTTTGGGATATTCTTATTTCGTGCTAGTCGCGAGTCCCTAGCCTATAGAAGGTGGTTTTTGGGTAGCCAGAACACAGTCCTGGGGGTATGGGTCATGACATCTTGATAGAACTCATAAAATGTTCTATATAAAATTCAAGGACTTCCTATAGGTTGACCCTAGTTGAGTTGTTGTAATTGAAGGATAAACTCTTCGAAAACCATGACAAGGGATTAGTTGGACCATGTTTGTCCCCTTAGGGTACCCCAGTTCTTTTTCTGTAAATTAATAAGGGATAAATACTACATTACATTGATTATTAGGTGTTTAAATGGATCACAATCAAGAAAAATTAATCTCTTACTCGTAATTGTTATTTATTTGATCAACTATGTGGATCTCCATACTTTTCCAAGATTGAACTTCATTTTAGATATCATCAATTAATGTTCAAGAAAGAGGATATACCCAAGATGGAATTCCATAAAAGGAGTATGAAATATGAATATCTATTTATTTTTTTGAATTAATAATTACAATAATATCATCATTGATTTGATGAATTTATTCCTTATAGATTACCTTGATCTATTTGTGGTAGTATTTATAGTTGTTATTCTTATCTATTCAAAGAGAAATTAAGATAATGATGACAACATTAAATTTTTTCTAAAGTCCCTATGGAAGAAGATATTGTATTAAAAAATTTTAAAGTATGAATTTTCAATGGAAAAGGATTCATTTTTGGGTCACATAATATCAAGAAATATTATAACAATAGATCTATAAATGACTAAGGCCATCGAATGATATCCTAGACCATCAACGATGTCTAAGATACACAATTTAGTTTATTTAGTTTGATATTCATGATGGATTGTGGATAATATATCATGACTATCTAATCCACTATGAGAGATAACTCAGACGGGTTTCTGGATCCTCTAGATAGATAAATGTGAGGAAAATATCAAGGAACTAAAGAAAAGATTGGTTAGTTAATCTGTGTTAATATTAATCTATAATTGTTAAGGGTTTTTATTGAATAGTGGTGTATCTATGTAGGTAATGGGATTTTTCCATATGTTGATTAACATGGTTATCACTTCTTCCCCTGGATTGTAGAATATTCATGAGTAAAATTACCCAACACTTTATGTAGAGTTATCAGTGGTAAATTTTTCATTGTAGATAGGTTGAATTAGTTGTATGGATAAATTTTTGAAATACATAACGACCATAAAATATTGAAATATATATCAAAGAAATGGAGTTGAACGTGATCTAGAGGTTATGGTTAGAGCTGATTAATGATTATGACGTCTCAATACATTTCCACCCTGGGAAAGAAAAAAAGTTGGATGATTATTTGAGTAGAAATTATCATACTACCTTATCATTATGAGCGAAAAAAGTTCTAATATTTATTTATTTTCAAAGTATGGATCATGGAATCTTGATGGAAGGGGAAATATTAGCTTTCTCAGTTGACTGTATAACTCTCCTTCCATGGGATGATTAATGAGGCACAAAAACATGATGTAGTGCTGAAAATAGAGGTTAGAAATATTCTTGACTTTAACCATGATCAGGAAAGAACGGTAAGGTTATAGAACCGTGTATGTGTTCCGTACTTATTGAATTTAAAGAAGTATCCATTAGAGGAAGATGTTAGTTATTTATCATTTATTCAACATTGAAGTGAAAGGATATATAGAGTTTTGAAGGAATACTTCTAGTGGTATGGAATAAAGAGATATATCACATAGATTGAATCTCAGTGCTTGGTAAACCAATATGATAAGGATGAATGAAAAAAATCTAATGGGATGTTGCATCCATTACCCACATTGAATGGAAATGGGAGATAATCACTTCGAATTTCATCATTCGACGCCCGAAAAACTATAAAGGGATTAATTATATATGGGTAGTAGTATATATGATTACTAATTCATCATATTTTAGTAGTATTATATAATAATTTTCTGAGGTTAAATTTCCCAAATATACATTAAAGAAGTCGTAAGGTTTCATGGAGTACCACACTCTATTGTATCATATCATGACCTGTGGTTTGCCTCAAATTTATGGTGAAGTACTCATCAAGAACATGATACAAAATTGTTTTTTACCACTTATTATGATGTTTAGAGAGATGGATAGTATGAAATAACAATTCAAACAATAGGGAATATTTTTAAATTATGTTCTCTAGATTTCAAAGGTGTTTGGGGTCAACACCTTCCTCTAGTATAGTTTTCATCCCATAGTAGATTTCACTAAAATAATGAGATGGATCCTTATGAATCCCTCTACATGAATAAATATAGAACTCCACCATACTAGGATGAAGTTGAAAAAATAAAGCTATTGGGAATTCAGATCGCTGAATACATGGAAATGAAGTTTAGAACAATTCAACAACATACATAACAAGGTACAATAATGTTTAAGGAAACATTATGCTGGTAAAAAATAATGTGATTTATAATTTTATATTGGTGAGAAGGTGTTTCTATGAGTCTCTCTATATAATAAGGTTATGAGGTTAGGGAAGAAATAGAAACTAATCCCTCTGTAAATCATTCTATTTGAGATTAATAATCATATCGAGATGGTAGCCCATTGTATGGATCTCCATCCAAACCCATATCAAGTCCATGATGTGTTCTATGTATCCATACATAGGAAGCACATACCTAACACTTCACATGTACTAAACTCTGTGGTCATACCACTAGAGAATGATATTTATTATATAGAAAAACCTATTGAAATTCTGGATCATATAGAGAATGTTTTGTAAAGCAAGACCTATTTTGTTGGGAAATAACTAGTTAGAGGAAGCTATGTGAAAACATGATGAAATGATGAGGTAGAATTATCCTCATTTTTTTGTATAAAAATAATGATGTTCTAGGGTGAAATTAATTTAAATGTGGGTAGAATGTAGAATCCCTTCTTTTTAACAACATTCATTTTCAAATAAATTAAATTTCTTTGATGTATTACATTGTACTCCACACCATGTTATGTTTTTATTATATGATTCACCGAGATAATCTTTTACTAAATGAATCACTCATCTAGATTGCATTATACAAAACAATAATTTTCAACAGAATATCATTTTATTATTATAATTATTTTAAAAAGATAATTATAACCTAACCATTAGAATGGTGGGTATGAATAGTATTAACAATATAATTATTTTACTAATTAATTATAAATGAATGAAAAAAAATTTAAAAAAAGAAATTGTTTTTCTGAAAAAAATATTTAAATTTGAAAAAGTTTGTTTTATACTAATTAATAAAAAATAACTCTTGTTGGTTTATTTTAATGATATATATATATATATATTATATTAAATATAGTTTTTAACATTCATCTTATATGTTTTTGATAAATGATATAAGAATACACCCAATTTTACTCATAAAAGAAGTATTTTTGTAAAACGGTGGTTTTGTAACCTTTTGATGGCACTCAAATTTAAATTTTTTTGAATATTATAAAAATTATATTTAATAAAATAATTTTTTTTTAATAGAGATATCAAAATTTACATTCTTTTATTTCTTTTTTATTTTCTGATAACATTCATGTTTTGATGAATATTGATAAATAGTGAGTTTTAATTTAAAATGGTTTTTTCTTGTGAATAATATACATTGTTTAATTATATAATGTATAAGTAGAACAATTTTTTTCATTTAATCCAATTTAGTTCATTAGATCAAATTTAACATTCAATTTGGATATAACAACAATTCAATCTTTTGGATGCTTTCACTTTAAAACCCATTTTCTCATTCTGTCAACATGATTAATTGTATATTAATTTAATCCCACCTTATTTTATGAATTATGAAAAAATGTATTCAATATTTTTAATAACATTTTCCATATTTATTAATTAGTTACCTTTTATTTTTGGAAATTATCTACAACAACTTTGGTATTGTTATTTCCACGGTTAAGGGTAAATTAGATAAAAAAGGGTAAAAATAATATTATAAATGTTATAAAAATTCCCTAAAATGTTATAAAATACTATTTAATGAATTTTATATGTCCTATATAACCTAAATACTCTAAAGTTATCTATTTAATGGACACTTGTCCAGGAAATTGTTTTAGATTTTATTAAAATTAAGAGAGTGACAAAATTGCCCACTCTTACTTTTAATAAGAATAATATTATAAATTTAGAGTTAAATCGAATATATTATAGAATAAATATATTATAATTAATGATAATATTCTTATATAAATTATAGAATATTATATTTAATTTTTAATAAATAATTAATTATCATAATAAATTAAAAAATAATGATGTAATAATTATTCTTTTAATGAAACAATACATTAAACGATATAATAAATTTTAAAATAAATTTAATTTTAATTAGTAAATGTGATAAAATAATTTTATAAGTGAATACAACAAGTTATGGGTATATTAAACTAATTTTTTAAAATATATCTAGTTGTATTTATTTTCTTAAATTCAATGTAATGAATAGAGTCAAATTTGAAACATATTATAGTTTATGAAATTAATATATTATTAAATTAATTTAAAATCATAAAAAATATTTAAAAATACAATGAAATTATAATATGGTATAAAATAATATTAATCATTCATTTTGGATTTTATTAAAATCACATAACCAAAAATTAAAACCTTTTAACATTGAAAAATGATGTAACCTTTGTTACATTTAAAATAGGATAACTAAGGGTTAAACAAAATGATAAGGTTAAAAATAATATGAAAACTAGTCTAAATATTTAATTTATTATATTAAACCCCTATATAATATTATATTAGATTAAATATCACTTTTTATGTTTTTTAGATATAATTTAAAAGAAATTAGTTTTTAGAAGAAATTACAGAAGCATCCCCTGCCTCTATTATAAAAGGGAACATCTTCTCCTCATTTAATCACATTACAAAACCTATTTAGATTGTAAAAAATAAATCGAAATTCCTCCAAAAATACCTCCCATAATACTACTATCCTACCATTTGGAGTAAATAAATCCAATGAATCCCTTTGGTGAAAACCAAGTGGCGTTACCCAGAGAAGAGGTAACCACCTTTCACAATCTCTTTTATTTTATTTTCATTACCCACCACCTCAAATAATCTTATTTTTTGATTTTATAATAAAATAATTAGAATAAATATAATAATATTTTTTATTATAAGATTTCAAACTACACTCTTACATACTTCCATGGAATGGGAAACGTAATAACCATTGTTATGTACGATGAACTACCTCCTCGCGGAATAGTATTTCTCTTTATTTCCTTTACCACCTCTCAGAGATTGGAATTATGATGGAAACACTAGTTTTATATTATATATATGATTAATTTATGTTTTTTGAATTATTATATATATTTATATAGATATGTCATTTACTTTATCTCTTTCAGAACCATAATTAAACTGAAATAATGTTTATTCTTACATACAACCTACTTCGTCCATGAAAAGAGTTTTAAATTTCTTATTTATATATTTATAAATTATTAGGAATATTTATATTTTGAATATATATATTTATATCATGTTTTAAATTCATTAAATAAGTAAATCATGATCTATGTTATAGGATGAGTAATAACAATTCAAAATAGGGGGATATTACCTGAAATGTAAACTAACATGGAAAGGATAATAAAAAGGTAAAAGAAGGTAATAAGTAAATAATATATGTTATAATGTAATTGAATACAGTTTTGAATTATATTTTCAATAAACTTATATTTAGTAAACATGAGTTTTTAATGAATATAAAGAGATTCCAGATATAAGGTATTGGATTTATGTCTCAATTTTATTTCTATGGGACACAAGCCTTATACAGTTCCCATTTCATCTATGTGGTCTAAATATTAACTTTGAGATTATTTTATGAGTATTATCAAGAATATTATGTTATTTTAATGTCCATTAAATTTACCTTCTTTCTTGGGGTATTCGATTCTACTAATTATAAAGTAACTAGTATTTATTTCACAATCTCATCAATATTCGGGATTGTTTTATTTTAAGCCTCTATAAGAGAATATTTATATTATACATATATGATTTCTAAAAATGTCTTCCAAAATTCTTTTACAATTATCTTATCAATTTTTAAATTCTTATTACCAATTTTTTTCTTTTCACTACATGGTTCAAAAGGAATCATTTTGTCATTTTCCAAATGAGGTACATTTTGACATTTTAAAAAAAATGAATGTTTTATAAATTATACAGCATTAACATAATTTTTCACATCATAAAGACATAATAATTTGATGTTTACTTTATAATATTCTTGGTTTATTTTCATTGAAAATGTTTTATATTAAAATTTCACGTCATTTTATGAAAAGAAAATGTTATCAAAGTAGAACAATATTTTATTCAATAATTATCATCAAGTTATCTATCAATATTATTTTCCATCTAAGATAATTTTTTTGATGTTAATTATTTTTCACTAGGTATACGATTAAATTATTCCATATTTATTCTTTCTTTGAATCGTTTATGTTTATTTTGGAATGATATTTGTGAAACTCATTTCTTTTCGATGGGTTATGATATTATTTATTGATGTTTATTAATCCAATTTCATCCCATGTTATATGACATAACAAATAATTTATGTTCTTGTGGAACACATTTGTATAGTTTTCATTCTGTGATACATGAGACCTATATCTCACTCCAACGAACCGGTTAAATATTAATAACATAAGATTAAATGATGGCAATCAAGTCGACGGGCTTGATACAATATATAATATTTGGAAACCCAATAAACTATGGGAATATGGGAAAATTTGGTCCATAATGGGTAGATGGGGATACCTAATCCTCTATTATGGAAAGGATTATGACTAGGGATTGTGTTTTTTCCACCCACTAGGAGTACTCCCCACAAAGTGTAATTTTAATTTTTTGTAAATAATTTTGACTTATAGATAATGATATTAAATTTTTATGTTTTTTCCAATAATTCTAGGTCATATTCATTTGTTATGTCATGAAATATGATATTGATTCAATTATGATACATGTCTTATGAATTGTAAGTATTTATTCCACGAATATTTTTTAGGATATTTTATATGTTGTTTATGATCTTCTATTTTTATAATAATGTTATCATACGATTATGCCATTAACATTCTTACCTATTTCCCTCATTTACCCTTACTAAGAATATGATATCTTCATTTTTTAATGTTTCCATTCCCATAAATTTGAAGATATGTATTATGTATCATGTGTCTATGAAGGATGATTTTAATGAAGAATGTAGTGTGAGATAATGTATCTCACTTATGTACCAGTGTTTTTCATTCTATGTTTTCAATGTATGTAAACTAATATGGTCTATGAGAATTGGTTTGTGAAAAGTATTATGTATTCTGAAAAAATGTTGAAAATTTGATCCCTGAAATGTGAGGGTCTCTATAGGGAGTGTAAAACATAGTGCACGTAAAGTTCCATTTTTGTGTACCAAGTTACACAGAGCCATTTCAAACACACATTTTTAGTTTTGATAACCCTAGGTACATCTATTCTAGAACCATGTCCACTTGTAGAATCCAGACCAGGATGTGTTGGTAGGAATACCACATATTCTCTACCTTAAGAAATTACTAGTATGTTCTTCTATGCATATCCTCAATGTTTATCATAGGGTTGTATTCCATAATCTATGTTTTATAAATCTTGTTTTATGGTTTCTTTTAAGCTTCCTCTGATGCCAATTGTATTGATACAACCCTAGAATCCCAATGTTGGTTCATTATATTACTACAATGGCTTGATTATAAGGAATAAAATCCCAATGTACATATCAATTTAGAAATTTTTTAAAACATGATTACATACATGATCTCCATAATACATTGGTAAAATAAAATAAATTTTTGAAAAAATGTAACGCCAAAGCATCCATGGTACCATTCCATTTTAATAATGCAATAACTTGCATTGTACGAAACTTCAAGATTCTAACACAGTGCAACCAATCAAACTAGCCGTTATGAATTGTAATACTCAATTTTTGAAATTTTATAAATTTTATTTTTCAAAATGGATTTCATTTTTGAATTCCGAATATCAAAATTAGCTTAGGGTAAATTTTTGGTATTTTTCTGAAAATATTAATTTTTTTATGAATAGTGAGAACACTGCATTATTGGTTAAAACTGAATTTATATTTAAATAATTATTTATTTTATTTAAATTTATTTTATGTTAATGTATATACATAATACCTATATAAGTTCAATGTAATTCATTGTAATAATTTTATAATAAGTTTAGATATCAAAAACATTTCTTGAACTTTTTACCATCTTTTACCCACCTCCTAGGAGAATTTACAAATTTGAATTAAAAATAATTTTACCTCTTTAGTGTGTTGAATTTCAAAAATCTGAGAGACATGGTTAATATCTTTATGTAAAATGTTGTTTAATAAGATGAAAATAATTTTTGGCGACTAATAACTTTTGACTTTTATTTAGAACGTCTAAAAGTAAATAGGGTAATTAAGGGTAAAAATGATATCATAATTACCATAACACATGTCCTAATTTTATTGGATAATTATAATTAGATCAAAAAAATATTAGGAATAAAATATGAACCTCTTTGGTCAACTTGGATTAGATTAGTACATTTACAATTATTTTATTTAAAGAAGAGTTAAAAGAGTTAAATTCAATGTTTAATAACTAAACCATTTTTCATATAGGGTTACACAAAATATAAATTAAAATATAAATATTCATTAGAAAGATAAAATTATTTTATACATAATAGTATTTTATATATAATTTTTACACATTAAATTATTCGATATATTTATGACACAATGATGATGTAGTAAATACCTTATTAATGAAATATTCAAATAATTGATATTATAAATATCCAATTAAATGTAAATTAATACTTTTGATGAATTAAAAAACAATTTCCAGGATAATATGAAATGTTAGTATTGGTTAAATATATTTTATTCTAAGTTATAATGTTTCTATGGATTTACAAAAAAACAAATGATAAATAGTGTCAAAATTAATATATTTGTGTTTTTAAAACAAAAACTATATTATTAATTGATATAATATTCTTAAAAATATTAGGATCATCAAAAAAACTTATATAAATACATATATATTAATAATGAACCACATGGGGTTCTTATGGCTTGTTATAGTATGTTTATTTACCATATAATATAAAGATTCAAAGAGACATGGTAAATGTCAAACTATTAAACTAAGAGTTAAATCTAAAAGATAAGTTTCATATGGTGACCTAAACCTATCTAAAACATATGCGTTGAGGGGTTTTCGACCCACCACCACTTTATACTTGAAATAATTTATTTTGGACCAATTATAAACTGAAAATGTTTTTCTTATAAAATAATATTTCAATCTTTTCCTAAAGTGACCCTCACCTCTCTTATAAAAGGCCTCTTCCACTTATCTTTATTCCACACCTCCAAATCCTTTTGGATCAGACAAACCCTAACAAAATATCCTCTCAACTATCATACCTTAATCCTAGAGGGCTTACATTTATCATAAATCCGTCTTATGGAGCTCTTTTGATCAAATCAATAGGAAGAACCCAAAGAAGAGGTAAATAGTTCATCACCCCTTTCAAGTTCTTTTCTTCGTCCACATCCTCTTTATTTGTTGTTTATATTCTAAAATAATAAATCCAGTATATTTTATATATAGTGATTTTATTAAAATGATACAACCATATTCATTATTATATCCATCAAATGAATGACAATGTCACCATACGTGCATATGTACAGCTTACCGTCTCCATGTCGTGGTGTAGTTTGTTATTCAAACACTAAATTATTTGGATGGGTATAATAATGAGTATAAATGATTTAAATAATAAATATATCATATTAATGATTCTTTATATATGATATACCATCCAATTACATATTATTTCACCAATAATATAATGATATTTTTTCTCATGCATTTGTATGGATTACCGTCTCCAGGAATGAAATGAGATTTGTTTCCCATCGTAATCATTCATGAATAATTTTCATATTATAATTAAAAATAATTTCTATGAACATAGTATAATTATGGATATGAATAAAATTCATCCTATCCATAACAAACATGGCTTACATAACCAAGCATATAAAGGAAAACATATCAGTTAACACCTGAAACGATGATACTACTAAAATATTATTAACAAATCAATATTAGATGATTGTATATGATATAAAATTTATGTATATTGTTATTTTATAATTTAATAACAAGGATTATCTATTATATAGGAGGTTAATTTACCCTATTCCAAGGATAAGTACAAGGTAAGGATTAATTCCACAATCTCTTTGTTATCCGAGGCTGTTTTTAAATAAGTATCTACTAGGAATTCGTTATCATCCATATCCGTGTTTTCATAAAAAATAATTTAAATTTTTTTATTAATTACTAGAAAATGGGTTAAATTCATTTATACCATTATTTTGACTTATATTTTTTGAAAGTAATCTTTCCGTCATTTTCCAAACAAGGTACATTATGACCTTTTCGACAAAATTAAGGTAAGAATGTTTTTTTGTACTTATAAGGGGAGTGTGGCTATTTTCTTCCATTATAAAATCATCAAATATTCCCTTAAAATATTATAAGAGTATTTTCAAAATAATTAATTTCTTTTATAGTTATATGACTTATAAATTATTTCAAAAGAGAGGTAGATATTTCTTTAAAATTTTATTGATTTAATCTATGTCAATATCCTTTTGATGGATTTTAAACTCGTTTGATGTTGATTTATTCTGATACAAATCTTCCATATTGTATTGAAGGTTTTGTGATATGTTGGACTATGGATGTGTTATTCTTATACCATTCATGGTTTTTTGATAAAGTATTCAGATTTCATATGCTAGTTTTAATACGAATGTATATGTTAAGTTTGAACCTTTTCATAGGAGGAATGCATTGCACTTAGTAAGTGACTGGTGGAGCCCATTGTATCTCCTCGATGTATCAGTAGGTCTCATGGAAAAATTACTTTCTTGGCACAAGGCCTTGAAAAAATATTGTTTGTAGTCCTTTTACAAGGCCTTGACTCTGTGGTTATAATGTATGGCATTATGTATTCAATCATTATGAATGTGGCTATTGATATTTCATGTGATTATTCGACTAGTAGAATATCCATGTGAATAAGTAAATGAAATTATTTTATTTTATCATTTCCATATTATTCTGAAGTTTAGGTTTAAAATGCTTCTTTTTTAATCTAATACATCGCCTCAAATGTTCATGCTTATTTATGAAAGTTTCCTCAATATTGTTATCCTTACTGAGCATCTGAGCTCACCATTTTCTATGTTTTATTTGTCCTAGGATATGAAGAATTATTTTATGGTTGACCAATAGGGATATGCTATGGATATAAGTGTGTTCAAAATGGAACAAAATGTGGATATTTTAATTCAATGATATAATGTAAAACATATGAATATATCTAGTACTTACAATACTACTAAACAAATCAGTCTTTTGGGACATAATTCCTTGTATAATTCCAATGTTATGTAATAATGCACCGACTCTGGGTAACTAGGGTCAGGGCGTTAAAAAGAAATCTCCCAAGAGAGCATTAATTCATTTTTGGGTTGTTTGTGTTTGTTGACAAAGTGGGGTTTTTTTTACATGAGAGTTTTCATTGTGAGTTTTCAAGTTCAAGATCTAGGAACAAGGAATGGTCAATCTGGAGGTGTGGAAAAACTTAAGTTCCCAATGCGATGTCAAATGGGGTTTTGCTCACTCAAAGAGGATCTTCTGCATCACAGTGAATCTTCTTTGCTGGGGTTAGTAATGCATATAAATAAAAAGTTACCCCCTTAATTCAAGAAATCTCAACACTTAGAGAAAATAAAATCTTCACTTCACATATTAATTTTATTAAAATGGAGTTTCATGAAATATTTTGAGTTGTCTGCAAGCTACAAATGTTGCATGTAAGATTTGGGTAGCGCATAAGATTGAAGTTAAACACAAGGTCTATTTTGAAAAAAATTTGCAATCATTCACTGAAGGCATTAATGTTGTGCGAAAGATGAAGTAAATGTTGCCCAAAATATATGGAGTTTCTCTATGGTGTTGTGTTAAACTGGTATATATCAGTGGATGAAACCGGGACATCAATAGAGCTTTTAAAATAAGTAGAAGATGAATTTATTAGCTAAAATGAAGGGACCTACTAGACTATAAACTATGAGTAGATATTCTGAAGAATAATTTAGAACAATTTAGTTGAGAGAGTAGTGAGCTTTCATATTGTGATTGGTTGTAAACCTAGAGGGACAGTGAGTCCACTCTGAACATTGCAAACGGAAGTGCACTTTTAGTGGATTTGGTACATTGGCACATCACTAGTGTATTGTCCTTGGACGTATCCCAATGAGGGTAAACCAAAAAAAAATCTTCTGTCCTATGATTTATTTATATTTTTTCTACTCTATAATTAGAAAAAAGAGGGAATACAAGAATTTCTATCAACGAAACAAGATTAATATGGGGAATTTTTTTAATTTTTCACACCCTGGATCACCCCCCCACCTCAGGGTATCTATCATAGTGGAGCTAAAAATAAATCATAACAAAATTACAATCTATGCATCCTTGAAAAACATTCAAAGGATTCCTCTTCATAACCTGGGAAAAGGAAACATAATACAGGTGAGCTAAAATGATCAATAAGGGTAATTAAATCCAAATAAATAATGAATTAATGAGAATACATTAAAATGGAATGGTAAATAACTAATAACACATTCCTTTCAAATAACTCGATAAGGAATACTCAATATA
Organism: Viscum album; assembly: GCA_963277665.1. Classification (NCBI taxonomy): domain Eukaryota; kingdom Viridiplantae; phylum Streptophyta; class Magnoliopsida; order Santalales; family Viscaceae; genus Viscum; species Viscum album. The sequence continues at coordinate 1,364,503,600 of OY728159.1, forward strand.
GGAAGGTATGGAACTAAAGAATCATTCCATTTAATCAATAATCTTGGAATGAAATGAAACCCCATAATTAATCATATCAAAACCTCATGGATAGTAATAATGATAACAAAAATATCTATGAAGAAAATAATTACTTATTAGACATTAGGTCTATGGAGCATGAAAACGTATACCACCAAGAACATTCACAAGGATTTTTAAAACTATAGGTAGAATCCCTTTTAATTTTATCAAATTATTTTTCTAATGAGGACCTATCGATGCATCATGGGGCTATATAAATTTCATGTACCACCCATCACATTGTGTCCAATGGAAACCTCTTACTGAATAATAGATTCAATTAATTAATAATATGACTTATCAAATATCCACATTGAATAAAGATACATATTAATCAATATTTTCTCATTTTTGGATAAGTAACATTATGTGTTTATAATGTTAATGAATTGAAAAACCATTGAAATATCATTAATACATTCATGAGTAAAATAATCCTAATATACTCCAAAGTGTCCCAAACCACATTCAAACGTTTGAATCATAATACCCCTAAATTAATAAAACTAAATGAATATGATAATATCATTATAATAATTTGATTCATGATATAACATGTCAAAGGGAAATAATGATACCATAAAAAAGTGAATCGGTGAAACACTATAAATAAGTCTCAATGAAATGTAAATTGTGAAAAAATACATTACATTATTCTTCATTTTTTATGTTGTAATTAAACTCATTTATATTGGTTTAAATATGTTAATAAATTATAATATTTCCATAATAATATTTATTATATAATAAAATTTATTATTATAAAATCTTGTAACCAATTTGATTTCAACCGTTCATTATTTTCCCTATTTCAGGAGTTAGTTTCCTTCATTTTTTAATATGTTTTGAATAATTATTTGTTGTTCCTATTAATTATATCAGGATGTAATCATATAAAAAATTAAAAATATTATTTAGATATATGATATATTCATTATATATGTATTTAGAACAATCCATAATGTTTTGAGATATGAAATTCCATGCACCGTTCAAAGAGATAGTAGGCTATACAAATGTATGAATGTTACTTTCATTTCATTAAAATATTGAATGATTGAAAATTAAATGATATATATCTATATTATAAATATAGTATCATATATATGTCATATATGATCCATATTTATGTTAAAACCATTTATTTTATAGTCTATGTATATTGTGATTGAATTAAATTCCTTGGAGGAGGTGAAAATCCACATGACAGCAAACAATGTTATTGTATTTTACCAAAATGGAAAACATAAGGGTATGTGTTATAGAAAACATAAATAAGCATAAAGACATTATAAATATCATATATATAATATATATCATAGAGAAATAACTTTTCTATCATAATTCTATCCATGAGAGGCATTAATAGAAAAAAGAACGATCATCATTTCATGAGGCAGTGGTTATCCTAACACTTAAATGGTATGTTTGTTACCCATTAAATGAATGTGTGGGTATCTTTTAACACCCATATATTTTTTGAAATATATTTTTTCATATTAATTTTATATTTTATATTTTTTTAATTTCACTTAATAAAGAATATCGATTTTTGTTATAATAGAAAGACTATGATTGGATTGAATTATATGAAACACCAAGATAATATTGTATTACATAGAAAACCGATATAGCTTGTGATATATTCTACTCTATTATTTCCTTTTTTTATGCAAAAGGTTTTGTTTCTTCAATAGTTTTTTTTGATTCATGACCATGTTTTATCAAACAATAGTACATTATTAAAATATTATTATTTAATATACATTAAGATATAACCATGCTGTTAAATTATTAGTCATGAATATTATTAACAAACCTATGAAAATATATGTTTTATAATATGAATTCTTTTGTTACTGATTATTTTAAAATGAAAATTTATAACAATTTATTATAAGTGTAAAAGCATTATTTTTATTATCTCAAAGTCATGTTGTCTTAATATATTAAATTAATTTAAATTAGTGAATGATATTAATTAAATAAAGATGTTATATGTTCAGTAAAATAGTTTTTATATTCATTCAATATATTTTATAAGAAATAGGTAAATAGAAACAATATTTTATGGATAAAACCACATATCTTTCAAAAGGCTAATTTTATCCCCTTTTAATGGTGAACCCATTTTAAATATAATTTTTTATACTTTTAGAATTATTATATAACAAAATATAAATATTATTTGAAATTGTAGTATTAAATATTACATTTGTTTAAATTTTGGTATTTTTCATATAAGATCCATTTGATGATGAATAGGGAAAAATAATATTTTATTTGAAAACTTCTTATTCGTTGGATTTATTTAAATTATCAAATTATATGTCAAAATGGTTCTATGGTATAATTAGTTCAACTATACATAAATAAAAACAATTAAATTCATTGGAATCAATTTCACAATGATATTAGATATAATAACAATTTAAACTTTGAACGTTTCACTTCATAGACCCCCTTTTTTGTTGTGTCTATGGGATTAGATTTAAATATATGTTTTCCAATTATTTGAATTGAATTAGGTAAAATGGATTCTCTATTTGTAATATTAAGGTCCAAATTAGTTTATAATGTTAATTGAGTTTTATTTTAAAAAATTACCATGGTATAAAAATTATTTACCATGGTATAGGTAAAAAATGAATCATGTTAATGGTAATAGCGTAATGGATTCAAATAAATAAAATATAAGACATTTAAAGGTTTATTTATGTGTGGATCGACCATATAAAGACTTTTCAATATTAGTTTCAATCCTACATTCTTTAATTAAATTACATCTCAAAATGGTTTTCATTAAATATAAAAGTTTCATTAATTAATAACATTATCTCGCCTATCCTTGAGTATAAATACAATATCTCATCACTCCATTTTGGCCTAAAATCCCTCAAGATCCTAAAATTTCTTCCCAAACCCCTCATCCACACTCTTACCATATCTATGTTTTTTGGTCTCCCCAAAAGACTAAAATCCATGGTCTTCAAGGTTCTCTCAAGGAGGTGATATTAGAGCTGTATTTATTCCAAATCTACCTCTCTTAATTTATTTTCATTCTCTAATTTCTATTCATCACATTCATCCACAGATGCGTGATAACTCTAAAAAATTTTACATACAAGATGTTTATGTTTCAAATTGAATAAATCACAACCATTTCATTTCTCATCACCTCTCATTCAACAGAACAAAAGTTGTATCCATGTTATTCCATTTATTCATCTCTTTGAATAATGTTTTTTTGTTATTTTTCCATTACCGCCTTCATGGATGGTCTTAAAAAAATTAATGTTAAATAATAATTTAATGTTTATATTATAACCTATTTCATATTTTTGAAATGTTTTATTAAGCATATCTTCATGTTGTCCATATTGTGGGCATACGATAACAACGTTTTTGGACGTGTGGACTACAACCTCTTGAACATGATGTATTCATTCACACTTTACATGGAATGTATTAAGGATTATTTTAGTAAAAATGTATATTATATATGAAATTAATTCTAATATACAGATATATATATTTATATCAATATTCATGTGATTTAATTTTGTACATTCAATACAACAAGAAAACAAAAATAGCATTCATGCATATGTATGACCAACGATCTACATGAATGGGGGTTTTAAATTCTATTTAATGATTATTATAAAAAATTATATATTGAAAATATAAAATATTTATAAAAAAAATTATATTATAGAAATAATTAAATCTTTAGAATTAGGAACAACAAGTCGAAATATGTATGATTAACAATGTTAATATCACATAAAATATAACGTAAAAATGGAGTTAACAATAAAGGGGTAATATAATGTATTAAGTAAATAATATATGGTAATATATATATGAAGAAGTTTCTTCTGTATATTAATAACAAACTTATTCTATTATATAGGAGGTTTGTATGAGTGTGAATAGAGTCAAGACATAAGGTAAGAGAATTTCATCTCAATTTTTAGTTTCATGAGATATATACCATATTCCAGAATCATTTTTTGTTGTGAAGAAACTTAAAATGAATTTATTATATGAAATTTATAATATAACATATGGGTATTTACATATACATTTGATTATTTCTATTTCATGTAGTTTTTTGGATCAAAAGATACAAATAGAGTAATGTAGATTTCTCCTAATTTACCCTCTTTGAGACACATGTTTTTATGCACCAATGTTATTTTAAAAGGTCTATATACTTCCATTTGACATGTTATATTTTTTATATCCTTATTTTAATGATAATTTAATCATATTTTAATGTTAATATTTTTTAGTGTATTATGATAGAAATGTTTCCAAGAGGTATGGGACACTTTCAATTGTTTAAAGATTATTTTAATCAAGAAATGATTCTAAATATAGCATCAGATCATTTTAAGGGAAAATGATTCTAAAGAAATGACCTATGTTTTATAGTATTTTTAAAATATTCCTTAACAAGTTGTTCAAATCTAATTTCAAAAAAGGGTTAATTTCCCAATTTCATTACATTACATGATTTTTTATATGTAAGTATTTACTAAGGTAAATTTATAATCCATGTCCACTTTTCATGAAAAAAGTTCTAGAATATTTTCCCTATTGTTATTAAAAAAATTTAACATCATTTGTATTATTTTATGGTTTTCAATTAAATAATCTGAATGGAAATTTTTTTCATTTAACTAATGAGGTAATTTTTGACTTTTTTCAGAAAATGTATGAAAGAATGTTTTGGTAACATATATGGGATGAATTGATTTTTAAGATTACATGACAACTTAATGCCTTGACGCATAACTTAAAATATTAAAGTGTTCTTTTAGGAACCCGGATCTTCATTTCAGGTATGTTTTTCCTTTTCTGGTCGATTTTGAGAAAAAGGTAAAAATTTGGAAAAATTTTTAAGTACATGCCATGTACTTTATGAGTACATGCCGTGTAATTTTCTCTCGCATCAGGCTGTGTGATGGCCGTGTCCGGGCCACACACACGGTGTGTAGAGGTGATGTGGAGGCCACTTAATGTAGTGTACGGAAAGGGTGAGTACATGCCGTGTACTTTTATTTTTTTTCATTAATCGGACCGAGGTCGCGACTTAACCATGTTTTCATCTTCTTCTCCACCTAATTCCACCCAAAGCATTTGAGGAGGCCGAATCTTCTCCGAGACACTGATCCTTCACTAGCTATCCAAATCAAACACCATCAGTTGCAATAGAATCGCAACAGTGAGTTATTGGTTCCTCTTTGGCCTTGTTTCCTGATTCTTCCTCTCATGTGAGTTTTATAAGGTTAAAAGTTTTAGATGTTTTTTCAGATCTACTCTATTCTAGTAGGATTAATAGGCTGAAGATCAAGTATATCAATCTACGAGGATCAAGGTAGGTGGTTTGTTTCCCTACATTGAATGTCTTTGAGTATTTGGCACAAAAGTGTCAGGTACCCATGTATCGGGTATCCCAGGTTGGGGTTTTGATTCTGTTTTCTTATCTGACATAGGTTGCATGTATGATTGAGGTTATTATATGATTAATAATTACTTTTTATCATGATTGAGGATCACCCCATGGGTGTTTTCCTTGTTTGGAGGTTTATGGCCATTTGGATTAGGATGCCTGTGAGGCGGACCTTGGTGCATTGCTTGCTTTCCTTAATATAGTTGATTGCATGTATTTCCTACAGTTTATATGCTTTTGATGCACTGTAGTTATAGCCCAAGTTGTTTTTTGAACATACTTAGGGCTGCTATGAATCGATAACATACGATTTCTTTTACTCAGGGCTGTGAGAACCTGGTGTTGTCAGACCATCGGGGCAATTGAGGATGAGTGCTTCCTCAGAGGGCCTGTTTAATTATCACCATTACGAGAACATAAGGGGGATTTCCATTGTTCTCTCTCTGAGGGTCTATTAATTATCGAATCGAGACTAAAGGGGGAATTAGACGTAAATTCTTCCCCAGAGAGTCTGCAGTATCACTGCATGACCATAGGGGGATTTGACGTTGAGTGCTTCCACAGAATTTCAATGCCTTTGTTCGAATGCATGATCATAAGGGCTTTCCCATGTGGGCCACCCAGAGGGTCAGTGTAATAAATATTGTTGGTTGGTTATGAAGACTCCACCAAGCCAAAGAACAAGCTTGGGTTTGTACTGCTTGTAGTTTAGGTAGTCTGCTGAGATTCCTGTTGTGTTACTTGATATTCTTTTTGGATATAGAGATATTTCGATGATTCTTTGGTTGATTAAGAAATTATTGAATTAAAATAATAAATAAATGGGAATGGATAATTTTAGGATTGTTTACATTAGTTTACCCTTGTTTCTCAGATGTATTTATTTCCATTAATTTCTCTATATTGCTCACTAACAGTAGGGAATAGATCTTTTGGTGGTTGCCTACTGGGATTTGTCTCACACCCTATTTGGGTCCTGATTTTCAGCCCAAATAGGTTATATGGTTGCAGGTGTGGATAGGGATTATGGCCCTTCTACCTCAGGAGCTTGATTGCTGGTTAGAGCTGTAGAGCATGGGACCGAGCATAGGCTCCCGATGCTGCTGGAGTTACTGTTTACGTTTTCTACTTGGGTTTTAGTTGTTTTTCAGCACTTTTTTTTGTTTACTGCTTTCCATTAACACATGTGTTATGCTGCATCATTATTATATTATACATTCCATCCATTATTCAGTTTCAGTTGTCGTGTGATGTTTATTGCTTCCGCTATTGTTTATGTTCTTTTCCTTCCACTGCATACTTTAGAAAATGAGGGAATAGTTTTCCCGCTGACTCACCAAGTACCTCGCTACTAGTCGGAATCCTCTGGTGTTTAGGGAAACGTGCTTGAGGTCATGTGGTGAACCGGGTACGGGGCACTAGTTGAGTTGCGCTGGATTCTGGTTGTTACAAAGTGGTATCATAGGAGGTTATTTCGTTTCTATTTCCATACTGTTTGGAAACAATAGATAGGGATAATAAGGAATGGGTTGTTGGTACTTAACTGTGCCCGAGATTAATTATCCCATGTATAGAGAAAATATATACTACCTTGTAATTTCACTTTTTAGATTTTTCTAGTGTTATATTTGATTATATTTCACCATTGGGTGACACACTAGTTTTGTGCTATTACAGTTTATATGATTATGGTACTATTTTGTTGCAACCCAATGAGATGATGGCATGCCATCTCATGCATCATATAGGCACTGGTTAGAAAAATCACATGTCATGCATTTTACCACGCCATATAGGGTGCATTAAAAATTGTATGCTGTTTTGATAGATGTCGTGATAGGCTATGCATGATGTTGTGATAGTTGTTGTGATAGAAATACCTGCTATGTTGATAGGGTGTTGTTTATCTTGAATCTTATTTAGGATGGACACCATGCTTTGACCATAGAGATGTTATGGGCCCTCGAGGGTCATAATTTGGTGGATCATGTGATTATCATACTGTTTACTTGTTTTATGCATTGTTATGATTTCAAGCATTGATTCATGGGGAGTATGGGCCCCCACAGATTGGAATTTGACACATAGGTTATGGTTTTCAGGGTTTTTCAGTGGTTTTGGGGATTTTTGTATGCCTACTACCTAGAAAACCAGATAACATGGCATGTGGGCATATAAACACATTCCATGTGCTCTTCTATTCGGGAAGAAATACTTTTCACGGTTACACGCCATGTATATTGAAGTACAGGCCATGTACTCTTCTTCTGTGTGATCCAGTCGTGTGGTTGAATACATGGGCTGTAAAATCTCAGGAACAACACACCATGTACCATGTTGACACTCCATTTAGTAATGGTCCGTATGACCCAGCCGTGTACATGAATGCATGGGTCAGAAATTTGTAGGGACAACAGGCTATGTATGTTGTTGACACGCCGTTTAGTTTTGGTCCATGTACTAGTCTGTGTGACCAACGACATGGATAGGGGAAAAACCATAAGTACACGCCTTTTACATTGTTGACATGCTGTGTAGTTTTAGTCTGTGTACAAGTCCATGTGACTAACGATATAGGTAGGGGAAAAACCTTAAGGACACATCGTGTAGTGGATAGGCACACCATGTAGACTTAGGCTGGGATAGTCCGTGTGACTTAGTCATGTAGGAGTAAACGGGAAAGATGAAAAAGATGATACATGTCGTGTATATGTAAGAACACACCGTGTAGTTTCCGTTTACATAGCCAACTTGGCTGGTTTATACTCCCAAGTAAAATCATTCTGGAACACACCATGTATAGGGACTACACGCCGTGTAACTGTGTTTTTCCAGTTTTAAGAGTATTTCCTTTTCTGTTCCGCTTTCACTCTCTTATGTCGAAACCATGCTCGTTCTTAATAAAGGTGTGCTTTTGGCCTTGCAGAGTCATGCCTCTAAGATGTCCTCCTGTTTCATGTCAGCGATTAGACGATGAGCGTATGCCAAATATATAACAGGCAGTTATCCCAGATACTGGTGCAGATGTATAGTTCCGTGAGGGATTCATGAGGTTCATACAGACCTGTTAGGGAGCTCAGCAACCTTCCCAGTCTATGGAAGAACTTACGCTAGTCTTCCAGCAGCAACATCCTCCCACATTATCAGGGGATGGAGGACCTCAAGCTTCTGAATCTTTGTTCAAAGCGATGGTTTCTATCATTGATCATCTCAAGACACCCCCAGATAGAAGGGTGATGCTCATGACTTACACGCTACGAGATTCTACCAAGAGATGGTGGGACATAGTTTATCAGGTAGGGAATTAACAGATAGTTTCTTGGGATGAGTTTCAATGTACGTTCTACGACTAATTCTACCTGGAGATGTTGAGGGCCGATAAATCCAGAGATTTCATGAACCTATAGCAGGGTACTCTATCAGTTATGGAGTATTCCTCTCGTTTCACTGATTTACAGCATTTCACTCCCGTTCGGGGGAATGACGAGGTGTTATTAGCGAGGAAGTTTGAGGAGGGCCTCAGACCATAGATCAGATCATAGGTGAACATCTTCTAGTTGAATTATATTTCATTTATAGTTAACCAAGCGTTGATCATAGAGAGGAATCTGAGGGATACATGAGTAGTGATCCAGGGCGGTTCAGTATCCAGAGTTAGTAACATTCCTTCTAACAGTAGGAAGCGCCACCAAGAGTCTACATGAGGTGACTCGAGGAAGCGAGATGTTGCTTCAGGTAGTAAAGTTGTGTGCTACCAGTGTGGTAAAGATGTAAATAAGAAACCACAATGCCCAAGGTACCCAGTGGAGTGCCGAGATTGCGACAAGATGGGTCACCTGTAGTAGTTTTGCAAGGTTCTTCTTCCAGCGGCTAGCGAAGGAGGATTAGTTTCGACTCTGCATACAAGAACAGTTTTACCAGCTTTGTAGCAGACTGGGTGCTAGAGTTCACTGGCAGTATAGGCCAGGGTAGAGGTCGTGGACGCAGTGGTCAGGCTCAGGGAGGATCAGCCTAATGATATTAGGCTACTAAATAGGTCCATGGTGCTGGACAGATGTTTGTGGTAGAGTAGATTCATCAAGGGCAGGATCATGGACCTTCCACAGAGCGGGGTACTATCTTAGTGGCCTCAGTATTATCTGCTACAATTTTCGATACATGAGCTTCTCATAGGTTTATTTCTGTGCACACTATGGAGAGCCTTAGACTTACTATCATTACGTCTGAGTATATAATGAAACTAGACACTCCTTTGGGACTTAGAACTTCTAGTGTGCGTTAGTACAAGGAGTTCCCCCTCGAGGTTTGTGGGTGTAACTTCATGTGGGATCTTTGTGTCCTAGAGATGAAAGGTTATGATTTCATTCTCTGAATGGAAATGCTAGTTCCATTTCAGGCCCTTGTCAATTGTTGTCGCCACAAGGTGAGTTTCACATCACCAGTGGGAAGATCTTTTATTCAGAAGGGCAAATGGGATGTCTAGGAAAGAAGACCTAGACCAGAGCATCATGGGATAGGCAGTGTCACAGACCAGATTTCTATTTTATATCTGGACGATCGGGGGACTTCTTAGATGGATTTTTCTCCAGTGGTTGATAGTTTTCTAGATGTCTTTCCAGAAGACTTTTCAGGGTTTCCTCTGGAGTGTGAGGTAGACTTTTTTATTGATCTTGTTCTAGGAGCGATAATGGTATTCATACCTCCTTATAGGATGGATATTCCTGAGTTGCAAGAGCTCAAGAATCCATTGGAGGAGTTGTAGGACAATAGTTTTATTTGACCAAGTACTTCTCCTTGGGGTTATCATGTTTTATTTTCGAAGGAGGATGGTAATCTACGTCTTTGTGTGGATTATCAGAAGCTGAACCAGTTAAGGGTCAAGAACCAGTATCCCTTGCCAAGTATTGAGGATCATTTTTATCAGATTCGAGGATCTATAGTGGTCTCAAAGATCGACTTGAGATCTGGATACCATCAGTTCTAGGTCAGACCATCTGCTATAACTCTTACAGCCTTTCGGAGTAGGTATGGTTTGTACGAGTATTTGGTTATGCCGTTCGGTCTCATGAATGTGCCATCAGTCTTCATGGAACTAATGAACAGAGTTTTACATCATTACTTGGATTCCTTCATGGTGGTTTTCATGGACGATATCTTGGTGTACAATCTCACTCAACACAAACATGCTACCCATATTCAGATTGTATTGAGTACACTGAGGGAGCATCAGTTATATGCTTGGATATCTAAGTGACACTTCTAGATGGATGAGATTCACTTCCTGGGTCATTTCATATCAGAGACAGGAGTATTAGCAGACACAGAGAAGTTGAGAGCGGTAGATACCTGGGAGTAACCGAAGAATGTCTTCGAGGTAAGGATCTTCTTAGGACTAGATGGTTACTACATGCAGTTTATACAGGTCTTCTCACTCTTGGCAGCGCCGTTGACGGGCTTGACTAAGAAAGGTGTAAATTACGTTTGATCAGAAGCCTATGATTCAGCCTTTCAGAAGCTAAAGGGGATATTTACTTCAGTACTGATTCTAGTTTTACTAGAGCCGGGAAAGAGTTATACAGTTTTTTGTGATGCATCTGGAATCGAGCTTGGAGTAGTACATATGTCGAAGGATCGTGTTGTTGCATATGGATCTCGGCAGTTGAGGCCACATGAGAAGAACTATCATACACACGACCTGGAGGTGGCTGTTGTTGTTCATACTTTGCGTTGTTGGAGACACTATCTTCTGGGGGAGCATTTTGTGGTATATACTGACCACAAAAGCCTAATGTATATCTTCATGCAGAGTGACTTAAATTTGAGACAGTGGATGTGGGTCGAGTACCTATAGTATTTTGACTCCGATCTTGCTTATACCCTTGGGAAATGTAATGCTATGGAAGATGCACTGAGCCAGAGAACTCAGTTACAGGAAGTTCGGGAGGCCATCATCGAGTGGCATATTATGGCTCTATTCATTGAGATTCATTTGGAGGTGAACGACAGACAGTGACAGATGGTTTTATCTTCTATAGCTGTTACCTCCACTCTTCTAGATCGAGTTCTAATGAGGAAGCTATCATACCTAGAAGGCCTAGTCCTTCAAGAGGGTGCGTCAGATGCAGACCCTACATTAGGGTGGATAGTGTGTGATGATGAGGTGTTGCGTTTTCATTTTCGTGCATGGGTTTCATCAGACATACGTGTGGAGCTGATGTGGGAGTATCATGCATCAACTTGGGCAGTTCATCCTGGTGTCACAAATATGTATTGAGACTTATGTCATTAGTATTGGTGGCCAGCTATGAAGAAGGATGTGGCTAGTTTTGTTATGCGATGTTGCACCTGTCAGCAGGTGAAGGCAGTGCATCAGCGACCAGTAGGGCTTCTACAATAGTTACCCATTTCTGTGTGGAAATGGAATGATGTCATGATGTAATTTGTGATAGGGTTACCGAGATCGCCTCGAGGTAACGATGCGGTTTGGGTTTTAGTGTACAAGCTCACGAATGTTGTACATTTTTTTCCTATCCAGGAGACCTTCTGTGTGGATGAGCATGGGAGGTTGTACATCCGGGAGATTGTACGCTTGCTTGGGGTTCCGAGTTCTATCATTTTTGATAGGGATGCATGTTTTACTCTGCATTCATGGCAGGGGCTACATAGAGATTAGGGTACACATGTACTTCTGAGTAAAACTTACCATCCCCAGACAGATGGCCAGTCGGAGTGCACGATTCAGGTGCTGGAGGACATGCTATGAGAATGCGTTCTTGATTTTGGAGGTTCATGGGAGAAACATATACCTCTAGTGGAGTTTTCCTATAATAGTAGTTTTCAAGAAACTATTCAGATGGCACCTTACGAGGGTTTGTATGGTAGGTCGTGCCGATTACCATTGTGTTGGCTGGTGGAGGGAGAGGCAGCTGTGCTAGGACCTCGTCTTGTTTAGGAGACCATAGAGTAGGTGGAGTTGATTCAGAAGAGGATGGGTACTGCACAGTCTTGGCATAAATCTTATGTTGATTAGTGGAGACGAACTTTGGAGTTCGAGGTCGGAGATCAGGTTTTCTTGCGTGTTACCCCGAGGATGGGACATAAGAGGATTAGGATACAGGGAAAGAATTCACCAAGATACGTCGGGCCGTATGAGGTTCTGGAGAGAGTTGGGATGGTTTCTTATAGGTTTCTGTTTCCTCAGGGGTACTAGGCTATGCACGACCTCTTCCATTTTCTCAGCTTCTGCGGTATTTCTCAGACCCGTCTCATGTTTTTCAACCTGAGGTGGTTGAGATGGAGCAGGATGCATCGTTCGAGGATCATCCAATCAGGATTCTTGATCATAGTGAAAAGGTACTTTGTGGCTGGTTGGTTCCTCTGGTATGGGTGCTATGGCAGCACGACCATGTATAGGACGAGACATGGGAAAGGGAGGCCAACATGCGATCACAGTGGCCGGAGATGTTTGAGGATTATTCTTCTACGGCTCATTAGGGAAATTCAGGGACAAATTTATTTAATGGGGGAAGTTTGTAAGAACCATCATTGTCATTTCAGGTATGTTTTTTCCTTTTCTGGTCATTTATGAGAAAAAGGGGAAAATCTGGAAATTTTCTAAGTACACGCCGTGTACATTTTGAGTACACGCGGTGTACCTTTTCTCCTGTGTGAGGCCATGTGATAGCCATGTCTAGGCCACACACATGGTGTGTAGCGGTGATGTGAAGGCCGCTTAATACGGTGTATGGAAAAGGAAAGTACACACCGTTTACTTTTTTTCATTAATCGGATCAGGGTCACAACTTAACCATATTTTCATATTCTTCTCCACCTAATTCCGCCCAGAGCATCCGATGAGGCGGAATCATTTCCGAGCCACTGATACTTCTCTGACTATCTGAATCAAACACTATCAATTGCAATAGAATCATTGCGGTGCGTTATTGGTTCTTCTTTGGCCTTGTTTCCTGATTCTTCCTCTTGTGTGAGTTATCTTAGGATGAATGTTTTAGATGTTTTTGGAGATCTACTCCATTCTAGTATGATTCACAGGTTGAGGATCAAGTATATAAATCTAGGAGGATCAAGGTAGGTGGTTTGATTCCCTACGTTGAATGTCTTTGTGTATTTGACACAAAAGTGCTAGGTACCCATGTATTGGGTATCCCAGGTTAGGGTTTTTATCCTGTTTTGTTATCATCCTTAGTTTTAATGTATGCTTGAGTTTATTAGATGATTAATAATTTAATGTTTTCTAGTTTGAGGACAACCCATGAGTGTTTTCCTTGTTTGGTTATTTTTCACCGTTTGGCTTTGGTTACCTGTGAGGCAGATCTTGTTGAATTTCTTTCTTTCCTTGATATTGTTGATTTCATGTATTGCCTACTGTTTATATGATTTTGATGCATTGTATCTATTATCCAAGTAGTTTTCTGAACATACTTAGGGATGCTATGAATCGTTTACATACGATTTCTTTTACTCAGGTCTGCGGGAACCTAGTGTAGTCAGACCATAGGGGGACTTGAGGTTGATTGCTTCCTCAGAGGGCCTGTTTAATTATTACCATTACGAGACCATAAGGGGGATTGACATTGTGCTCTCTCAGAGGGTCTGATAATTATCGAATCGAGAATAAGGAGGAATTATATGTAAGTGCTTCCTCAGAGATTCTGCAGTATCACTACAAGACCATAGGCGGAATTTTCGTTGAGTGCTTCCTCAGAGTGTCTTTGCCTTTATTCGAATGCTTGACCATATGGGCCTTCCCACGTGAGCCACCCAAAGGGCCAATGTAATAAACATTGTTGGTTTTTTGTGAAGAGTCCACCAATCCAAAGAACAAGCTTGGGTTTGTAATGCTTGTAGTTTAGGTAGTCTGTTGTGATACATGTTGTGTTATTTTCTATGCCCATTGGCTATAGAGCTATTTGATAGATTTTTTGGTAGATGAATAAATTATTGAATTAAATTAATAAATACATTTGAATGGAGAATTGTAGGATTATTTACTTTAGTGTACCCCTGTTTCTCTGATGTATTAATTTCCATTACTTTTTCTATATTTCTCACTGACAGTAGGGTACAGATATTTTGGTGGTTGGATACTAGTATTAGTCTCCACAACCTATTTGGGTTTTGCTTTTCAGCCAAAATAGGTTATATGGTTGCAGGTGTGGATAGGGATTTCAGCCCTTCTACCTCAGGAGCTTGATTGCTGGTTAGAGCTGGAGAGCATGGGACCGAGCATAGGCTCGCGATGCTGCTGGAGTTACTTTTTACTTTTTCTACATGGGGTTTAGTTGTATTTCAACACATTTTTTTGTTTATGACTTTTCATAGACACATGTGTTATGTTGCATCATTATTATATTATACATTGCATCTGTTGTTCAGTTTCAGTTGTCGTGTGTTGTTCATTGCTTCTGCTATTGTTTATGTTATATTCCTTCCGCTCCATACTTTACCAAATGAGGGCATAGTTTTTCCCACTGACTCACTGAGGCCCTCACTACTAGTCGGCAGACTCTGGCATTTGGGGAAATGTGCTTTAGGTCATGTGGTGAACCGGGTACAGGGCGCCAGTTGAGTGGCTCCAGATTCGGGTCATTACAAAGTGGTACCAGAGGAGGTTCTTTCTTTTATATTTCCTTACTGTTTGGAGACAATAGATATGGATAGGAAGGAATGGGTAGTTGGTAATTAACTATGCCTGAGTGCAATTAACCCCTATATCGAGAAAAGCTATACAACCTCATAATTTCACTTTCTAGTTTTTTCAAGTGTTACAGTTGATTATATTTCACCGTTGGGTGACGCACTTGGTTTGTGTTGTTACTGTTTATATGAGTGTGGTTCTATTTTTTTGCAACCCGATGAGATGAGGGTATTCCATCTCATGCATCATATAGGAACTGGTAAGAAAAATCACATGTCATGCATTTTACCATGCCGTCTAGGGTGCATTAGAAATTTCATGTTGTTATGATAGATGTCATGATAGATTATGAATGATGTTGTGATAGTTGTTGTGAACGAAATACCTGCTATGTTGATAGGGTGTTGTTTATCTTGAAGCTTATTTAGCATGGATGCCATGCATCGATCTTAGAGGTGTTATGGGCCCTCAAGGGTTGGATTTTGGAGTATCATGGGATTATCATACTGTTTACTTGTTATATGCATTGTTATGATGTCAAGCATTGATTCGTAGGGAGTATGGGCCCCCACGGATCGGAATTTGACACATAGGTGCTAGTTTTTTGTGTTTTTCAGTGTTTTGGGGGAGTTTTCTATGCCTACTACCCATAAACCCAGATAACACGGCGTGTGGCCGTTTTAACACACACCATGTGTTCTTCTGTTCGGGAAGAACTACTTTTCACGGTTACACGCCGTGTACTTTGAAGTACACGCAGTTTACTCTTCTTCTGTGTGATCCAGTCTTGTAGTTGAATAAATGGGCTGGAAAATCTCAGGAACAACACACCATTTACCATGTTGACACGCCATTTATTAATGGTCCATATGACCCAGCCGTGTAGTTGAATACAAGGGTTGGAAAATCATAGGGACAACACATCGTGTACGTTGTTGACACACCGTGTAGTTTTGGTCCACGTACCAGTCCGTGTGACTAATGAAATAGACAGGGGAAAAACCTTAAGGACACGCCATGTACGTTTTTAATGCGCAGTGTAGTTTTTTTATGTGTATAAGTCTGTATGACTAACGACATTGATAGGGGAAAAACTTAAGGAAAATCTGTGTAGTGGATAGGCACACCCTGTAGTCTTAGGCTGGGACAGTCCGTGTGACTTAGTCATGTAGGAGTAACCAGGAAAGAGTAAAAGGCCGATATACGCCTTGTATATGTAAGAAAACACCGTGTAGTTTGTGTTTACATAGCCAAATTGGCCGGTGTACACACCAAAGTATAATCTTTTTGAACTCGCCGTGTATAGGGACTACATGACGTGTTACTATGTTTTTCCAATTTTTAGAGTATTTCCTGTTCTGTTCCGCTTTCACTCTCTTATGTCAAAACCATGATCTTTGTTAATAAAGGTGTGCTTTTTGACCTTGCAGAGTCTTTCCGCCAAAACGTCATCTCGTTGCAAAAAAGGAATCTAATGATGAGTGTTTGCCGGATATGGAACATGCAATTATCCCGGATACTGGTGAAGATGAACAGTTCCGTGAAGGATTAATGAGATTCATAAAGACCTTTAAGGGAGCTCAGCAACCTGTCCAGTCTATGGTAGAGCTTACGCTAGTCTTCCAGCAGCAGCATCCTCCCACGTTCCCAGGGGATGGAGGACCTCAGGCTGCTGAATCTTGGTTCGAAGCAATGGTTTCTATCATTGATCATCTCGAGACACCCCCAGATAGATGGGTGATGCTCACGACTTACATGCTGTGAGATTCTGCCAAGAGATAGTGGGATGTAGTTTCTCAGGTAGGGCATCAACAGATAGTTCCATAGGACAAGTTTTATCATATGTTCTACAAATACTTCTACCTGGCGACGCTGAGGGTCGATAGAGCCAGAGATTTCATGAACCTACAGCAGGGTACTCTATCAGTTATAGAGTATTCCTCCCATTTCACTATGTTACAGTGTTTCACTCCCATTCTGGGGAATGATGAGCTGTTCATAGTGAGGATGTTTTGAGGAGGGCCTCAGACCATAGCTCTGATCACAGGTGAACATCTTCCAGTTCACTTCTATTTCTTTTATAGTTTACCAGGCGTTGATCATAGAGAGGAATCTAAGGGATACTAGAGTAGTGAGCCAGGGAAATTTAGGATCCAGAGTTATTACCATTCATTCTGACAGTAGGAAGCACCACCGAGAGTCTACACGAGGTGACTTGAGGAAGTGAGATGTTCCTTCGGGTAGTAAAGTTGTGTGCTACCAGTGTGGTAAGGATGGGCATAAGAAGACGTAGTGCCCAAGTGACCCAATGGAGTTCCGAGCTTGCAGTATGATGGGTCACCTGTAGCAGTTTTTCAAGGTTCTTCTTCCAGCGGCTAGCGAAGGAGGATCAGTTTTGACTCCGCGTACGAGAGCAAGTTTACCAGTTCTGCAGTAGACTGGGGGCTGGAGTTCTACAGGCCATTCAGGCCAGGGTAGAGGTCATGGACGCAGTGGTCAGGCTCAGGGAGGATCAGCCCAGGGATCTCAGGATGCTATATAGGGCCGTGGTACTGGCCAGACATTTTCAGTAGAGCGGATTCATCAGGAGCAGGATCATGGACCTTCCACAGTGCAAGGTACGATCTTAGTAGCCTCGGTTTTATCTTCTGCAATTTTATATACAAGAGCTTCTCATATCTTTATTTCTGTGCACACTGTGGAGATCGCTATACTTACTATCATTACATCTGAGGATATGATGACACTAGAAACTCTCTTGGGACTTAGAACTTCTAGTGTACGTCAGTGCAGGGAGTGCCCCCTTGAGGTTGGTAGGTGTCACTTCTTGTGGGATCTTTGTGTCCTAGAGATTACAGGTTATGATTTCATTCTCTGAACGGATAGGCTAGTTCCTTTTCTTGACCTTGTCAATTTCAATCGTTGCAGGGTGAGTTTCACATCACCAGAGGGAAGATAGTTTCTTCACAAGGGTGAATGGGATGTCCAGGCAAGCAGAGCTGGACCAGAGCATCATGGGTTGGGCGGTGTTACAGCCCATATTTCAAGTTTATATCAAGACAATCAGGGGAATTCTCAGATGGATTGTCCTCCAGTGGTTGATCTTTTTTTGGAAGTCTTTCCATAAGTCTTTTTAGTGTTTCCTCTAGAGCGTGAAGTAGAATTTTCTATTGATCTTGTTCGAGGAGAAAAACTGGTATCCATACCTCCTTATTGGATGGATATTCCTGAGTTTCAAGAGCTCAAGAAGCAGTTGGAGGAGTTGCATGCAAAGAGTTTTATCTGACCCATTACTTCTCTTGGGGTTCACCTTTTTCATTTGAGTAGAAGGCAAATGGTAATCTAAGGCTTTGTGGGGATTATTGGAAACTAAACTAGTTAATGGTCAAGAACTGGTATCCCTTGGCGAGGATTGTTGATCTTTTTTATCAGCTTTGAGGAGCCAGGGTGTTCTCAAAGATCGACTTGAGATCCCGCTACCATCAGTTGCAGGTCAGTCCATCTCATATACCTCTTACAGCCATCCAAAGAAGGTATGGTCTGTACGAGTATTTTGTTATTCCGTTCGGTCTCACGAATGTGCAATCAGTATTCATGGAACTAATGAACAGAGTTTTCCATCCTTACTTGGATTTCTTCATGGTGGTTTTCATGGATGATATCTTGGTGTACTCTCACACTCGACACGACCATGATACCCATCTTGAGATCATATTGAGTACACTAAGAGAGCATTAGTTATCTGGTAAGATCTCTATGTATCACTTCTGGATGGATGAGATTCACTTCCTATGCCATGTCATCTCATAGATAGGATTATCAGTATACCCAATGAAGGTGAGAGCGGTAGTTACCTTGGAGCAACCGAAGAATGTCTTCGAGGTAAGGATCTTTTTAGGATAGACTGGTTAATACAAGCAGTTTATAGATGACTTCTCAAACATGGTAGCACTGTTGATGGGCTAGACTATGAAAGGTGTAAAGTAAGTTTGCTCAGAATCCTGTGATTCATCCTTTCAGGAGCTAAAGGGGAGAATGATTTCAGCACTAATTCTAGTTTTACTAGAGCCAGGAAATAGTTATACAGAATTTTGTGATGCATCTGGCATTGGGCATGGAGTAGTGATTATGATGAAGGATCGAGTTGTTGCATATGGATCTCTGCAGTTGAGGCCACATGAGAAGAACTATCCTACGCATGACTTGGAGTTAGCTGTTTTTGTTCATGCTTTGCGTTGTTGGAGACAATATATTCTGGGAGAGCATTTTATGGTATATACTGACTACAAGAGCCTCACGTATATCTTTACACAGTGTGATATAAATCTGAGAAAGCAGAGGTGGGTCTAGTACCTACAGTATTTAGACTTCGTGCTTGCTCATACACCTTGGAAAGGCAATGTTGTGGTAGACTCTCTGAGTAAGAGAACATAGTTACACGTAGTTTGGGAGGCCATCAGCAAGTGGCAGCTTATGGATCTGTTCTGTGAGATGCATTTGGTGGTGAATGACATACAGGGACAACCAGTTCTGTCTTCTATAGTTGTTCCATCCACTCTTCTGGATTGAGTTCAAATGAGGCAGCTATCCGACCCAGTAGGCCTAGTCCTACAATATGGTGTGTCATATGGAGACCCTACTTTGAGGTGGACAGTGTGCAATGATGAGGTGTTACGTTTTCATGGTCGTGTATGTGTTTTAGCATACATACGTGAGGAGATGATGTGAGAGTATCACACATCATCTTGGGAAGTTCATCCTGGTGTCACAAAGATGTATCGAGACTTATGTCGTCAGTATTGGTGGCCAAGTATGAAAAAGGATGTGGCTGGTTTTGTTATCCGATGCTCCACCTGTCAGCAGGTGAAGGCAGTGCATCAGCGACCAGCATGGCTTCTACAGTAGTTACCCATTCCTGTGTGGAAATGGAATGATGTCGTGATGGAATTCGTGATAGGGTAACAAAGATCACCTCAATGTAATTATGCAGTTTGGGTTTTAGAGGACTGGATCATGAAGGTTGCACATTTCTTACCTATCAAGGAGACCTTCGGTGTGGACGAGCATGGGAGGTTGTACATCCGAGAGATTGTATGGTTACATGGGGTTCCATGTTCTATTGTTTCTGATAGGGATTCCTAATTTACTTTTCATTTCTGTAAGGGGCTACAGAGGGCTTGTGGTACACAGGTACTTTTGAGTACAGCTTACCATCGCCAGACAGATGGCTAGTCGGAGCGCATGATTCAGGAGCATGAGGACATCCTACGAGCATGCGTCCTTGAATTTGGAGGTTCATGGGAGAATCATATAACTCTAGTGTAGTTTTCCTATAATAATAGTTTTCAAGAAACTATTCAGATGGAACCTTATGAGGCTATGTATGGTATGCCATGCCGATCACCCGTGTGTTGGCTGGAGGTGGGAGAGGTAGCTGTGCTAGGACCTCGTCATATTCAGGAGACCACAAAGTAGGTGGAGTTGATTCGGAAGAGGATGGCTACTGAACTGTCTCGGCAGAAATCTTATGCAGATCAGTGGGGACGAATGTTGGATTTCGAGGTCAGAGATCATGTTTTCTTGCTTGTTACCCCGAGGTTGGGGCATAAGTGGATTTGGAGACAAGGAAAGATTTCCCTAAGATACATCGGGCCGTATGTGGTTATGGAGAGTGTAAGACTGGTTTCTTATAGGTTTCGGTTACCTCATAGGTACCAGGATATGCATGACCTCTTCCATGTTTCTCCGCTTTGGCAGTATTTCTCAGACCCGTCTCATGTTTTTTAACCAAAGTAGGTTGAGGTGGAGCAGGATGCATCATTCGAGGAGCATCTTATCTGGATTGTTGATTTTAGTGCAAAGGTACTCTGTGGCCAGTCTGTTCCTCTGGTACGGGTGCTATAGAAGCACGGCCGTGTACAAGACAAGACTTGGGAAAGGGAGGCCGACATGGGATCACAGTGGCCAGAGTTGTTCGAGGATTCTTCTTCTATTCCTCATTAGGGAAATTCAGGGATTAATTTCTTTAAGGGGGATGTTTGTAAGAACCCGGATCGTCGTTTCAGGTATGTTTTTCTTTTTCGGGTCGTTTTTTAGAAAAATGGGAAAATCTAGAAATTTTCTAAGTACACGCCATTTACATTATGAGTACACGCGGAGTAATTTTTCTCCTGCACGAGGCCCTGTGCTGGCCATGTCCAGGCCACACACATGGTGTGTAGCGGGGATGTGGAGGCCGCTTAATGCGGTGTTCGGAAAGGGCGAGTACACGCCGTGTACTTTTGTTTTTTTCATTAATCGGACCGGGGTCGTGTCTTAACCCTGTTTTCATCTTCTTCTCTACCTAATTTGACCAGAGCATCTGAGGAGGCCGAATCTTCTACGAGCCGCCGATCATTCACCGGCTATCTGAATCGAACACCGTCGGTTGAAATTGAATCATAGCGGTGAGTTCTTGGTTCTTCTTTGGTATCTTTTTTTAATTCTTCCTCTCATGTGAGTTATCTAAGGTTCAACGTTTTAGAAATCTTTGCATATCTACTCTGTTCAAGGAAAATTCATAGGATGAGGTTTCAGTATATCAATCTAGGAGGATCGAGGTAGGTGGTTTGTTTCCCTACATTGAATGTCTTTGAGTTTTTCGCAAAAAAGTGCCGAGTACCCATGTGTCAGGTATCTCGTGTTAGGGTTTTGATCCTATTTTGTTATCTATCATGGGTTTCATGTATACTTGAGGTTATTATATGATTAATAATTTCTTGTTAGCATTTTTGAGGATCACACCATGGGTGTTTTCATTTTTTGGATGTTTATCACCGGTTGGCTTAGGATGCCTATGAGGCAGACCATTTTGCATTTTATTCTTCACTTGATATAGTTTATTGCATGTATTGCCTACTATTTATATGATTTTGATGCATTGTAGATATTATCCAAGTAGTATTCGGAACATACTTAGGGATTCTAGGAACCGTTTATGTATGATTGCTTTTACTCAGGGCTGTGGGAACCTAGCGTATACAGACCATAGGAGGAATTGACATTGAGTGCTTCCTTAGAGGGCTTGTTTAACTATTACCATTATGATACCATAAGGGGGATTTACTTTTTTCTCTCTCTGAGGGTATGATAATTATCAAATCAAGACTAAATGAGGAAATAAATGTATGTTCTTCCTCAGAGAGTCTGTAGTATCGCTGCAAGACCATAGGGGGAATTGACGTTTAGTGATTCCTCAGAGTGTCTCTACATTTTTTCTAATGCTTGACCATAAGGGCCTACCCACGTGAGCCACCAAGAGGGTCAGTGTAATAAATATTTTTGGTTGGTTGTGACGAGTCCACCAAGGAAAAGAACAAGCTTGGGTTTGTATTGCTTGTAGTTTTGGTAGTCTGCTGAGATACCTATTGTGTTACTTGCTATGCCCTTTGGCTATAGAGATATTTTCTAGATTCTTTTGTTGATGGCTAAATGATTGAATTAAATGAATACAAAAAATGAGAATGGAGAATTGTAGGATTTTTTACTTTAGTGTACCCCTGTTTCTCTGCTGTATTTACTTCGATTACTTTTTCTATATTGCTCACTGACAGTAGGGAACAGATCTATTGGTGGTACTGTGATTAGTTTCACACCCTTTTGGGTCCTGCTTTTAGACCCAAACAGGTTATATGGTTGCTGGTGTGGATAGGGATTTTGGCCCTTCTACCTCAGGTGCTTGATTGCTGGTTAGAGCTAGAGAGTATGGGACAATGTTTAGGCTCATGATGCTGCTGGAGTTACTATTTACTTTTCATACTTGGGTTTTAGTTGTATTTCAGCACGTTGTTTGGTTTACTACTTTCCATAGACACATGTGTTATTTGAAATATATTTTTTAGAAATATTTTAAACTTTTTGAAATATTTCATTTCAAATAATAAAGAATATTGGTTTTGGTTATTTAAGTAATGCTATGTTTGGATTGCATTAGGTGATACCCCAAGATATGAGTGTGCTATAAAAAAATATCATCTTAGCTTGTGATATATGCAACACTATTCTTTCCTTATGTTACACAAAAGGTTGAGTTTCTTCAATATTTTGTGTCGCACCCAATACCCTATTTTATAGAATAATATTATTATATTAAAATATTATCATTTAATATATAGTAAGATACAATGTTTATGTTAAATTATCGGTTATGAATAGTATTTATTTTCATGGAAATTTATATTTTTTATAATATGAATTCTTTGGTTACTAATTAAATATAAATGAAAATATATATAGACTAATTATAAAGGAAGTGATTTTTTTATAATCCCAAATTCATTTTTCAAAATAAATAAATTAATTAAAATTAGTTAATGATATTAATATAATATATATGTTAAATATTATTTGAAATATTTTTGATATTCATCCAAAATATATTAATGGAATAAGATAAAGTCAAACCCAATTTTACGCATAAAACCTGAAAATATTCAAAAGGGTAATTTCATCACCTTTTAATTAGGAATAAAATTTCAATATAAATTTTTACACATTTAGAATTTTTTTATAAAAAAATAATAAAATTATTTTAAATATCACTAAAAAATTATTCGATGGTTTATTTGTTGGTGTTTTTTGAAATGATTTATTTTTTGACGAATAGTGAAAAATATTACATTTTATTTGAAAACTGCTTATTCATCTAATTTATTTATATAGTTAAGTGATATATTAAATTGTTTTTAAAGTATATTTAGTTAAATAATACATAATTAAAACCAAATAAAGTCATTTTAAATATTTTCACTATGAAATTATATATAATAAAATGTTAATCTTCTCAACATTTCACTTTAAAAGCTCGCTTTTTTATTATGTCTACAGGATTAGTTTTAAATCTATTTTTTTTTTCAATTTTCTGTCTTTAATATTGTCAAATGGATCTTAAATTTTTAATAATAAGATAAAAATTATTTTTTAATATCCATTACAATTTTATTTATAAAATGCTTACGATGGTAAAACAATTATTTACCAATATATAGGTAACAAATGTAACATGCTAAAGTTAAAATGGTAAAGGATTGAAATACCTAAAAATAAAAAAATTAAAGGATATTTTTGGTATGGATAGAACCTAGATATCCTAAAAAAATATTAATTTCTAGAATAAGACATTTAATTTAATTCCACCTAATAAATTTGGCTTTAAATAAAAAATATTCATTAATTAATAACCATAACCCACAACTCCTCAAGTATAAATACCACACCTAAACACCCGATTCTAATATAAACTCCTTTAATATCTTAAAATATATCCCAAAAACACTACTACACACTTGTAAAACTTCCATGTAATTATAGTATCACAAAATGATCAAAAAATTTCACCCTCAAGGGTCTCTCAAGGAGGTGACATTCAAGAGGTAATTTCCTTAAAGCACCTCTCTTAATTTCATTACCTTTTCTATTATATAATCAACTCATTCATCCATATATGTGTGATAAAATTTTAATAATTTATATACATGAGTTTTTTTATAATATAATATATCATATCTATTTCATTTTACATATCCTCTTATTCAGTGAAATGAAATTATTGTCTTAGTTAAGCAAGTTATTCACCTCTCTAAATAATGTTTTTGTTCAACATCCATTACCAACTTCATGGATGGTATTAAAATTATTTTTTAGGTTAAAAAATAATTTATTATTTATATTCTATCCTATTTCATGTCCCTGAAATTTTATATTGAACATACTTTCATTCATTCCATATATAGGATATACGGTAACTTCGTTTGTGGACCACTGCCTCCTCAAAGCGACGTGATTTGTTCGTACTTCACATGGAATATATTAAGGGTTTATTTAGAAAAATTATATTATATTATTGAAATATTAATTATATTTTAATTATATTATATATATATATACATATTTATATACATGTCTTTATTTTTTTCCTTCAATACGATAAGCAAAAGGAAATAGAGTTCTTGTGTGCGTACGGTCTACCGTATCCATGAATAATTTATTTAATTTATAGTTAATTATTATTATAAATACATATATATAAAATATATTAGATATTTATATCATGTTTTATATTCTTTAAATAATGAAATCTTTATAATAAATAATTACAAGTCAAAACAAGTACGATTAACCAAGTAAATATCACCTAAAACGTAAATTAAAGATTGTGTTTATAATAAATGTGTAAGATAATTTATTTAGTAAATAATTAATTGTTTTTTATATATAAATATTGTTCTGATATTAATTAATAAAAAATATATACTTATAATACAAGAAGTTTTTTTGAGTGTGAAAAGAGTCAAGACATAAGGTAAAGGGAATTTCATCTCACTTTTAATTTCCATGACATACTAGCCTTCATAACCACTTATTTATTTTTTTCTATGTACATAAATCCCTTGAATGTAATAAAGTAATTTTATACTATAATTTATGTGTATTTAAATATACATTTTATGATCTCTCTTTCATGGGGTTTTACAATTCAGAAGTTACCAAATGAGTAAGGTAGTTTTGTCTCAATTTTCTTTCTTTAAGATACATGTTCTGTTATGCACCTATGTTATTGTACAAGTTTTATATACCTACATTTGAATTGTTTTATTATGAATATACTTATTCTAATGATATTTAATTCATCGTTTAATATTTTTATTTCATGGTGATTAGGATAAAAATGTTTCAAAGTGGCATGGGAATCATTGAAATGTTTGAATATTTTTTCCGTCAAGAAATGTTTTTAAATATATATTAAGTTAATTTTCAAGGAAAAGGACTATAAATATTTGATTAATGTTTTAATATATTTTCAAAATATTCCTTTATATTTTA
Source organism: Viscum album (assembly GCA_963277665.1). NCBI lineage: Eukaryota > Viridiplantae > Streptophyta > Magnoliopsida > Santalales > Viscaceae > Viscum > Viscum album. The sequence continues at coordinate 1,364,529,642 of OY728159.1, forward strand.
TTCAAATAATTTTACAAGAAAAAATGGTTAATTTCACTATCTCATTACTTTTTGAGATTGTTTATACATATGTATTTACTTAGGATTATTTTTCATCATGGAACATGTTTCTTAAAATTGTTTTCCAATTTTTTTGAATAATATAATAAATTTTAAAATTAATTTATACTAATGTGTGAGTTTCTATTAAATAGTTTTATGTGAATATTTTTTAATTTTCCTAATGAGGTACTTTTGGACTTTTTTCTCCAAAAATATGAGGAGAATTTTATGTATATTATATAGAAGGAATTATTTTTTGTTATTTAATTATGAATTAATGCATTTATTATTCCCTTAATATCATACATAGTTATTTCAAATGAAAATTTTTTATTTTAAAATTGGGCGGGATTTCATATAATGAAAATTTTCAATCAAAGAAGAAATGATATTTTCCTCAAGATTTAATTTCAAGACTTCTCATAAAATTATTTTCTATCTAAGGTAAAATTGTTTGATGTCGCATATTTTTTACTATGTATATGGTTCAATGTTTACATTATTACACTCTCTATAAATTTTTATGATTAATATGGATTGATATTTATAAAACCCATTTCATCTTTAGGTTATGTTATTATTACATGATGTTTATGAAACCAATTCCATTCCATGAATTATGATATGATAAATGATTTATGATCTCATGGAACAAATCTATTTGATTTCATTGTGAGATTGATAGGAACAATGTCTTCCTCCAATCCATTAGGCAATGAAAAATGTTGTATGAGCTCAATAGGGTTCACAAGAGGAAATCACAAGCCCAAAAAAGAGGGTACATGAGAGGACATACTAAGACCAAAACTAGATAGAATCTACAACCTGAAACATGAGGGTAAATAGATAGATATAACATGACCAAAAATAGTTTATATGTGAGGGAATCCTAATCCCAAAAAAATATGGTACATGGGAGGGTATCCCAAACCAGAAACAAGAGGGAATTTTAAGCCCCGAAATAAGAGGGTACATGGGAGTATATCATAAGTCTAAAACAAGAGGGTAAACAGGTGGGAATCTCAATAAAGAAGTAGGTATATGAGTAATTATCCGAATAAAAACATGTTTTTAAGGTCTTGGAAGATATTCATGACATAGGATATTATATTATTATGTTTCTTCCACAATTCCATGTCTCATTACTATGTTATGATTTCAGGGATTATGTCCTTTATTCCATTATGATTCATGTCTTATAAACAACAAATATTTATGACAAGAAACATGAATATTATATTTTGATATATAGGGTATGATATTCAATTTTTATGATTATTTTTTAATACCCTTATTATGCTTAAATATCTTCCTTGTTTACCCTTACTCATCATTTGAGGTCACCTATTTTTACACTTCCTTTCCATAGGTTATAAGGAACGGTTTTAAGTATTAGTACCAAAGGGAATGATAATGGTGGAAAAAATTGAATATATTTCACTATAATAGATGATGTGTTCCATGTTTCCCAAGGCTGTAAACTAATATTGTCTTTGGGCATGCATTTTTGTTTTGTGTTAAGTATTTAGCAAAAGTAATGTAATATCTGTGTACAAAAATCATGGGATGTAATATAATAATATATTGAAAACATAACATAAAAAAATTATGTATATTTGTCATACATATGTTATTATATATTGTTGGAATAAGAATAATGTAGGGTGTGGATAATATAGATAAAAAAAGAGCTTGAGGAAGGAGGTTACCACTTCTTTGGGTAACTCATTGTGGCTTGCAACAAAGGGATTCGTTGGATGGATTTCTGTCAAATGGGAGGATTATAGTCGATGAGAGGTATGTTGATAGATTATTTTAGTATATTTTTGTGTGAGAAAAAGGGCATGATAGGTATGAGTTAGGGGGATGAGTGAGTTCTTTTTTATAGTATATAAGTAGAGGAATCCATTTAAAATTTTTTAAATGAAATTTCACGCATGTTTTTCCAATGAAAAGTGGATCCCATAATTAATAAACTTCATTAAAATGGATTATTGGGTTGACATATGGCCATAAAATATTGTTTGTACATGTTTCTAGGTTATTTGGTATCTTTTGTGATATTTTTAGTCTTTTGTAAAGTTAATTTTTCTTTTAATCACTCTAATAAAGTTAATCACAGTCAATAATATTTTTATCCAAAAAATAATATAAAAATATTATAAATTATAAATTAATATGAATCAAAATATAGAATAATTTTTTTTTTCAAATTCTAATCACATAAGTGATAGAAATTGATTCTAATTTGATCCCCTATATGGGATAACAAGGCATTTTTTAATGTAAAAATTTTCAAAAGGGTGTTTAGTTTTTATGTCTAATTTTTATTTTAAATTGATTCCAATTACCTAAATTTTATTAATTGATATAAAAAATGATCAAAATAATCATTATAAAAATAAAAAATTTAATTTATCCTTATAAATAAATCAGATGAAAGAAGGGTGTTGAATCAAAATTCATTATATTTTACTACTAATCAAAAAAAGAAATCTTCATATAAAAATTCGAAATACTATCCCTAAAATAATTTTAATGTTTTAATTTAAAAAATTAAATTTATATTTTCATATTAAATTTAAAAAATTCAAAATTCATATTAAATTCAAGCTCCCCATTAAGAACATGAAAAAATTATTTTATAAAATATAGGTTTTTATGAGTAATTTTGGGTTTGATCTTGTCTTATGATTATAAAATCTATTTGATGAATGTGAAAAATATTCTATTAAATATAGAAAATATATTACATTAATATAACTCATTAATTTTAACTAATTTATTTCTGTAGGATAAAATGTCTTTGTGATCATTGATATATTTTTTTATAAAAACATTTACTTTATATTATATTGGTTCTTATGTTTATTTCTAATTAATTTAAAATAAATTAGTTCCACCATATATTTTCATAATATAGCTAATAATATTCACAACCCTCAATTTAAGTGCTATGTTGTATCTTATTAAATAATAATATTTTTAATAACTTATTGTTTTTCCTTAAAAATCAGTATTGCATGTTACATAAGTCATTGAGGAAAGTCATTCATGCTTGTAATGAAAGCCGACCGTGATTTTCCATATATATAAAGTCAAAAATTATATTGAGTGTAACATATGATTAAATTGGAGTATCATAAACATAAATACATGAAAAAAAATTAAGTTGATTCTAAAAGTATAATAGTGTAATGTCTTGGGGTGTTACAACAACAAAGTCCACTATTCAATAGGACAATAAAAATATTTATAGTACAACAGTGTATATGTTCCTTAGAAAATTTATATCTCTAATTGGGATGTATGGAAATGGAGAATGTTTTAATTTAATTTTATCATCTATATAGATATTTGGATCAATGGTGGTAATTGATTCAAAACACCATGATTAATTTGGAAATAACAATCATATAATGGAAGGATTTAATGGAAATTTTCATAGAAGGTATTTCCCTCTTGAATAGAGAGATGATATGGAGAGAATGTTCATGAATCTAATAAAAAAGGAAGATTATAATGATTCAACATATTAATCTAAATTTATAATGTTAGAAAGTCATGATACGGAATACATACATAACCCAAAGAGTATGATTGATCGTTTATTTTAGGGGTTAAAACCATTCCTTAAAAGAGAATTGGTATCCCAAACATTCTCATCATACAATGTTATAGCCTCATATTATATAAAGATAGAGAAAAAATTATCTGACTCATATTACCTTAAGGAAATGAAATAGAAGAAGATAATGTTGTAAAAATATATGGATAAAGGGAAAAAAGGAAAGGAGGATTCCCCACATGAGATAATTGTGGAAAAAACACAAAATACTATTTTTTGTGGAAATGGTGTTTGTTACAACATTATGGAGAAAGGTCACCAAGATTGAGATTCTATGAGAAATTTTTTTTATAAATGTGAAAATTTTCAACTATAAGGATACGTGACACTACACAAATGAATTTTCCAATCGTCAAGGAAATAAAAAAAAATAATTAAAGAGATCAACTCCATGAATATATTGTTACTATAGTCAAATTAGAATAATTAAACTAGTTGTGCTTTGGATTCATTAATTATTTTGATATAAATATTTTATTAAGGATACTCCAATTATAATAATCATGAGATATATATGGATATTATGCAGTGATTTTTCCTTAAGTAATAGAGAAAATATGTTGAATGGTACTGATGACCAGTAAAGGAGATTTAGTTTTGAGATTATCCTTTAGAAAATAGATGATTTAGGGATGATAAACCTTAACATATTCTTTATGTTGAGATAATAATGAATTTTTTTATTGATTACTATTGGTGTGACTGAATGTGGTTAGTTAATTGATAATTTTTGTCCACTTTGTTGGGTTTACTGTATGATAGGATATCAAAAATATACATGTGATTTGATTATTAGAAAAATTCATGTTTTCATTGATGTTTAATGGTGATAAAAGTTGTAATATTTTCGGTAGGTGATACAATGATCTACACTATGTATTTTGGGTAAAACATATGATGTTTAGTTGATTTTTTAAATTAAGTGACCTACCAAATAATGTTCTGGACTGTGAATTTGGAAAACAATATTTTGAATGTGTCTTAAGGTTTGAATGGGTTAATTTGAACATTGGATAAAATTGTTTGATTTAAAATTATGGTTTATTGGATACTATGAAAAAACCTTTTCGGATTCAGTAAACATTATTAAGATGAATGTATTACTTTTAGAGCTTATGATTCATTAAAGTGTTTCACGTATTGAAAAAAAATCATATTAAACATTAATTTTCTAGGATAAAATATGAATTGAAAATAAAATAACCCTAATAAAGGATGAGATTAGATGTGTAAAATAATTAAGTAATTTTATTTTCTAAAATTAATGTATAGATTTTAAATAAGACCCTCAACAATTGGTAAAATATTTTAGAATAAAAACATTATCTGTATACTTTTCTTTTTGAGAAATCAATGGCCTTTTAACCAATCATAGATTAATGGTTTTATGATGGTTAAATTTCAATTGTCCATGTTCAGTATAACTCTCCAATAGAAAATGATAGTTTTATTTTCATTCAATGTCTATGTTTTCACTTCCCACTAATCTTATCATATTCGAAAGAATAATTGTGAGGTGACCATCACATTACCCTTCCCCTCTATTTGCAATTATGTTTTATTAACCCTCAATCTGATTAGTGTTTCCCACAATGGAATTTTCAAGTATCAACTAGTGATTTTTTATGTTCAATTTCAATTTTTTATGATATTTAATTAATTTGGAGAAAATGTTAAACCCTAATATTTTATGGTATGACTTTTTTTAATGCTAATATTTTTGATAGCTTACATTACACACGACCTCCATCTTAAGCGTACAATGAAATATTATTATAACGTAGCAATTAATTTGGGGGTAATGAATAATATTAAAAAAAATATGAATTTTATATATAATCAAATTTTTTTAACATTTATACAATAAACAATATATTCCTAAGATAAGAATAAATCTAATGTTATGTATAAAAACTTATATTTTTTCAAAGACAGTTTTGTCTCCTTTTAATAGAGAAATTTTTTTAAAACTAAAATTTGACACTTTTTTAAATTATATTTGAAAAATAACTATTATTTATGAAATGATAATTTAAATTTTTTATTTTTTATTTAATTTAATCTTTTTTTCCAATAAGACTCATGTTTTTATAAATAGTAAAAAATACTAGATTTTAATAGAAAATAGATTTTAAATTTAATAATTTATAGTGATAAAATATATATAATATTTGTTTTAATTTATAATTTGATAAATTTTATATCATTTAGTCCAATTTATATCATTATAAAAAAATTTTAATTGAATTTGTATATAAAAAATTTTAAATCATTCAAACATTTTCTCTTTAACAACTCGTTTCTCACCCCATCAATGAGATAATTTTTATATAAATTTTGCATTATTATTTTCATCGAAATTTTAAAAATTAATTCCGTATTTGTAATTATAATATTAAAATTTAGAAAATAGGTCCCTTTAATTTTTTACAATATGATTAGAAATTTTAGTAATTTTTATTACAATAATTAATGGAAAACCCGGTAATTATTGGTAAAAATAATATTATAAATATGAATACAACACCATAAAACTTTTAGTAGTTTTATTTTTTGATATTATTTCAACTAGAATCATCCTTGTGCCTATTTTAGGGCCTCTTGAATCCTCAAAAACGACTTTATTCTTTATATTGTATTTTATTTTATGAATAGAGAAATATGTCTTACTCATGATTTTAAAAATTATTATAATTTTAATATGTTGTTATTAAGAAAATATATTATAATATAATTACTAATTTAAAATATTAAATATTTTTAATCATTATGATAATTTATTTTTAATTTTTATAACATAAATAATTAACATAAACACTTACACAATGATGATGTAGTAATTATTCATTAATAATAACATCAACTAAATGATATGGGAATTGTTAAAATAAATATAATTTAAAATATTTAATGTCAAAAATGAGTATTATAGATTAATATGACATTTTATTGATGTTTTATAACAAATTTTTATATTTATCTTGTTTTCATGATATTTCTAGAAAGTCAAGTAATGAATAGTCTCAAAATTGACATTTGTGATATATTAAATTAAATAATATTTTATTAAATTATATAAAATTCATAAAAAAATTCTCTCATAAATTGTTATAAGTTTTAACTATTCATCCAATGATTAATTTATGGTTATTTTGGAAACATTATTGTTACTATATTAACCGTCAATGAGTAAAAACAAATGTGATTATCGTAATATTTAATGAGGTTAGATTTGGGATAATGCCAATTGATAAGGGTAAAAATGTGACCTAGAATGTAAAAATTTTGTGGTTAAGGAAATTTTGACCCATAATCATCTTATATTCTAAATAAATCACTCTATATCCAATTTAATTTTTAAATTAATTTATTTTAGTTTAATATTTTGAGAATTTCTTATAGTTCCCCTCACCTCAATTATAAAAGAGACCCTCCACCCTCACTTATTAAAAACACATTGAACCATATATTTCAAATAAAAAATGAAAAATTATATTTGAAAATCCTTATAAATGTTTTGGATACCATTTTTTTCCCATAATAGAGACCCTAGATCCCATAATAAGAGATATAAAGGGATTTTAATAAAGAAGAGATAATCATTTTTACTAACACATTCAAGTTCATTTATTATACTACATCTTATTCATGTTTTTTTATCTTATAAATTAATAAATCAAGTATATTATACATTATTATATTTCATTATTGTTTAAAAAAACCATATTTCACCTTTTATACATCCTATGAAAAAAATCACTACATGTGCGTACGTGCGACTCAACATCTCCACACTGTGGTGTAATCTATTTTTCATCAAAACTTTAATTTGATGGGTTTAACTATGGAAACAATTTATAATCAAATTAATTATTACATTATATTTATTATTTAAAAATTAATGTATCACACACTGCCTTACCATTTCAGAACAAAGGGAAGGATATCGTCCCTCGTGCATATATATGGCCAATCGTCTCCACAACGTGATGCTATTTATTTTCCACGATAACAGTTAATGAATGATTATAAGAATGTTTATAATGAAAAAATATGATACTTATCTCATAAATTTAATTATATGAGTGATTTATCGTAATCATATATAAGAGAACCAGGACTTTTAAAACCAAACATGCATGAGGAAATAGGGAAATTAACACCATAAATAATAAAATAAAAAAAATATTATTAATAAATAAATGATATAATGTTATGAAAAGATAATATATGATAGCAGAAATATTACTATGATTATTAACAAAATTTAATAATATGTTTGAGACCACTATATGGTTGTTTAAGACATGTACTAAATAAATATGACCTTAGGTGGGGGATTTCTTAAGTCATATTCCATTCATTATGATAAGATTTTATTTCATCTATTTGGTTGTGTGTCAAATGAAATGAAATTATATTATGTTTTATTCCAACTTTTTTTATTTTTATTTATAGTGGACCAACATAATTTAATTATTTTATTAATAACATTATCATTGTAAGGGTTATTTCAAAATATCATTAATAATTGAGATTGTTTTTATCTATGTCTCAAATCAGGAATATTTTTATTCCATGTATAGGTTTTCTAAAAAGGTTTTGAAAATAGTTTTTTACAGTTATCCTTCAAAATTTTAAAGTCTTTATTCCCTGGTTAAATTTTTTATAAAACGATTTTAAAGGAATCTTTTTTTCTTTTTCCAAATATAGTACTTTATGAATTTTTGACCAAAATATTGAAGGGTTGTTTTTTAACATATACAACACGAATGGATTTTATCATCTCTCATGATGGCTTAATGTTTTTATTCTTCCTTTACATGTTTATAACGTTATTTTTTTAAAACAAATAACTTATAATTTTATAGAATTTAAATTATTTGAAGGTAAGATAAATGATATTTCTCATAAAAATGTCAAAAATTTAGTTATAGTGTTCTCATTTATGTGAAAACCATTTTTTGAATTCTTATGATTATGTGAGTTTTATCAATTATGATAATGTTTACCATATTTTATTGAATTGATTATGATTAGTATGATTTTGGGTGTTCAATTTTTATAGCATTCCTGATTTCTGGTAAAATTATTCGCATTTTCATATGCTAGTTTTTATAGGAATGATTATGTTATTTATGCTTTCATGGGTTCGGTTACTATTTAGTTGTCTCGTTTGCTGTTTGTAAGGTTCATATTACAATTCTTATGTTCATATTATTATTTAATCGGTATTGGTTCCATAATTTTGATAAAAACATCTTATTTATCTAATTATTCATTTATATTTTTTTATGGTCTATAAGTTATTTTAATTTAGTTATATAATATAAAATTACTATAATAATTTAAAAATTCAATTGAAAAAGTTTCACATCAATACAGGTATGTGTTATGGTTTCATCATCACCTTAGACTTCTCTCTTTCATCATTTACTTGTTGAAATACGATGAACGTTGATGTATATTCGGTGATATAATTATTTATGTTATCCCTCCAATAGTGCTATTAGAGATCTCAATATCTCATTGATAATTCTGGGTGAATTGATAATGTCGAATTCTGGGAATCATCCAATAATTCCATCTTTAACAAAGGATTTGATGGAAGACATAGTCTTTAACAAAATCTCAATACTCCTTATTCAGTAACATTTAACTACAAGTGTTTCCCTTTTATAAAACATTCCAATTTCTTTTAAATTACCACATAATGTCTTTTAGAATAATTTACCCTCTCTATATGTGACAATTGGAAAATAATGTGTGACAAGAGTGATGATGTTCCATCCTTCATGATTCTAATTTCCATCTTTTCCTATTTTAAGAAGATCATATCCCTCTCATTTCTAATTAATTATAGAATTTATGGTTCATTTGTACTTAGATAATCTTGAAAATTATTTTCCTTTCCATGATGGTAGAATATTGAGAAATCACAGTCCTTTATCATATCTAGACATCTCCATTTGTGCATATTCAACTCTTTCTATGTGAATATATACTTGATTATTTATTAATCCATATATATTTCACAATTCTCTTTATAGAGATAGAGATATAATATTTTAAATAATATATCACCATATACTACTCCATATCTTGTGTTAGGTAGTAATGTTCATGAACATTCAACTACATTGAAATATAGGCTGTCACCTTTTCATTTTTCATTAACACACAACACAATCCATTCTTCTAAGCATCATCAAATACTAATAAATTATATCCACTTGTGGGTATTCTGAGAAAAAGGTATAGTGATAAGATCCATTTTTACTTCATTGAATATTTATTCAAATTAATCATTCTTTACAAACATGACTCCCTTATATGATATATTTGTTAGAGATTTTTATAATCATGGGAAATTTCTCCCAAATCAGTGACAATACGTAGTTAACCAAGGAAACTATGGATATCTAACACAGATTTTTTTCCTAGACCATACTTGAATTTCTTATTTCTTTGAATGGTTCATAGATATCTCATTACTTATGATGATATTTCCCAATAATGAGACGTCCTTCAACCATAACCTAGATTATTTTAAAATATAAAGCTACATCTTTCACATAGTCATTAGATTTGTGCTCAGATGCTTTTCATTCTACTCATTGCATTTGGAGTATATTATAATATCATCTATAAATAATACCACAAATTTGATGAGGGAATCTATAAAGACTCTATTTATCAAGGCCATGAATATTTTTAGGTAATTAGTGAGTTATAATGTCAAAACTAAGAAATCATATTTCCCGTACCTTGTATGAAAAGTAGTCTTTGGGATATCCTCCTTTTAACCCAAACTTGGTAATACCCTAACTACATATCCACCCTAGAGAAGTATTTTGCTCCGTGTAACTGATTAAAAAATTCATGAATCTATAGAAAATGATTCTTTTTCTTTACGATTATCATTTTGTGCTCCCATTGACCCATCCTTCTGCTTGATGAAGAGCACTAGTGTGCCCCATAGTGAAGCACTTTGGCGTATGAACCATTTATCAAGATTCTCTCATTGTTGTTTCTTAAAAAAATAATTTTCCACACTAGACATTCAATATTGAGTCTGGCCCAATGTAAATTCCCCAGGTAAAAATTTGAAAAAAAAATCAACAACTTTAATAAGAAGAACACCATACAAGTCCTTAGGAGACACATCGACATATTCCCTCATAATATGGAAGCCTTTGAGGATGGTTATTTCATTATAAATAATCAATTTAGATAGATACTATTTCTCATAGGGAAATAATATTGATGCTTTATATGTTGGTAGTAATTAAGAATCATCCACCCCATTTCACTTGTACATAATCAGGGTGTTGATTCCCAATACGTAGAGTGTTTTCCTTCTCTCAACAATTTAAAATGGCTCTAGATATTGAAAGCCAATACATAACAAAAATAGAATAAAATTCCACAATAGATAGTATCACAAGGTTTATTGGGAAGTTTAACCCATATTTTATAATAGGGGGTTATATAAATGGGATGCAATAAAAACCCCATTTTACATTTTCATCAAAAAAATATACTTCCATGACTTTTGGTGGTGATTGAATAGGTCTAATAAACATTAATTATATAGAGGAACACATAGAAAGATAATTAAAAGGAAAAGTCCCTATACTTTAATTAAATATGTAGCATAAATATCACAAAATTGATTTCTGGATCCACCTCAGTGGTTGTGATGGAAAAGGTCACCCTTTTTGCATTAGATATTGTTGGTTTTATAAGAAAATACTTGGCTTATGGAATTGATTTTCAAATTTTCATGGTTCATTCTAGTCATTGAAATGAATATTGTGCTGATGGATGACAAGATAATTTCATTCCTCTATCACATTAATGCATTTAACCTATTCAAAATCATTATCTAGATGTCCTTCCTTCCCAAGCTTAATGAATTTCCTCCCCCCCTTTGGAATTGTTTGGCATCTTTATTCATGAACCTTTGACAGGTGGGAGGTTGAAATTTTTAGTCACCATTATATTTCTTCATCAAACCACCCACATGATACTCAGCATTCCACTTATTATCCTTATGATACCTTTGATATTCATCGATCAGTATTTAGACATTGAGGGAACATTGAATAAATTCCTCACCCCTAGAAATGTATTGTTTCACTTGGGATTTTCATATACTAGGATTTTCCCGATGAAAGAATTGACAACCATTAATTTGGGGGTAACAATAAATAAAGAGGATTATCATGCATGTCTTGTGAATTTTACCTCATACACCACAATAGAATCATCGGATTTTTCTCTTGAGGTCAAGGAAATCCATTCTATTTTATGATATAGAATTTGAGGAAAATATTTATGAAAAAACATTTTCTAGAATTCGTTCCACCCCCTTGATTTTATATTTTCCTTAGGCATTGTGTTCTTGATTTATGACCACTACTAATCATCTTCTCCCTCTATACCCAAAAAACTAGTAGAAAATTTTCTTATTCCTATCATTGAAGGGTGAAGAAGATCTTTTAAATTAATTTGATCCATTGTACAATGATTAAGGGATTGGATCATCTATTTAATGTTAGAGGAATTTATCGCACAAAGGAATTATTCTCTGATTGTTCTCTCTTAAGTGGATTTGGAAACTCCCCCTGATACATGATTTTATTCAAAAAATGAGTCAGATAAGAGATTATCATCATGACATTTAGGATTCCTACACCCATCGAGTTGGTCATCTCATTGGGGGAGTAATCACATTTCCCTTCAAATTGATTATTTACCCAGTTCAATTCATTTCCATCCATTGGGTAGAATAAAAAGCAAATATGTCGTGATTATTATTTTTTAAAATGTATAAAACAAAACGGTTAATCCAATGATATTTAAGGGGAAACATATAAATTACATTTATTTATTATATTTTTAAATTATAGGATTCAATCTATGTTATCCATGATTTTATTCCTAACACATAATATAATTCGAAATTTTATTCCGTAAATAATGGTTCATAATGATCTTATGAATTTACCAATTAATATATCCTAGGAGTGTCAGATCAAGTGCATGGTAAGGATCATTATTAGGTACCATGTTATACTGAGTGAGTCCTCGCATAGATTGTTAGAGTTGTTACACCTAGGTATATCATTATTTGAACCATGTCCACCTATAGCATCAAATAAGGGATTTATTTTCTAGTTACACCACTTAATATATACTTATCAAATTTTAGGGATATTTTATTATACATAGTCCTATACCTAAGGCTTTTTATAGAGTTCTCTAATCATAATACTAATATATCTAAACATTTTGTCTGATACCAACATTAACAACCATGTTCTTTATTACATACTAATACATGATTTATTAAAAAATATTAAACATAATTTAAACCCAATATTTGATAATTATATCTTCTTTGGTAATTAGGAACATTACATTAAAAATATAATAGTAAATATATTATTTTTATTAAAAACATTTTTATCAGGATACACATATTCCATGATTTTAAAAATTGCATAAGATAACCTAGGGACATATATAAAAAATGGATGAGCTATAAATCATAGTATGTGATTAAATATGGAATTAAATGAATTATATAACACATGTTAGGAAATATTTATATCAATAGGTAATATAAGGAACATGAACAATAAGGCACAACATAGCATGTTAATTATAACATGGGAAATGTGGAAACCACTTAAAACACTACTTAAAAAAATAGTTAAAGGATAACTGAAAAGATATCATGGAGGAAAAAAATAATACAAAAGAATAACCTCCACTCCCTAACCTATCATGACTTCTCATGATTCTAAACATTAATCAATTCATATGAGTTCTATATAATTTTGTGTTCACCCATAAAATTCATTTCTTTCTCATGCTTAAATGTCCCACATAGATCATAAATCATATAATAATTTATCACCAAATTTTATTCCATGAACATGGAGTGTGGAATACATACATGTATATACCAATTCAAATATGTATATGTGTATAATGATGAACACCCTTGATATGAAATGGGTTTTGTATTCACTGTATAATTATTTTGACTTGGAAAATCAAAATGAAATTTTTGAAGCATAATAGCACCACATTAAATTTCATAAAATGGGATGATGAGATAGAAATGGGTCTCTCATCGTTGGGAAATAAGACAGGAATTAATAGGGATTTGTAAATTAATATCCCAACTTAGGGAATTATAATTTTAAGGCATGATATGAGGAAGGAAACTTGAATAATGAAGATTAGGTGACAATACCTTACTTGAATATGTGAATCCAAATGATTGGGAGGGGATTCGTAAGAGATTTGGGGCACCTTGGGATGACTCTTTACAATGTATGTATGAGTATGGAAGTGTTCCAAATAGTTTTAGTGAACAAAAAATTGGGATATTTTGTGGTTTTATATAATGACTTACTAGGATTTCATTATTATTTAGGTTTTAGAATCTATATAAAAAAATAACCAAAAACACAAACTACCAATGGATTTTGATGAAAGTTTCTTCCAAATGGGATTGGTTCTCATTATTTTATATATACAAGTGATGAAATTAATAAAATAATTCTCTTGTATATGTGGAGGTGAGTCACACTCTAAAATAAATTATTTTAAATACTCAACATATATTAATGGTTTTTGGGGATTCATAATGTATTAATAAAAATAAAAAATAAAAAATAAAAAAAATTATTTTAAAGTTAAAATATATATTTGATCCCGGATTCCTTTTATATAATATATTACATCACTTTGGGGTCATCGCGATTTCATAAAACAGAATTATATTTATACGATATTTAATTTTTTCAAAAAATTTGATTATCATTGAAAATTATGAAAAATTCACCACTGGATAATTTCTATATTCTAATTCAAAAAATTTTTTATTTATCTAAATAATTTTCTAAACATGTTAATTTTAACTTTAAAAAAAATAATGGATATTTATTGAAAATTGAGAGTTTTAGATAATTTGATTTTTTTCAAAACATTATAAAAATTAAATTTTACTTCATAAAAAATACATGATCGTTTATATTTAATAACAATTATTAATTATTTAAATTTAATGAAATATTTTTTATTTAAAGAATTCATTAATTCAACAAATATAAATTCCGAGATTGAATTTGAATATTACACAAAAATACTATTTTTGTTTTATTATATCAAAATAAAATAAATTATAGTGACAATAACAAGTTGAAAATATATCAACTATTCTATAATGTACATAATAATATTATGAGGGTGTTGATACACATATCTTTAATACACTAGAAAACTTATTTAGAGTAAGGTGTCGGATGGTGATTCTTTCATGGGGTGGTTTGGAGTGCATGGTTTGTTCTGTCATCTTGATGACCATGAAAATATCCCAAAAATGGTTTCACTCATGCTTATGTTATTAGATCTTAGATGGGGATTGGGAATGGAAAAATACAGTATATTCTTTCTCCCTAAAAAAATATCTGATAAATGGGGTTTATATGGGATAATCATACTTGTTGAGGCCATCTCTTCCTTTTTCAGTATGTATTGGATTTGTAAAAACCCTATATTTATACGAATCATGTTATCAGTCTTCCAAAACTATATTATCAACCGTAATAATTCTTAATGGGTGATTAAATAGGGTATAATAAAACCAAAGTAGTGCACGTGTTTTTGATAACTATAATACTTAATAAGACATTTCATTATATCATAAAGGAAATTTTATGTATAATAGACTGGGTCATTATAGTATTAATGAATTCGCATTCAATAACTTCTTTAATTATATAACCTAGACTCAATGGTGGTTATCCCCCATGATCTTTTTATATACTTACTAGGGGGATATATTCTTTATTATCAAGAGTATATAGTATCCATCTCTGTATCTAACACTATGATATATGTGATTCCCATTTAGTAACTGGTTAGAGGAGAGGAAAAATATTCAATGAAACTAACCACATCTCAACTCCCGGTATCTACCTTATACAGCAGTGATATATAAAATTACACCTAAAAATCTCATAAATCATAACATATATATATATAATTCACTAGTGATCTAATTAAAATGTTTTGGCATAAGTGTGTATCATGTTTAAGAATGTACAAAAAAGGTTTTAGTTTAACTAGAATTAATACTTTTAAAACACCATTTGAAAACCCACACCCAAAATATCATCTTTAATAAAACCTATTTTAAAGGTATGAGATGTGAAGTTTTATCCTACTATATATATTAACTATGAATACACATTATGAAAACATACCTTGAAATCTATTCTACTTAAAAACACTTTGAAACCAAGGTTAAACACCACATTTGAACAATTAAGTTCAATAAATCATATAAAACAACCAAAAAAATGATACAAATCGATTAAATAATCAATATAAACATTTAAAACACATAAAAACATAAGAAAAAAAATTCAAAAATATATATTTATCTCCTTTTAAAATGATGTATCCAACAATATCCTCTAAGAACTCATGAATTTCCATTGTGATGATTAATTTAATAGTTAAAACCTACTTATTTGGTACTAACCCCTTTTTGAAAACATATTAGGAATGTTTTTAAAAAATATCGTGTATATAATTTAATGAAATAAGGGTTCTGAATGAAAAATAACAATGTGGATTGTTTGAAAGATGTAATACATCTAGACACCAACCTCAAGCATGAGAATACACAACCAAACTATTGATTATAGAAGGATAAAGGCTTAATGAAAAATCCCCACACACTAATATCACAAGCCATAATGGATTTCATAAAACCAATTACTTAGGTTTTTTACAAGTAGATAGTAAATTATGAAACAAAGAAGAAACAAGGAATAAAGAAAGACATGAGGAATGAGACATGACCTCAAAAAAATCACTTGAAACTGAAAAAGGAACCATTAATTGAAGGGAGGAGAAGTAGAGAGCCACACATAAAGCACCACTTGTTTTCTTCAGTCCAATATCAAATAGGTGAGGCAGATAGGGATTTAATTACTATAGAAGTAGATTAGGAAAGTCATGTTTTAAGAAAAATATGTACATGGCATAGTTTACCAACATTGTTTAAAAAACTATATGTTGTCCATGTTATTCAAACTAGAATTACTTATTGATATGTTTGTTTAGTAAACCATGTAAAAAATTTTGAAAATAGTTTTTTAAAGTATAGTCATTTACATTAGTAACTGGTTTATTAAAACTAATCATCCTCCAATGAGAAACCTTCACTAAAACTATAAATTTTACAATTTCATTTAAATTCAACCTAAAATTAAATGATAAGGATATTGACTGATAAATGATTAAAATAATAAGAAAAATAATGTCTATAGTGAAACAATGTTCCTGCCTCCCGTAATTATCTTATGATATATCAAACTATAAAAAACACATTATAGGACTATATAATTCTGGTCCCACCTAAGACATAATGAAAATCATACATATGTATTCTATATGAATAAGAAAACATGAATATTTAAATTATTAATTAATTAGCCTATGGGAAGGAACTGTTTCATAAAAAACATACATAAAAAACAAAATAGTCCATCTATATAATGAATATTTATGTTAGTGTAATAAAAAATATATAATAAACATCAAAGGATATTAACATAGTGTGAAAAAAATATTTTTAAGGTTATTGAAATAATCACTCTGAAAAATAATAATAAATATCATTTTCTCAGAATCATTAATAATTATCATTATTTAGATTAAAAATTTAAAAAAATTGAAATGATGATTTGTAAAAAAATTTAATGAAAAAATAATACATTGACCATGAAATAGAAAAAATGAGACACTTTTGTTAAAATTGATCTTGTGAAAAATGATAAAATATTTTATTTTCATAATTTTGAAATGAAATTGAAAAATTGAACAAAAAAATTTGAATCAATTATTAAAATATAAATAAGGATATCTATAAAATTTTCCAATGAATATGGACTTGGATGAATAATACTCATAATAAAAAGTGAAGAGGTGGGGTCAGTTTTAGTTAATTACACCACACTGGGTAAAATAGTTACTATAAATAATGAATATTTGTAAGAAATATAATACCCTAATAATTAATATAGTATAGAAAAATCTAAGTGGGTTACATATAAATTCTATGACAAATTTCCCTTGATGAAAATTCATTTGAAACCATCTTGATTTGAAAAAGATATTGGAAAGAAACCTTATGGCTTTTGTGTCCTTTGGATTAAAAGCAAATATAAGCTTCTGATAAAAATACATCCATGTTCAATTAATACATAATAAAAAATAAAACCTTGTTTGGAATATGAAGCATATTTCAATGGACTAAAATTGAAATGAAAAATCGATACCTTTATTCCTGTGTTCTAAGATGGTTATTTGAACTAATTTATAATAAACATAACCATATTAAAACTTATTAAAAATCCTTATTCTTATAAAAAATTTTTTTAAGTTAATTGTAATAATTCCTTATAAATTTATTAGTGATTTTTAATTCATTTCAGTATTATATGATAGTGATTTTAATTGTTTCACACCAAATGATTAATGTTGATGTTGAGACCAATTATTTCATAATAGTTAAATTATTCCTATAATTTTTAATGTACATTAATATGCATTATTTATGGATTTATATATTTTTAATTTCAATCTTTGAGAGTGTTAGTAATGATTCTAGAAGATAAAAGTATTGATGATCTAATTCCAATAATTTGTAGTGAACAAAAGTTTATACATTAATAATGGGATCTATATTAATAGAATGAATAATTTATATTTATATAATATTAATGATTTCATTAATATTAATTTTAATTATAAAATTAAATATTATAATAAGTCATGCAATGTGAAGAAGAAAAATGAAAATCATTATTCATGGAGGTGATAGTCTGTACATAACACGAATGGTGTTTTAATATCCCAACGGATGGTAGAGAAATAGATAATGGGATTACAATAAATATAAAATAAATATAAATATAATAATTATATTTATTTCATTATATAATTACAATTGGAGTAGTATTGGAGGACAATGATAGAGAATTGTATGATAAGGAGTGGATGGTACTCCTGTTGAGGACATGCATCTTCTCTTGAAAGACTTATAGAAAATGGAGGACTTAGAAAATTATATTATAACCAAGATATTCCAAATATAAAGTAAGGATATATAGAAAGTAAAAATGGCTATTTATTTAAGTTAATTTATTTGTATAACTTTGTCTTCAAGTGGGTGGATGTGAGATTGTTTTATAGGTGAAAAGGCACATTTTATTGGAAGAAAATGATAGGTGAGGGGTAAAAAGGGAATCACAAGGGAGTTAGGTGATTTAGGAAAATATGGGTTAGTGAAACCTATGGGGTATGGAATTTACCTCATTATATTTTTAGAATTTATATGTGTCATTATAATTTAACAAAAATATAGCTATGGTAGATTATATTGTTTTTCCCCTTTAACAAAGATTAAATATTTACTTTTGTAATCAACATTGTTTCAAAAAAGAAAAGACGACCCTTATTATAAAATTTGGGTGTAATGATTCTAAATATTGATTATAGATAATATAATTCAATTTTTATATGTGATTAAATTAGATTACATGATATAGAAAAAAACTACATTTGTAGAAAACATACTTTTTATATATTTTTTATACTTTTTTTATAAATAACTAATTAAATGAATATTAGTGTATTTTTAACATATTTAAAAATAATATTAGTGTAACAATTTCAAATAACTAAATTTAACTTATTTAGATAAAAACCTCACACCATTTATAATACAAATAGTTTAATATAACCCTTTTATAATTATGATCATAATTTCCTCTAACCTTAAAAAAAATTACTGAAAAAAGAAATTTAACTAATTAAATAATTGGATTATTTTAATTCCAAATTTCATTATTTCATTCAATTTCTATAGGTGATGAAATTTTATTTTAATATTGTTCATCCCAATAAGGAAAAAAGTTTATTAGTAAATAGTATTTTTAAGAAAAAAAATTTATTCACAAAAAATAATTAATAATGACTATTTTATGAATTTTAATTTTTTATATATATTATCATTAAATTTAATTTAAAATAATCCTTTAGTAGTAATTTATTTTTATGATAATGAAACTGAACATTTAAAAAATAGCCCTTTGAAAAATATAAGTCATAAATAATCTTTTTAAAATTTCATTAATTATTTATATACTATCCATTTAATTTTATCATACTATTTATATTAAAAAACCAATATGAATTTTATAAATATATCATATCCTTATTTAATAATGATAATTACCAACAAATAACAATTTTTTTGTAAATAAATATTTTTATTAAATATTATATTTTTGTTTCATTCTTTATTATTAAAGCATTATCTTATTTTTAAATTTTCACTAAAATATAATGGTATTATACCTATAAGTTATATGTATATCCAATGTCTATATTACCAATGACAATATTTCCCTTCATGGAAACTATATTTCCCCCATTACATCATATATTTGCATTCCATTATAACATCTAAAATTACATTTCTCATTCAATTAATTTTCATGCTGGATTTTGTATACTTCAATCTCATTTAATGATATTTTTTCTCATTAAGTGGTTAGTTCTACTAATGGTAATTCTCAAGGGAGAAGATGAAGCATGGGATTTTATTGTTTTAAACATTTTATTATTTCCAATATATTTCCCCTTTTTAATTTATTACCTTTTAGTGGATATATTAATCTATGATATACAATAATACAATGTACGAAATACACTGTTTTGTTTAATTTTGTTAACCATTTACCACATTCATCAAGCTGAACATGATTTTGCATTGACATCCCACTATGGGTCATGCCCATCTTCATATAGAAATCCATCATGAGTCCCAATATTTCTCATCATGTAAGGGAATAACCAACCAATAAAAGATTTACTCGACGTCCCCATTGATATTGATCTCTTAGATATGAAGATTATTTTCCAAAAATATCTTTATGTCACTAACCTATTAAGGACAAATCTTCAATGATTCTCATTTACCTAGGCCTCATTCAGGACCTCCCAATGTACTTGAGTAGGTTGTGCATACCAGTATGCTCATTTTTGATCATGTATTCCTTTAATAATTGAAATCAAAAATATTATAAGAGATCTCCCAATAAATATTCTCCAAAACCATTGAGGTCCACATTATATAATCAATATTGAATTCGATTGATAAAAGGGATTCACTATTTTATAGGACTAATTAAATTTTATAAAGCGTAACCCACCCAACTCACCAAACATGACCATTCTGATCTAGAAATGTAATGGAGGAGGGTATAAATATTTTCCAATTGGGTTAGATATCATATCCTTATGGTATATTTTTACCTAATATATGAGATGGGGGAGGGTGTTGTCATAGCTCATGAATATAGAGATGTTTTTTGATCAGGATTAGGTATGGATTTCAATTAATGGAAGGATTCAATTGCATGAAACTCAAAATCATGAAATAGTGTAAAAATATTCAAGGGAAGAATTATTGGGACTCATTGAATTTCAAGATTCTTCCTAGGGGAACCATGGTGTGAAGGGTTTTCGGAAAATCAATCATTTGGTTAAATCAAGAATATTTAAATAGAAGAGTTGACAATTTTTTTGGAAGACATTATGATACCTAAGTGTCTCACGATTACATGAAATAGTTACATAAAATTTTCTATGAGTTTATAAGAGTTGGTGAAGGTATATCTTTACGTAATGTAATATGTAATGGTTTCCCTTTGAAAAAGGTAATAGATAAGTTTTTCCCTAATGAAATGGTAATATGTAAGGTTAATGTTCCGAGTTTTAAGGGTGATCTAATTGTCTATGAAAAGAGTTAAATTCACCATTCATTAAATTTTCTTTATGGTAATTAAGGGTAACCTTATAATGAAGAAGGGTATGATCCATGATAACTACGGGTTTCTTAATGATATATAAGGGTTATCGAAATTGGATCATAAAATGGTAACATATATGAAATGTAAGGGTTAGTCTAATACAAAAGGGTTATAAAAATGGCAAGTAATTTGATAGGTAAGGGATAATCAGGATGTTATTTGAGAGTTTATCGTTGCGATATATATGGGTTGAATAAGAATTTTAAAAAAATATAAGTGTGATGGACTATAGGTTAAATAATTCCATGAGGGGTGTCTAGAAATAGGCATTATTTTTTGATCTAGAAGATCATTCTATGATGTGATTTAGGTCTATCTTTTTTATAATGACTAATTAAGAGGTTATATAAAATATTATAAGTGGTTTTATCTATTTAATCAATTATTATAGTGGGTATTTCCTATGTCTCATCTCCCCTATTCCTTATTCCTTTTTGAGTTATCATAGTTGAATATTGTCTGTCTTCTATTCCATTGGTTATTGGAAGCATCTACGTGTAAGGATAGTTGAACAATATGGTCTAATATCAGAATCTCTTGTCTTTTTTCACATTTCTATTAGCTGTGCCATAAAATAGGGAGTCTTCCATGTTTTTCAAATTTCAATTCATTGAATTAGTATTTGATAGAGATTATCAAGGTGGGAAATTTTTGAAACCCTATACTTTTACACATA
Organism: Viscum album; assembly: GCA_963277665.1. Lineage (NCBI taxonomy): Eukaryota > Viridiplantae > Streptophyta > Magnoliopsida > Santalales > Viscaceae > Viscum > Viscum album. The sequence continues at coordinate 1,364,551,960 of OY728159.1, forward strand.
TCATTACATGATATTAATCATAACTAAATATCAAATCACAAGACATAGATAATAATGTCAAGTGTCTTTGAAGACCAAGTACATAAAACTATAGACATGGGACTAAATAAAACATTTCTTAATTTACTATCCATTATGATTTGTAACACTCTTGGAGCACTTACATTTTAATGATATTACCTTGGGGAAACATGAATAAATGGATGTGAAAAAACCCCAGTAATGAAACAAACATTAAAATAAATCTTATTACCTAGGTTATAAGAAATAACATAATGATATACTATGGAATGAAACATGATTAAACACAGTGAATCATAACATGGAGTCATATAATCATGGATTCATACTAATGTGGTATAAATCTACAACATGAATTCATCACGAGTCAAAGATCTTTTCATATAGAGGACAATAATTTTAGGATCGTTTCTTATAGAGGATCAAATGTCAAGGATAACTACCAATACAGTTGGACATGGAGAATGAGTCAAGTCTAACCACCATGAGCGAAGCACATAATGTCTAATGAGACAAAAAATTACCCAATTCAATGGAGTGATATCACAGAACACCCATCATAAAATGTTCATTATTTTTTTTCCAAAGAAATAATTTTTCTTAAGAAATCAATCATAAACATAAGGGTTGTCAATGAAAATAATTTGGTATCATAATCGTGCATAAAGGCATAACAAAAGGGATTATAACAATGGAGTCCCTCAAAGAAAGAATATAAATATTAAATAGACATTCATAAGGTTAAATAGGTATATATCTAGATAAGTGATGTCAAACAAAAGGGATATCATGTAAAAGAGTATTTGAGAATCATTAGAAATGAATCATTTTTGTGTTGATTTAGGAAAATATTAAAGATAATTTAAAGAAAAAATGGAATAATTTGTAATATAAAACCAGAAGTGAACACAAATTTTTTACAAAATAAAAATAGTGTTATTATAATCATAATGAAGGAATAAAACAGATTATATTGTGCATTTAAAATTTCGTATGAATTTGGGAAGTTCCCTAAAATTGGGCTTGCTTTTCAGGAAAGATTGAATAGAGAATCTTTTATAGACGTGTATTTATAAGAAAAGAAGGATTGATGGAAATTGATAAACTATTTTGGAATATATACAGAGAATTTAGAATATATACTTTAAAAGAAAATATAATTTCATTTGTGTAAAAAGTTACAAAGAATAACCCAAATAAATAATTGAGGTTCGGGTATATTACCTTACCTTATGTCCAGAAAAATCTCCACTTAACTCTAATTTCCTGAATAATAAAATTAGGTTCATTAATTAATAAATCCAGAACTATTTATACATGTATTTTATTATTTAATAATTTTATTTAGTTCATTTATAGCATTTTTGATGGGTTATGAAAATCAATTTCATCATTTTGGAGTGTTAGATTCCTTAGTTCTCATGATCAGTTTACTTGTATACGTGTATGGAAAATCATGTAGAATGAGAATAGTTATGCATAAATAAACATATGCGTCATTAATGAACTTATATAATATTAAAATTACAATTTTTTCCAGAAGTTACGATCATTAATTAGATAAATCATTAATGTTAATCGTTTAAATAAATTTAGCATTTTTTTATCATAACGATCTCATTTTTTTATAAATTAATATCATGTGTAAAAAATGATTCCAAAACCTCAAATAATATTGAGTACATAAATAAGAATTTGGTTCAACCATAAAAATGGTTTAATTACTATACCGGATAATGGAATTGAATGATTAAATCATGTCATCCACAAAGGTGGTAGATCAAAACCTTACAGACAATGTATTCCTTCATAAAATAAAAGATATAGTACAAGATATTGGATTAAGAATTATTCCATAAACATGATGAAATTATACTATATAGAAGATACATGAGTGTTCATCCCACTTGTAAAAGGTTGTATGTGAGGAGGATTGATGAAAAGACAAGAAGTGGAAAAGAAATTAAATAAAAGTAAGAGGGGTTTACCTCTTGATTTCTCCTTCTTGGGAACCTACAAAGGGGATTAGTTTTGGTATTTTATTAAGAAAAAAAAAGTTCTTGGATGTGGGGAGAGGTTTGTGAAGAATATTGGGAAGAATTTGGACATGGATCAAGGATTGAGAGGTGTGAGGAGAAGAGGGGGCGAGGGATAGTATTTATAGTGGATGGGGGTGTTTGGTCAGTATTTAATTAATATGTTTAATATATTTCTCAAGAAATTCAATAATTTTGATTCTTGAGAATAAAAATATAGTAATTAGATCATTTGAGTAGAGAACAATTGTGATTACATAATCCATGACTCTATGAATTGAGTATTTAAATTATAATGAATATATACTATAAATTGTAATATTTTACTATTCCGAAATAATTTCAAGTAATTCTGAAAAATCCCAAAAATTCACCATAAACATTTATTGACAAGTAGAACTCAAAAAATAACTCCATTTTATAAAAAAATTTCTAAATATGATATTTTTAATTTTTATTTAATGTCATAATTTACTCAAAAATACATATTTTAAAATAATAACTTCTTTAATAAAAATTTGAAAAAATATCTATGGTATCAAAATATTATGTCATTATCCTAAGAAAAAAATATTAACTTAGGGATACATTTTATGAAAATATTTTATATTTTATATTATTAAACTAAAAAAAATTAATTATATTTAACATAAAAAAATACGAACACTTAATTATTATTTTTTAAAATATTTACTTACTTATCCTATGACATAATTATATCATATTTCCACTAACAATTTGATTAAATGTTATTTATAATTTCATTGGTTTTTTTTACTATTCAATTGTTGGGTATACTATTCATAAGGGTCTGATTACTATTCTAATGTACAAGTTACTATTTCATCAGTATAGGATCCTTAACATCTAAAAATACTTCTTATTTCATTCATTCATCATCTATAAATTTATTTTTGTGTCCTCTATGTGTTTGTGCCATATGTAATAATTATATGAAGATAATCTCAATAAATAAAATTTTGGGTCATTATATTCTATCCTCCTTATAAAATTTCTCCCTCAAAATTTTGTTTTACATTATATGCTTCAAATCATTGTGGGTACCTCTCTTCCATCACTTTTTATGGTTCCCATGTCGCCTGTTTGTATTTATGGTTCTTCCAATGTACTTTGACCTAGGGAGTAGTCTTGTTGTGAAAAAATATATCTCTATGATATAAGATATTCACTGGGCACTTCTCATAAGAAATTCCGTTCTCCAACTGTACCACCAATAAGGATAGTACATGTGAATGACTTAGTATGAACATATTCAAGAAGGATACATGGAATAAATTTTTTACTTGAGACATGGTAGGTGTATGTTCCAGTTGATTGTCCAAAGATCTGATGTGATCAATGATCTCAAAGGGGATGATGTACCATGGAATTAGCTTAACATTCTACCTAAATATCATGATCTTCTTCCATGGAGATATGTAGAGGAATACCATATATCCAACCATACACTTCAGGTATCGTCGACAATTTCCTTCATAAATATTTTGTTTACTTTGGGATATATTGATGTGTTGTTGTTTGGTTTTCACCTTCCCTACAATTTCTTCGACCATATCAGGTCATATAATCTAACAATCACCAACTTCATCCCCACATGTCAGTGTTATGCACCTTTTCCCACAAACAGGTTCATGTGGATCAATTTTATTGAATGAGTAGAATCTGTTGTTGTGGGATAAGTAAAACAAAGTAAGATGGTGTCCCATCATCCAATTACATCCATAAAACATTTTCTCAATATGTCTACTAGTTTCTAAATATACCACAGGGAATGTCCATTTTTTTTATGATAGTCCATACTAATGTTCAGCTCAGTGCTTAGAGCATATTGGAGACTTTTCAAGTACATGTTAGAGAACTTTTATCTCGGTAGGTACAATAGAAAGTGGTACTCCATGAATCCTTACCTCATCCATTATGTATATTTGAGCATGTTGATAAAGTGATAATTCCTATCAAATTTAGATAAAGTGATATGTCTTTTTATGAAGATCTACAATAACCATATACCGTTTCTTCCTCTGGATATCATTAAATGTCTAATTAAACTTTCCATGGTGATCTTTCCCCATTTCCATGTTTGTGTAGTTAATGTTTTCATAATATCATTAGAATTATTCCTTTCATCATTCACCTTTTTCAATACCAGGCACATTGATGTTTATTCAGTGGTCTCCATTATCATATAATCCCAGAAAAAGTTCTCTCGGAGATCTTGATACATCTTTTTGGTCCCTTGGTGAATATAGAAGGTTTAGCTTTGTGGGTCATTCAGAGGATCATTCTATATCTCTATATTGTACGGTACACGTATTTGTGACCCAAATATTACGAATTCATCATCACAGATCAAGAACTCAGAAGATTTCCCATTTTAGATAGATTCCACTCATTTCTGAATTTCAAAATAATTTATTTGAGCATCCTTTTGTTTCTCCACAAGGGATTGTTAGGAAATCATTGGAGAAACGATTGATGATATTACCCCTTAATGATTCCAATTTCTATTCTTTATAATTATAATAAGATTGGGCCCTCTCAATTCTCATCATTGATAAAGATACAAGAACCTTTATACATTGAGAATCCTCCACCTTATTTTCCTTTCCGGGATGGTAGTATATTGAGAAGTTGTAATCCTTGATGAGATCATACCATATTTGATGGTTCATATTAATCACCTTCAGTGTGAATATATGTTTGATACTCTTGTGATTAGTATATATGTCACTCTTCTACACATAGAGATAATGACCTTATATTTTCAACGTGAAGATCAAAACTGCCAACTATTGATCATTTGTATGATTGTTTTTCTCATGAATGATCAACTACTTTGAGGTTAAGGTTATCATCTTATCATTTATATATTTACAAAGCCATATAAATTCCTTGATGATTTATCGTATACCACAAAAGTGTTCTACACCATTCACGAGTGTGAGTACTGGCGCACTGATAATCTTTGTTTTGAGCTCCTTACAAAATTCCTAAAATTCTTGAGTGCATAAAAACATCACTCCCTCTTGTGTCTTATTTTTTATTGTGTCTACAAATCATGGTATGTTCTTCACAAAGTTTCAGTTATACCTAGATAGACCATGATAGATGTGGATAGCCATTAATTTTGTTTTATAGGGCCACCGTTTGATTAAATTTTTCTTAGAAGGGTCCATAGATATACCTTTGATGGTGATAACATGCCCCATGAATGTTATATAATCCTTCCAAAAATCTCACTTAGTATAATTTTCATATATTTTCTCCCATTACAAAGTCTGCAACATAGAATTCAAATCCTTTTCATGTTCCTCCTTACTCGTGGATTATATTAGAATATCATCGATAAGAACAAATTTTTTTGGAAAGGTAATATGTAAAGACTCTATTCATTGAATCCTTCAAAATTGTAGGGTCATTAGTGAGTTAGAAGGGAATAACTATGAACTCATAGTGTCCACAGCTCTTTCAAAAGGTATACTTGGTAATATCTTCTATCCTCACCTTAAATAGGTGATATCCCAACCAAATTTTCCCCTTAGAGAAATAATTGTCGCAACATAGTTGATCGAACAAGAAATCTATATATAGTAGGGGATACTTTTTCATTATCATGTTTTTATTAAGCTCAAAATAATCAATGAAATGTGAAATTAATCCATCCATATTCAGTGATGAAGAGGACTGGCTCACCCCATGGTGAATAACTTGGCAATATAATACTCTTTTCTAAATTATCAAGTAACTACTTCTTCAGTTCTTCCATCTCAATAGTGGCCATTTTACATGGTGTCATTGAAATAATATGAGATGCAATAATATGTTCAATTTATAACTTAACTTCACATTATAGCAGAATACTAGGAAATTCTCCATGGAATATATCCGTGTAATCCCTCGTGATTGGAATATCTTAGAGCATGATAATCTCATTTCTCTCAATCATATTACTGGGATATGCTTTCTCATAAGGATGCAATATCCACACATTAAATGATCATTATGTAAGAGATTCATCTTCCACCATAAACTTATAATGACTTAGAGGATGTTTCGGGATGTGAAGATTGATCACCCTTTACCAAAATATGATGCAAAATTTATATAAAGACAGAAAATCCATGCCCAAAAATAGAAAAAAATATTCCAAAGGGATTATGTCAAAAATTTTTGTAGTTTCAATCCAAAAACCATATTCAAATGGGATTTATGTACTTTGGACACAATAATTTCTCCATTATCTATTGTCATAGATAAATAAATATCCAAATTTTTAGGTGGTGTTTAAATAGTTCAACTTAACATTAAAGAAATGAAATAATATATAGAACCAAAATAAAATAGTACCATCAAATTTTTTTATTGAAAAAACATAATACTAATCACCATATTGTTATCCAACTCCATACCAGTAGTAGTGGTGTCATAGAACCTTCCTTGTTACCTTGTAGGTAGTTTTTGATTCCCTCTAAAAACCCCGGTCATTGCGCATTAGTTTGAAAAATTGAAATCATCCTTATAGTTGAAGCATTATACTACTGTATGAGCATTGATATTAACCATCCGTTGTTCTTCCATGTTATTGGGATTCATCATATCCATTCAGTAGTTCAAATATATTTTCCCAATTCTTCAACATTTTAATAATTTCTTAGTTTCATTTATACAGTTCCCATGATTCTTCTTCACACAATTATGGCACATTAGTTATTTGGAATTTTTTCCATCATGTGATTTATTTTCAGATCCACCCATATTAGAATCCATTTTTTTATTTTTTTCATCAAGACCAAGAGATAATAGAGATTTTCCAATCTCTATCTCAACCTTAAGGTAGTAGTGTAAAATATCTTCAAAATAGCCAAACTGTTGAATCTCTAACGCTTTTTTCATACTCATCTTTAGTCCGCTAAAGAATCAATAGACCATGATTTTGGTGTTCATGAAAAATCCAAAGTAATACCATGAAATACTTATAATGGTTTCCTTATACACCCTAATATACTTTTCTTCCTTCTACTTATGCCTGAGAAACTCTATTTCCATTACGAGATGGAGGTTTCGGGAAAATATTAATTGATGAAAATTTCCTGTAATTTATCCTAATCCACAGAATCAATTTGCACCATTTAATTTTTATTTTTTTATAGCATCCACCATTGATTATATTCCCCAAAAAAATAATAGATCTCCATCACAACTTTCTATTCATCTGAGTGCATGAGTAATGTGAAATTATTTTCAATGGAGTTAATCCATTTTTCAGTGAGGAGGGGATTAGAAGATCTAGTAAATATGGGAGGCATTTTCCACATGAAGTATTCGGTGGAAAAGTCTCTTTCCTGAGATTAGGATTTTTTTCAATAAGATTCATGTTATAATTCATAACTAAATCAATTTCAGTAAGTACTGCCATGATGTTTTTAGCACCCATTTCCAACATATTTTGCATATTATTTGGGGATCGTCCCATGTCATATCACATTGATTGTTGTCACATGTTAGTCTCTTTAATTCCATTAACTATGAAAAGGAATGTGAATTTATGGGATTATAATATTTAGATAATAAGAATAAAAATTAATTTTAAACAAAAAGGATAAAATCTTAAATGAAAAATTATATCCTATTATTTGAATCTACAGATTTAAATCTAGGGTATCCATGATATGTTTCCTAATATATATTATTTTTGGGTTTTACATAATAATTTTTTATAATTAGATTATAAATCTACCAAAGAAAATCTCCTTGGAGTGTCAAACCTGGTCCGTAGAAAGGCTAGTTTCCATGTACTAGGTTACCCTAAGTTAGGCCCAGAACACCATGTCAGAGTTGTTACTCATAGGAAAATTTCTACTAGAACCTCATCAATGTGTAGTATCTAGAAATGATTTTTTAAGATAAACCAATTTATTATTACTAATATAAATTTATGTATGTTTTCTCATACTTAGTCTTATGCCTAGTGTTCTTAATAATGTGATCTATTCTTAGTCTCCAAAAATAACTAATCCTTTCCTATGATACCAACTATAGAGACCCTTATATTTAACCCATATCCTTACATGATTTAAATAAAAATTAACCATAATATTATAATCCAAGGATTGTAATGTATTGTGTCTTGTATGAATAGTTACAATAAAATGAAAACATTGGATTAAATAAAGCATTTTTTTATTTATCATCCATTGTAAGCTCCAAACTTCCTTTGATCCCTTAAATCACCATAGGATCACTAGGAGATAACATGAACAAAGGGATGATATAAAAATACAATTAAGGGAATAAGCATTAAAATAAATAATATCACATGGATTATAATACAAAACATAATGAAAAATTAAGGAACAAAATATGATTAAACATAAGGAATCATAACATGGGATCATATAATCATGGATTCAAAGTAATGCGATAGAAACATAAAACAAAAAATTGGATTGAGTTAAAGATTAATAAATATAGAGGAGTATGAGTCAAGGATTCTTTCACCTAGAGGAATATGGATCTAGGATTACTATAATGACCATTCCATATGGGGAGTGATTCAAGGATAACCACCAAGACTGTAGCACATAACATCTCGTTAGACTGAACATTAACCAATTAATTAGTGTGATATCTTTGTTCACCCAACATAACATGTTTATGAAAATGTTATCCACATAAAGAATCATACATATGTAATCAAACATAAATTTAATGGCTAGCCTTGATAATAATTGGGTATCATAAAATTGATAAAATGGAATAACATAATTGATTATCACAATGGAGGCCATGAAAGAAAGGATTTAAATCATACATGGTCATTAATAAGAGAAAATAGGCATATATCATGATAAGTAATATCAAAATGAAGTGATAAAAACTAAAATAGTATTTAAAAACACCATAATTGAAAAATTTTAGTTTGGCTTATAAAAAATATTAAAGGAAGTTTAACGAAAAAATGGGAATAATTTTTATATAAAACCAGAATTGAAGAAAGATTGTTTTCTTAGTAAATTTTTTTAGAAGCATAGTGGCTGCATAAATTTATTATACTGTACACTTGAAATGGGGTAATAATTATAGAACTTCTCTTATATCAGGCTTTCTTATTATAAATAATTGAACATGGACCATTTTAAAAACATATATATTCCCCAAAAAGATGGATGAATGGATCCTAATATATGATTTTGGAACATATACATAGAAATTATAATCTGTAAATAATAAGAAAAGATAATTTTATTTGGTTAAAAAGAGAGAAAGAATATCATGATGGAAGAATGGAGGTTTAGGTAAAATCCCTTACCTTTTTTCCGAAACAATTCTAAAATTGATCCTATTGTCTTGAATAATAAAATAATCTTCACTAATTATTAAATATAAAACCATTTATACTTTTATTTTATTTGGTATAATTTTATTATGTTCATTTTGTACCTTTTATATTGGTTATAAAATTCATATTCATCATTTGGGAGGATTTGATTCTTAAGATTTCATGATCGTTTTACATGTATATTAGTGTCAGAAATCATTTAGAATGGGGACTTTTTACTAGAATAGACTGTATTTTTATTAATTAAAGTATTTAATATTAAAATAACATTTTTTCCATATGCTATTTTTATTCATTATAAAAATCATTCTTGATAATCGTTTAGATTAATTTTTCATTTATTGATCACAAGGAATTAATTTTGTTTTATAAATTAAACTCTTGCAAAAAAATGATTCCAAAACAATAAATAAAATATATTACATTTTTTATAATCCGATTCAACCCTAAAAATGGTTTCTTGACCAACCATGATGGTGGAATTGAATGATTTAAACACATTTTCCACTATAGTGGTAGATGAGCACCTCAAGGACAATGCTTTCATTCTTAAAATAAATTTGAGAGGAGAGGAGATTTGATTAATAATTATTACCACAATAGGATAAAATTCTAGTATACATGAGATACCAGAGTTTTCATTCCATGTGGACATGGTGGAGTGCATAGGAGATAAGAAAATAAATGAACATGAAA